>JAPZDV010000013.1:15959022-15998602 GCA_029814665.1 Acanthurus lineatus
AGAAATTCCATTTCTAATGGGAACACTGGCACAGACTAAAACGGACTGTTAGAGTCATGTGCTGTTGGCTGTCAAGCGGTTTAATTTTTACTGCTGATGCTGTGAGCTGCAGCAGATCAATTTACCAACACAATACAACATAATGTCAAATATTATTTAGAAGTTGTAGATAAGCCATAAAGCTTAAAGTGAGTACATTTACAGATTTAAGCCTAAGGCCATGTTGCAAGGTCTATATCAACACAACTAAATTACAAGGTTGCAGTTCACATACTCACGTACTCTGACTGATCATTCATTGCTATTCACTCATCCATTCACTGACTTTAATATTCTTATTGGTGCATATCTGGTTTTAAGTAATACATTGGTCCCGCTAGACTGCGAAAAGATTACGTTATTGCTATATCTTAAAATAAAACAAAAGTGAAGAAGTAGCCGCCTAGAAACATAATTAACTTACACACAGTTCAGCGTCTGGTTATTCTGATAATGAAACTGCTTTACATCAAGCACAAAACCAAAACCTGTATATTGTATTACAGTTTTTTATTACGGTATTATCTACCGTTTGTGTGCGCAGAAAGAAAAGCGAATCAATATTACTTTCACTGTTCGGCTTCCGTACAATGACATCTGAGAATGCGGAAGCTCATTTGGAAAAGCTTTCGGGGCGTGTCGGTGTAGACTTGTTAATAATAAAACAGATGCCTTCAACATTTGTCTTTCTGGGACGGAAAGAATCGTGATAACTTGGAGAGCGCACCAAAAGTGTCTGTAAGTTAATGGAGGATGCGTTTCATTCAGTTTGTGAAGGCAGGGTTTGAGTATTGTTGTTGACAGTGGTGCCAACAGCAGCCTTAATCTAATGTAACTTTAGGCTATACGCACATTGTGTCTTATTAGTGTTTATTGCCAGGCAAACGAGGCAGGCGATATGCTCCAAGTGTAAGGTCCAAGTTGTGTAAACGAGTTACCCCGTTTACACATGACTTAGTACATCTTAATGGTAATGTGTAAATTTGTAAGCATTGTGCAATATACAGACACTTAATTTAGCAAAGTTTCCTTTTGTAATCCATTATTAACCTCAGCTGTTTTTTCAGCTGCAGCCTTTTCCATGAAAAATCTTGATTGTAATAATTTCTTAAATGTATAATGTGTGGTAAACATATTTAAAACCTACTGGTGAATTTGTCTACATACGATTGTTGTAGCTAAGTTAAATAAAATCCCTAACACTTGCTATGAAAACTCAAACTGAATTTATCTTGTATAGTCTGTGTTTGCTGAGGTTCAAACTGGGACTTGCGTGTTACACATGTCAGTTGTGAGGTATATATGTTAAGAGACAATGTAATTGTAAATTAAATGAACTTTTCAAATGTATTTAAGTCAATGGAGTGTTAGATTCTAATTGCATGTATAGATATGAAAGAGTTATTTTGAGTTATAATGTGTATGCAGTTGATAATGTCAAAACTGCCTCTTTTCCTTGTAGACACAATGGCATCATCAACCCCTCTTTCCAAGGCCAACTCCGCCTTCTCTCTGGCTTTGCTCAACAAGTTGGGCGATAATAACAAGACCGCAAATATCTTCTTCTCACCTTTTAGCATCTCCTCAGCTCTGGCTATGGTGATGCTGGGGGCCAGAGGCAACACAGCCACACAGATGTCAGAGGTACAGTATATAGACATAGACACAGTGTCTTTTGGAAAAGCACCAGGTTAAAATGAATGGGATTGTAGGTTAATGCTCTTGATTTGGCTTGATTTTGCAAAGCTTACAATTTGATATTTAAATAACACATTTTATTTTCTTTTTTGTCCATCTGGTGAACAAACAGATGTGGATTTTGTACTTCGAAATATGTTCTATTAAAACACCCTCAGAATCTTTAACTTTTGACATGATGAAATAGTAAACCCAGAAACTCACTGAGACAGTTCCAAGCAGTGCAGTAGATACTGGGTTAATAAACAGTAAGGCAGAGTGAAGGACTGCAGGCCCTGCTTCTGAGTCACATTTTTATCTTGCAACATCGGCAAAAAGTTTTATGAGGGACATCTCTGTGTTGTAATACATAACATGGAATGGTAAAGGCAAGTCATACCTAGATAAAGTCTGTGCACCTTATCAGTTTTCAGTATGTTTCAGTTTTTTAAGTGTAGGGATCCCAACAAGAAAAAATATCAACATATTACACAGTAAGGGAAGCAGTTCTACTAATTTCACTGCAAAGAAAGTAAAATACTTAATTTGTAGTGCAGGGATAATTTATTCTACCTTGAACCTTTTGAGCAAATTAGCTTTTACAGTGTCAGTAAGGTTTGAATAATTATCCCTGAAATAGACAACAGACAATTGACTCTTGATATTAGTTTAGTAAGTTCTCCATGATATGACTATTCAGTTTTAGTTATTTGTATTCTCAGTAAAGGTCGCTGGAATATAGTTGGATGTTAAAATTGTGAAAACTGAAAATTTATTGACATTTTTCTGAACGATTGCTAAAGCACAAACACACCCAGATAAGGCAGGCTGGTGGGAGTATGAGTAATGTGGGAGAGGTCATCTGGGAGAGGTCTTTACTCCACATATTATTGTCCTGGAAGATAATTCCTTTGTGACTGATTGCCAATCATAAGATAGCAGTTATAACATACTGTAAAGCAATTGTTTGAGAAGTCAATTACAGTTGCGTTATTTACAACATGTGCAGGATGATTTTCATAGTGTAGATTTGTTAGCGCAACTAAAGTGCAATGTACTGCAATGGCAGATGTTAACTGTCATCTGTCATCTGATGCAATAACAGTAGGATTGCTATCTGACTGTTTGACAGGGCAGGGTGCCATGCCATGCTTTTCAAATTAAGAAGCTGTGAAACTACCTGATTTGAATAAGTCATTTCTTGGGTATTAAGGCAGGGTTTTCTTATAAAAGCTGGTAAAGTTTTACAATGAAGCATCCAGTTTCAGCCAGATATGATGACTGTAATTAGTCTGGTTTTGAACTACATAAAGAACAAAAGAAATGGCAGAGGGAAAAAGTGTCAAAAGTTCATGAGATTGAAATAGAGTAGGGCTTAACTTACTGTGTAAGTTATAGAGCAAAGCCAGTTTTTGATAACTTCCAAAAAATAGAGACACACCCAACTGATCATGCTGTAACATTTAGACAATAAAATCCAAATGATTTGTGGAGTTTTTTTGGAAAGTTTTTCTGTGAGTCACACAAAACAGTGATCCTCCCTGTTTCATAACCTGTGTTGGTGAAAGTGTTGCATGACCTCCATTGTGCATTCCTGAAACAGTGCAGGGGTGACACTAACAAAAAGCTGCTGTCACTCTGTTTTTAGCTACCAGTTACCAGAAAGCACAGTTGCGTGAACTGGTTTTTCATAACCTGACTGGCCGACATTTTCCATACAAATATCACAGCCTGTTGATGGGAATAAGAAATGTGTCATGTTTTTTCTCACTGACCATCCAGCAATGCACTTACACTGGTACTTGCAAAAATATCCAACAGTGGTTTCAGTCAGTGGGCTTGAACACACTCCCTATTGTAATTGCTATACAAAGGAAGACATAAGGAAGGAAGACAAATCTTGGACTGAAAACACTTGAAATAGATTTTCAGGACAATGAAACATCTCAGAGTTATTTTAAAAATGTTTTTCTAAAATGTCTTTTTAAAATAGTCCAATAATAATTCCCAACTCTTGTTAGTCTGTTGCATCCCCATATTATTTAATTCCTTTATCCATTACCATTACCTTTCTCTTTTGATCAGTTATCTGTTTTTTTTCTACACATATCAATCATGCCAAAACAATGGGACAAATAGAAAGTGCCACGACCAACGATGCCAATGCAATTACTCGTACCAGTTTTCTTGTCAGTATGATACAGCAGATGTATGCAGGTAAGTTGTGTACATCCACAGGTCAATATTCTCAGTTTAAGATTGTGTAAAACAGATGTCTGCTGCAATAACATATCAGTAATATTATCATCTCCCCATTGCTTTGTACTAGTAAGGAGGTACTCCACAGCTGTGTTTTATTAAACAAAAATATGATTTTAGTCACTCCTGTCTGCTCAGCTGTTGACTTGGTCTCATTTTTTTTCATTTCTCTTACCAGTCTAAGGTTAATGTAATGTACAAGGTCCACAGAAAGACTCAACCTACACATAATATAACTTTCTGTACACACCCACAGACATGTGATTTCTAACTTAACAGTGAACACTACAAACTGCACCCCTAGGTCCTCTGCTTCACTGAGGCAGAGAAGCAGCAGCATTCAGGAGCTCAACAAGAGATGCAAATGCAGCAGCAGGTCAAGTTCAAACTGCCAGAGGGTCTGTTGAAGGTAGTAAAAAAGTCAACAGTACCAGAATGGTAAACTAACTGACAGGCATTTTACTAACTGGTGTCTTCTGGTGAAAGGATCCTGGGAGACAAACAGCCACTATTTTCATAGAGAACTATATACTTGGTTTTACTGTGCTTGGTTGCTGTTCCTCAATCTGCTGCTGTTCTGAACTGAATGTGGAAATAAAAGTGTGCTGTAAAAGGGCAGCCCCAGTTAAATGCTAGTTGCTGTGGGTTTATTGTGTTTGATCAACAGCTCTATAACCCCGTAATAATACCCAATAAACAGGGATGTAGTCCTTGCTGTTTCTTTTATGGTGTACTCCTGCTGTGGTTTTTTATCTCTTGCTACCAGCTGTGATAAACAACAGTTTCCTCTTGTATATAAGCCTTATACCATGGAAGTACTCTGATGCCACTTGTTTGTGGATGAAACCAAATTTTGCCAATATCATTTCGACTGGCAACAAAAGTCGATGGTCTCTATTTTTGCTGATTTTGAATACATATCTTACAAAACATACCTTCCTGTATACTCATGAAAAAAATTAACATTTGTTTTCTGAAGGGTAACCATGTAAATAACAGCATGGTGGAGGGATGGCATGTGTCTTCATGTGAATGTCTGTAAAGGCTGGTTAAAGCTTGGGCACGCATTTCATTGGGTTCTCTAAAGTTGGTCTTAAAGGTGTCTAAATGTTCCCTTTTTGTTTTTTCTTATGTCATTTTTTTTACGTTTGTTTTTATAAAAAACATTTTAGGTATGTGTGGGGAAATTGTGGGAAATTGTACATTAACACCGATAAAAATAATAGCCTTCTTTTTCAGATGCAGTATATACAGTATGTAGCGAATTACCAAATTAGTTGCTAAACTCTATAACTTAAAGGAGTACACGCAAATATATATATAAAATCTAATATATCACCTTGCCAAAGTGATGAGAAATTCCAAGTCATCATTACTTGATATTTGTATTTAGCTAAAGGACTGCATACTATATAACCTACCATCATTCATCTGATTATATGCAAATACATGGAGCATGAAAGTCAACAGTCTACAAGGAAAACTTTGCTTTTTTAAATAGACTGATGACTAAAGGCCAGTCTTATATACTTTTTCAACAGACTTGTCTGTTGCTTTGTCAGTATATCTCTGTGTATGTTGCTGTCTTTGTCCACAGAGCCTGGGGACGAAGGATCTTCAGGATGATGTTCACACTAGCTTTTCGCAACTGCTGGATGAACTCAACAAGGCCAATGCTCCATATAGCCTCAGCGTTGCCAACAGACTGTATGGGGAGCAGTCTTACCAGTTTGTTGAGGTGTGTGTATGAGTGGGTGTGGTTGTGGTTATTTTTAGGCTGGACTGAATGAGAGGCACACATAGAGTAAGGAATCTTTGAGCTGCTTGAGAAGGAGTGATGACTAGGGAGGAGAACAGTGCAGTGATTATGAAAATACCACTGACTTGCTAATGACTTTTAATTCCAGTAAGTTATGCAGAGAATTTTTTTTATGTTCTTGATGGTTTCAGGGTTTCTTAAAAGACACCAAGAAGCACTACAAAGCAGAGCTGGAGTCTGTGGACTTCATAAGAAGCTCAGAGGCAGTAAGGGTCAACATCAACAACTGGGTTGAGAAGCAGACACAAGGTAGTCTATACATTTGTTTTAATCTACACACCTAAAAGTATGTTTATAGGCATGCATGCCCTTTTCACTGAAGGCAGTTGGAATGTTTTCAGTGAATTAAACACAATATTAATGTTAATCAGGGTCTTTTGTCAGTTTTTTAATGCATAAATAATAGCTAGATACCAAAATTGGCAAAATCACACATTAACATTCAAACTCACGTTTCCCTACAATGACATTAGTTCAATAGATCAAAAAAGTGCTACCTCCATGAAGCACTGTGTAACCTTTGACAGTAGTTTACGTTTAAAAAAAACAAACATAAAAACCCCCAAAACATTATCAGTAGAATGTGAAGAAATGACAGATCTAATGTCTTAGTTTGGCATTGCAAAGATGTCTACTAAAGTAAGCATGCTAACCAGCTAGCCCTGACCCATGCTTAATTGCCTTGTTAACTCATTGTAAAAAAGACTTCATATAAACATGACAGACACCGAAGAAAATAAAATGAATCAAAGTTGTTTTTGGTGTGTCTTTCCACTGACTTTTTGGGTCTGATTTAGTTAAAAATAAACCCAAAGAAAAGTAGAATGACCAGCACTTTAATCTGGTGTTATGCTATTATTTTTTGCACACTGAACCTTTTAAGGTTGAGTGATTCTGTAAATAGTCCAGGAATTTGCATATTTTTGAAAATAAATACAAATTTCTGTGTCTAAATAAAATTACCAAACATATTTTATATGTTGTGCTAACCTGGTAAGTAAGCATGCACTTCAGACTTGCCTTCAGGTGGTTGTGTGACATTGCTGTGTCAATCATGTCCACCAGGTAAAATTAAGGATATCCTGGCCCAGGGTGTGTTGGACCAGATGAGCAGGCTGGTGCTGGTCAATGCCATCTACTTCAAAGGCAACTGGAACACACAGTTTAAGGAGAGTGAAACCCGTGATGCTCAGTTTAAAATCAACAAGGTATGGACAAATAGACTTTCCTCAAGTGATAAAAGTTGCAGAGTCAGCTATCTCCACAGCAAACTGGGCTCACTAGCAAAAGTCAGCTGGTGTTATAGTTAAAAACTTTTGCAACAAGTCAATCAGAAAACTCCTTGAAGCATAACGACATTAGTAAGACAACATCAATGAGAAAATCATCAAATATTTTCTCTAATATTTTCTGTTTAAGCTAATGTTTTTTCTTTGCTCACTGTTTTCAGAACGACACCAAGCCAGTGAAGATGATGCACCAGAAAACCAAGTTCCCTTTAACCTACATCCCCGAAGCCAACTGCCAGGTAATCAAGTAGTTGAGTAAGTTAGATAATAGTGTAATATGTCTGTCAGTCCATGAACCAACTATTAATTGATCAGGCAATGACTGATCCAGTCATTTATTACTAAGGGTAATGAGGGTAAGCAGGATTTAATGAGCTTTTTATGGTATATGAATGAGATTGACTGGAATTTAAAGAAAAATTGATGTAATTTAATTTAGGATCCAGACATTTTTTAAGCTTTAACTTGGAAACTAACTACCCAGTAAGCTATGCTGGTAATACACAAAAATAACCAAACATTTCCTAGACCAGTATATATTTTCTGTAATGTTGGAAACCCTCTGTTGGACAGATCCTAGAGATGCCTTACAAAGGAAAGGAGCTCAGCATGCTCATCTTTCTACCCAGTCAAATTGAGGACAGCACAACAGGTCTGGAAAAGGTAGGACCCACCATACACACCTGCATGCACTACAAAACCCAAAGACGCTGACAAAATAATATCTGATTATGCGTCCACCTCCAGTTGGAGAAGGAGCTTACCTATGAAAACTTTGTGGAGTGGACTCGTCCAGACATGATGGATGAAAGGGAAGTCAGGGTGGGCCTGCCACGGTTCAAGATGGAGAACAAGTATGACCTGAAGAATGTTCTGGTCAGCATGGGCATGGTGGATGCCTTTGACACGTCATTGAGTGACTTCTCTGGTAGGACATGTGGCTGGACCATATTGGATACATTCATGATAATCCTGAATTTAATCTAGTTCCTGTCAGCTCAAAGGAGCAACAAATGAAGTCTCAGTATTCAATATATTTTCTGTCCTTCTGCTCTGTTAACAGGCATGTCTCCAGCCAACGACCTGTACCTGTCAAAAGTTTTCCACAAGGCTTTTGTTGAGGTGAATGAGGAGGGCACTGAGGCTGCTGCTGCCACTGCTGCTGTCATGATGTTACGTTCTCTTCCACCTGCCTTCATTGCAGACCACCCTTTCCTCTTCTTCATCCGACATAACCCCTCCATGAGCATTCTCTTTGTTGGCCGATACTGTTCCCCTGAGTGAGAACTGCAATGTTCCTAGAGTGGTGATTTTTTTAATTGAAGGGGGCTACATTACATCTACTACTGCAACAGTGTAAACGCTTTTTTGGGTATAACTAGAAGAATGTTTAAAGTCACCACTCTAGAGTTTCCATTAGCTAAACACAACCTAAGATCTCGTCCTATATTTTCAACACCAGAGTGATTAGCAAAAACTGGTGTTTGATTTTTGAAACTGTGGCCTCTTGCACGCACGAGTTCTTAAATGAGCATCTCCTTGTTTCCTAAGGTTCTTGCACTGTTTCTCTATTACACTGTCTTATCCTCATATTTGAATTACGTTATCTTGCAAAGCATATATTGCACTATTCACTGCATTCTCCAACCCTATCCTAGTTTATCTATACCATTAAACGCTGGTTTATCTTATTTTATACCTACACCCTGTGAAAGAATTTGCCTTAACAACAATCAAGTCCATCATGTCTTTTTTAAAAACTCCTGGTGCAAACTGTACATTCTTACCATACAAAGGTGTGTAAATGATTCTCTGCACTTTTATATAGTCGGTTAACCAAAGATGATAATGTGGTGAAAAACTTTGTCACATAGATTTATCTAAAAAAATTTATTCAAGCAAACCACAGTTTTGTGCAACTGTGCCATCATGCATTCGAAGATAAAGATTAAGAAGAATAAAAAATTTTGAACTGCTCATTTTTATAGATCTTTATGCTTTTACATGTGAAATAAACGTGGGGTTTGCAAGTGTTGTTTGTCATTTTTTGGCAGTTTCCTTATGCTTGAATTCTTTATATCTGTTTACATTTGATAAGTGTATATAAGTAATCAATGAATGCATTATATTTTATCATTGTGGAACGTGATATATTTGGTCTATACCTGCTGGTTGTCTGTGAGAGGTCATCATATTGTAATTTTAACTCTCTGTTAATTTTGCACTTAAACAAACAAAAGTATAATGCTTTGATGCTTCTGACACTTGTCTAGCATGAAGGTACAATAGTAATCTGAGTGAGCAAGAGGGGTAAATGTACCTGCATACATTTGTATGCCCTACAAAGATCTCCCAGCAAAACATTTTTTAAGGCGGAAACAAGAAGTAATGTAGAGGCATGCTTTTATTGACACTCAGATTGAAGTTCTACGTAGGAAATATAGCACAATATATGCTGTAATAAAGGAATGGGACATGTAATAGCGTGTGAGAGAGAGGGGGGAAGTGATTTGTCATTTTCAGGAACTTTTTTCACATCAAGGGCTTAGTTCAAATTCTACTCCAGCACGGCAGGTGGTGCTAATGCATCTGTATGTCGCCCTGAGTAGAAGTCCAAAAAGAAAAAAATGCTAGGAAACGCACTTCCGGATAACTTCCTAGACGTTCTTTTTAAAATCTTGTTGTTTAAGGGAATCGCTTATTAACAAAACACGACTGCTATATTACCTGGAATCTCCACATTTTGAGGAGCAGGTTGAAATGGCCACGGAGAAGCGGACACTTTGGCTAACGTGTTCGAGCTCAAAGACGGCAAATTAGCAAACTTTACTCCCGGTGCTGCCTGCTAATCTGGTTTTCCCTGCCCTGTTGGTGATGAAGAGGCTAATAACCAAGCTGACAGAGAAGCGTATTCTCTTCACAGCTTCCTTCGCTATACGACTGGCATTAGTCGCTTATGGAGACTACCAGGATAAGACAATGGTGGTGAAGTACACTGACATTGACTATCATGTGTTCACAGATGCTGCAAGATTCATAACTGAGGTAACGTTAATTGAGCAGGTTTATAACTTCTGTGATTGCAGTGAAAAGTTATTGATGTCAACCAGATAAAGCTGTCATGTGTCTAAACACTAAAACATTTTAAACTCTGCACAGGGGGTGTCCCCATATAACCGATCGACCTACCGCTACACTCCTCTCTTGGCCTGGATGCTCACACCTAACATCTATCTGAGCATGGTTTTCGGCAAGATTCTCTTTATCGTGTGTGATGTGCTGTCAGGACTGCTAATCTACAGGATCCTCCGCTTAAGAGGTCTAGACTCTGAGGTATGCTTTTAGAGAGTTTGTAAGATTAATCAAACATTTAAAGAAAGAAAAGAAAATAATTTTGCGGAGCGTGAGTGCAGAGGATTTCTAGGAATCTCACAATACAGATAAAATTGTGTTGTGGCATGATTTTTCATCAGACTGCTCGCCGTGTTTGTTCTCTGTGGCTCCTCAACCCACTACCCATGGGAGTATCCAGCCGTGGGAATGCTGAGTCAATCCTGGCAGCCCTGGTGCTGGGGACATTACTCTGTATGGAAGGTACAATATATCTTTTTAAAGTATAATAGATATATGCTTATTTTGTAATTTAGTGTTGATATCAAGCTCCTTTGCTAATACTTTATACTTTTTTACTTCTAGCCAAACATCTGACGTGGGCAGCCATACTCTATGGTCTTTCAGTCCATATGAAGATCTATCCCATTACATATGCTCTGCCCATCATGCTGACCCTGCGTACACCAGAGTCCAGATCAGAGAAGGACAAAAAGAGCTGGAAGTGGAGGAGCCTCATCGGGTTTTTTGGCAGCTTCCTCAATCAAAAGTTGTTTCTCTTTGCAAGTGTGGCCGGAGGAGTCTTCTTAATGCTCACAGCACTGTTCTATTATATGTAAGATCAACAGAGAAAGTACATACAGTAAAAAGAGTTTTCATTGTCTGTGGTTTTTAAATTCACCTTGAAAAGTGTTAAATATTCTGGTCAGTGTTAAAACCTGCCAAGCTTATGTTGTGTCTGAACTAAGGTCCCTCCAAATTTCAGACATGCCCATGTTTTGTTGTTCCAGTAAAAAGTCCAGATAACTGAGAATTATTCAACTGCTAACATTAGAAATTGATATACATTAATGATATACATTAAACTTTTATATAACTTAGTGAAATCTGGCTCATCAAATTAAGTCAGGCACTTGAGATAAATACGGTCTCATCAGAAAAGGGGCATGGGGCTTAGAATGTCAAATTTAATGTCATTATTTAAGTTTTTCCTATTTGATTTAATATACAACTTTTCACATTATCCCTTATCTGAAGATTAACTGTAACAAATATGAATTGAAAATAGAAATGTATAAGTCATGTGATTTCACCTCTGTATTTTCAGGTATGGCTGGGAGTTTCTTCATGAGACCTACTTGTACCATCTGACCAGAAGGGACATCAGACATAACTTCTCTCCATACTTCTATATGCTCTACCTAACCGCAGGTATTCATCCATGCAGCCATTTTAGCCCCTTTTAGTGTGACACCTTGCTGCAGACAGAACAGCACACCAGCATGAAGTTCTAGCTCATGTGCAGAGCTACATTGCCTCTGGTCTGCAATAATAATTTGCTTGTTTTTAAATAAGTTTATGTATTTTAATAAGATATTTGCATGCTACTCTGAACTGAAAATGCAAACATAAAGGAGATGCAGCTTTTCAAGGTTGGTCATATTTATGTGCTTTCCTTTCATTGTTGCAGACAGCAGGTGGAGCCAGTGGCTTGGCTTGGCCGCATTCCTACCACAGGTCATCCTGCTGCTTGTGGCATCATGGGCCTTTCACTCTGACCTGGCCTTCTGCTGTTTTCTGCACACTGCCATCTTTGTCTCCTTCAACAAAGTCTGCACTTCACAGGTACTCAAAGCACCAACAAATAGTGTAATTAGAGATAAGATGATGCCTTGTCTTTCAGTCATTATTAGCCATCTCTCACTCTTTTTTTCACGCAGTACTTCCTGTGGTACCTGTGTCTACTCCCTCTGGTTATACCTCACCTCAGTCTGTCGCTAAAACAGGGAGTGGGGCTGCTGCTTCTCTGGTTTGCTGGACAAGTAAGTCAGTTTTTTGCATTTATGTTACAATTTGTAGATATTTACTGAGAGATACCCTATGCTCTATATCATAACAATATGCCCTTTTATTTACCTGCTTTAAAATGGTTTCAAGTGTCAGAAGCAGTGATGCCCCCCCCAGACACTGTTTGGCATCTTTTTCTTGTTCTGTGTATCTTTTTATATCCAAAACATTAAACTAGAAGACTCACTAAACTTGTTCTGCAATGTTTTTAATTAAGTAACTAATATAGATCCAAGCAAACAATGATATTTTCTCTTCACTATCAGGGTATCTGGTTAGGTCCAGCCTACTTCCTGGAGTTTGAAGGATACAACACCTTCCTGTTAATCTGGCTTGCTGGTTTGCTCTTCTTGATCATCAATTCCTCCGTCTTGATTCAGATTATAGCTCATTATAAACCAACACAAACTTCACAGAGACTGAAACTTGAATGATATTTAATTCTTTTTACTAAAAATGACAAACTCTGGATGCATGTAAAAAAAATAAAATAAATGTATTTTGTTTAATCCCAATGTCCCTAGTTCTTACTTACATTCTCATGCCGTGGAACCTAAATAATTTCTAAACAAAGCACATTCATACTTTGCCTTTTCCTGAGTGCCAAAGCCACATTTGGATCCTCTGGTACTCCACATAAAACACTTTGATTAAATGCTTTCCATGGTGGGCCAAAACACTTAAATCCCAAATGACTCACATTGGCCAGAAAACTGCTGTTTCACTTCATGCTCTGGGTTGAGACTGAAAGTTTGTTCCACCTTTGGCCACGCCAAGGGAGTGAAATGGTCAGATCGTGTGTGGGCATCATTCAGCTCTTAGTCTAAGTGTCTCATTTGTCATGTTACACTCATTTTCAATGCTTGAAGTAGGGATTTAGGTTTGACATCAGAAGGTCCAGGAAAATAATGGAAACTGATTGACTTGTAATGTTTGCGACTTCACCAGTATAACTAGGGCCCGACCTGGCCTAAGTCTAATAAATTGGGAACTTGTTTGTCGTTTGGTGCTTTGATGCTCTAAAGTATTATGTTCAGTGCTCTGGCAGATCAGTCACACAAGTTGATTAATACGAAAGAATGCTAGTTGTATATAACACTTACAGACACAAAGGGATCCTCTTTGATGTGGTTCAAATTGCTGGCTTCCACAAAAAAAGTGCTATATTTATTCTTATTCTTTAATTAGGCTTAATTGAAGTTCTTTAATCTTAATTAGTGATTGTGATCATATAGATATAAAAAATGTGAGATGTTATTGCATAGGAACTGTTGAATTAAAAAAAAAACATGTCGACTCGACTGTTGTTGCCCTCAGTTTGTCAGAACCTTAACAGATGCACAAACACATTTAGGGCACATCAGAGATGAGTAAGAGAGTAAGAGGGAAAAAATGGGGGAAAGGTGGATCAGGGTTACCTGAATTAAACTGTTTTCTATGGGTTTTTTTTTTTACACTTCTACTCATTTATGTGGGTGAATAATAGGTGAAATGGAAACTAAAAGCATTCCTGAAAATATCATTCACATGTGAGTGAAGAACCACATATTTAAGCATAAACTATTTGGCTATAGTGTAGAACTAATAAACATTGAATATTTAAACCAGATTAAGCTACTATTTACTTTTCAGATTTTCTTAAGTACTAGTACAGAACAATGTTCTGTAACAGCCATTTTCATTTTTCTTTGTAAACACTGGCCCATTTAAATGCCACCAGATGTGACTGGACTCTTCCTCAGCTGCAGTGTGCAGTTGTGACCAGTAGGTGGAAGCATTCACCAGCAAAAGAGATAGCTTGAGCCTCTATCCTCATGTAACCCTCACAGATTAATCAGGCAACTGGAACATAAAGCAACTCAATACAAAGTGCTGGCAGTGGCTCCCTAATCTCACTCTACTTCCCTTCTAATCTCACATGGATATTATTAGAGCATTCACATTAGTCCTGTAGTTTTTGAGCATGTTTACCCGCCCTTGCCCCTGTGATTGGTTGTGGGAGTGCTTAATAATAATAACAGATATACTGTGTGTGTGCAGATGTATGTCCTTGTGCAAAACACTTGCAATACAGAGTAGTTAAATTGGTGGCTTCCGGAGACATTCTTGAGAAGCACTTTGTGTATCTATTGGAGTGAAAGAGCTTGCTTTGCCTGTGTGTTGTGTATGTGCGTGCATTTGTGTATGACTCACAGTCATCTGTGGCCTGCATATCTAGTTTATGAATCACCAAGTTGCACTCAGTAACCTTTCAACTGGCTAGTCGCCCCTAGGCACATACATAAACCATTTCATCTTAACACTGCATCTCGCAAATACCATCAGATTCAGCAGTTTATTTTTAAATCCCAGGAACTAAAAAATGGCTATGACAGTTGTTTCTTCTAAACTCCTTCCTTTCTCATTTTTTTAAGGCAGCCAACCAAGGACACCAGTTTGAATGATTTAGTTGTTTGAAATAGTTATTTTGAGTAGTTTGTTATAAGTCAATAGTACATTTAAAGTTAATCGTCAAATACTTGCAGATTGCAGATTTTATTAGTTAAATTGTAAATAAGCATTAATCAGTAACCGTTAGATACAATTCCTGTGCAACTTTACCTATTTTTAAGGTTATTTGTTTGCATGCTTTTGTAATTATGTTAATAAATTAGAATTTGCAGTGAGAGCAGCCCAATCTCTTTGACAAAATAAGAATTTAAATTTTTGCAATTCATTATTATCCACAATTTAAATCAATATGAGAAATTTCAAAATCTAGCTTATCGAAGTCAGCTGTATCACCTAAACATGTAACAAATGAAAGTGTGTGAAGTGGATCACTAAAAGATATGGATTAACGGTTTAAATAGGCAGGTGAAAATAGCCCTATATAAATTTGGAGGTGAAAAGTTTTTGTAAAATGATGAATGTTAAAATGTTGAAAAGTCTCTTCACAGAGATATAAATAACTGATAAAATTAGTAGCTAAAGGCAGTGGGTAAATAGATGAAAAATCCAAAATTTCAAGTGATAGTATTGGCTACAATGAAAATAAGAGAAAAGAATTGTAACCTTTGACTTTTATGATTAATGGATAACATAAAATACTGTTCAATTTAAAGTCATTCCAAACAAGAATTTGAAAAATTAAGTGCAGTTTGAAGGGGTATTTAAGTTCCTCCAACAGGGTGTTTGGAGATGCATCAAACAAAAAAGCACTGACACCACAGTTTTAGAGACATCAACACGGCTTAGACAGTATGCATCTTGGCAAGGTGCTATATATTGTCCATTAGCTTATTGTAGTCAGGAAGGAAGAAGTAGCGATGTTGTGGGGGGTTATGGGTGGGGGATTGCGTGACTGCCTTCCATATGCTTGGCAGGGTGTGTGTATATGTGCATGATAATGTGCGTGCATTTGTTTGTGCCTGCGTGTCTGCGACATATCCTCAAGGATTCTCCTCATTGTCACCAGGGGATATGGGGAGAGATGCAAACATTGTTGTGTCTGTGTAAGCATTGGTGCATCTGCCTACATGAGTGTGTATTAGTGTGTGTGAGAAAGACACAGAGTGGGTGTGACCAATTAGGGCAAATGGTGTGTGGAGCAGCAAAGAGTGGGGTATGAACAGTCACGCAACCTTGCATGGTATAGGATTATAGGTCTTGGTTTGTTCACACACACACACCCACCCACACACACTCTCTCTCCCCCTCACAGATACAGCTGTCAACAAGCATCAAACACTTTGCTTACAATACAGTTGCCCTGAGCGGTCACTTCTCTCTCTTGATTGGATGTGCTCTTTTCATTGTTTGCACCCTTTTCCCAAGCTAACTTCTCTTTTCTCACCTCTCAGTTTTATCTCTCCACCTCTCTGTCTTTCTGTCTCTGTCTTTGTCATTCTCACCCTTTACCCTCCCTGTACTGAGCGCGTGTCATACAGATGGCGTGATTGAATGTTGCGTGCATGCTGAGGAATATTAAACATTTAAAGTCAGCCTCATCAACTCTCCCATCGTATTGTCACATCATCAGTCATGAAACTACAGTGATCCAAATGCAAAGTATTCCTTTTGAGAGGAGAGGGAGAAATATATTGCTCACTGTTAGTCACTGTTTGTATGTGTGTGTGTGTGTGTGTGTGTGTGTGTGGAGAGAGAGATACATGATGCATACATAGGCCATTGTAATTGAGTTTACAGAGCTTGATTCTTGTAAGAAAAAGCTCTATTATTCCTGTTTGTTTGGGCTCTGTATAACAAAGTGCTGTGTATACTTTACCATTTCACATTCAGCGTGCACAGTTTAAGTGCAAGTCTAGTTAGCAAATCAGTAATTACTCTTGTCCTGTTTCCCAATAAAAACAGTAGTTCCTTTATAGAGAGTTTAAAGAGAGTTTTCAGGGCCAGAGCTATTTACCTCCATGAGGCTGTCTGTGGATTATTCATGGGTTATTACAATATGAGTCAGACTGAGTTATGAACATCATTTAGCTTTCACTATTCCTCCTGCACAATAATTTTTATTACTTGCAGACTGCCAAGTGATGAATATCATTAATCTCCAGCAGTTACATCAAATCTGTAACAACCAGCAGTGCAGGACTGTATGCAGACTCTGCAATTAAAAAGACATCCTTAGAAACTTCCTCTTAAGATAAAATACGTGTTCAGTCCCTGTTCAGTTTAACAAACAAAAAGCCCAATACAGTGTTTTGTCTCTGTACTGTAGCTAGAGGAGGAAGTGGGATATTATTTTCATAATGTATGTTTTAATCCTAGAGGAAGAAAATAGTTCTTCTGTGCAACTGTTTGGGTGTGAATGGGTGTATGAAAGATCACTGCTGACATGCATATTGTATGGTATAACTTGTTGCCATGGAAACAAGTCAACAAACCCAACAAATAATATTCACCAGAAGAACTGAAAGATTTCAGGGAAGTGTATTAAAAGTGGAAGTGGAAGACAGAAATACAAGCTTTGAAGATAACACATTTTTGACAGTGATATATTTGTACACAATTCCACATACTTACACACACATTATAGGAACATTATTAAAATGCACAATGTGGTCTCCGATGCAGGATAATGTGAGTCTTAAGTTTATAAATCGCATACACTGTTGTTAAAATTTTAATAAAGAAAATGAATATTTAATAATATTTTTCTCAAAAATTATAATCAGGATCAAAATAAAGTCATTTCAAAGGCCAAATTCTTTAATGGGAAAGTGACTGAGAGGAAGCTCATATTTTAATGAATAGTGAATATGATGGTATGATGTAATATTGTTAGAGACATGAAGATCATAACAAGATTACCTGTAATTTCATTAGTCTGTTCGCATACAAACATGAGATGTGGCTATCTGGTGCTTACTTGAGTTACAAGCACGCACACATACTTGCACACACGCTCATTCACACTGACAATCATCCCAATAAGTAAAATCCCCACACTCACTGATCCTCATGTGTCCTGTAATTCCCTATAAGCTATACTCTGACAGTGGTGAAACAACACGAGCCTCTGGGAGGGATTAGGGAGAGGAATGACGATAGCTTTAGAAGCAGCGCAAGAGGCTTGTTCCTTCAGATCACAGCAAACTAGCAAGGGACTCACTGCAGGTAACAGTATAATGGTCCAAAAATCATGAGAGGATGACTGCACAGTGTTCTTTTATACAAAATGTGCTCCTTTTTTTTTCTTGACTATTTGCTGAATCACCAAAGTTCTGACTCAAATCTGAGGTTTTGAATGTGCCACTGTGCCAAAAAGTGCTGCAAAGCACTATTCTTGCAGAAGCTGTTCCTGTTATTTTTCTCATTTTAATGCATAGTTCCATGTTCCAATGTTGTAATAATTATTTGCCCACTTTTTGGCATATACTTGCACCATTCTTTAAAATATACTTTGTGTTCTTTCATCTGCAAGACCATACAACTTTTCTTTGGCATGAACTGGTCTGCTGAAAAAGCTTTTTACAGTTCATCTGAGGTCATGGGCTGTAGAGAAACTACAAAGTGTAACTGTAATCCAAACAATTTTATTTTAAAATTACATCACCGCTCAGAGGGAGGGAATTTTGATAAAGGAGACTGTGAACAGTTTAAACCTGATGTGTGAAGTGAGTACAATGAACTACCTCACAGGATGGAGGTCAGGTCCTGCTTGAAACCCTAAGAACCAGCAGCCACAACTTTTCGGTTACATCTCTTTTTACTCTTTCTACTTGTCTCCTGCCTCTTCACTTGCCCTCTGCGTTTCTGTGGATGCCAACATTCCCTTGGCTCTAGCCTCTGTCTCAGACAGCGGTGAGAGACGAGTGTTAAGTTTCCCAGATCGTGTGAAGGCACTGTCATGCCAACTTTACAGCACATTAATCATACAGGCAATGTGGCTAGAGATACTCTGTATCCTGTTCTGCTGAGTATTTATTATTAATAGAGACACAAATCTGACGGATGAGACCACATTTGAAATATATAAATAATTCAGAAGCTACTAAAGAGACAAAGACATTTACTGAACAATAGACTGACATTTCTCATTCAGGAAAACATACGTGCGGGAAATTATTAGATTCATAGAGTGACCCTGCGTTCCATTATTTCGCGTTATCTGATTGGAACCTGTTGTTAACTGGCTCCAATGTATCAAATATATTTCTAAACCTCAGGAAAGTCCTCACAAAGCCACACATTTTATGCTGGATGTTTGGTTATTCATAGCAAAATTTGAAATATTGATAGAGATGCTTTTTATTTACATTTGCTGTAACTGATTGTCTGACTACTGTGGATTTTTTTTTGTGATAGTCCAGAATGTAATGTAATGTGACATGTTGATATGTTAGTCACCCACCATGCTGGCAGTGTTTTAGTGCCCTGTTTATTATCTGCCTAACGGTAATAGAACAACACTTCACCCGGATTTTCAATATAAAGAAGTCTTTTAATAGAGAAGTCCCGTTTGCAAAAAACACGTAGAAACATTGGAAGACACTGCATATGTACACTGTGTTCGCTACCTTGCAGCTACCTCCTCCATGAGACAAGTATGACAGTCTTTTTAACAATTATCAAAAAGGTAGCAAGAAAAAAAAAGCCATATTTATTTACTTTAGTGAAACAGA
Source organism: Acanthurus lineatus (assembly GCA_029814665.1). Taxonomy (NCBI): domain Eukaryota; kingdom Metazoa; phylum Chordata; class Actinopteri; order Acanthuriformes; family Acanthuridae; genus Acanthurus; species Acanthurus lineatus. Next base: position 15,978,408 of record JAPZDV010000013.1, read on the forward strand.
AAAGCCTTCAAAACTGTAGTTTTAAATTATGCACTTTTGTCTCTTACAATAAATACGAATCATCAAACATTTATTGAAACACAAAGATAAAAAGACAAATTCAAAACAGTGACACCATGTACAGTTGTGCGTGTCGACTCAAAAACTTGTCTGGCTAGGCTGAACTTCAACTGAACTACTCCCAGTAGTGCAATGTGGCAACTACTACTGTAGCTCCACAGAACTGAGACTCTGAGATTGAATCAATTTGGTGCTTTTAAGTCATTTGTGCAAAAAATACTGATTGTGAACACAATGTCTGATGTATTTTGGACTGAAAAGACAACACGAAAAGTGTATATTCATTTTAAAGGAAATGTGTTGTGTCTGCAGTGAGATGGGCTGGTTGAAATGCTTAACTTGCCATAAACACTAATTCACACTGTACATCAGCTTTGACATGAGACGAAATAAATTAACCTTATTTGTATGTTCAAAAAGAGTTTTATGATTTTTATTATTAGAAAACGTTTGTGCGCATCGACAGAAGAATAAAACTTGTAATAACAGACAGCCATCTTTTCCTTCATTTTAAACTAACATTATTACCATGTCCAAATAAACCACCAACTGATAATTAATGTATCATGTCACTAGTGCAGACCATTTTTCTTAGGTCCAAATATGTCTTAGGCCTACAACTCAAGGGGCAATTCAAGTGTGATCTGAGCTGAATTGCTGTCACTTTTCATTTCAGTTAATGCTGGTAAACCCAAAAGGTGAAGTAATTTTGATTTATTATTATAATTATTACTTGAACAACATTACGCAATGCACACACCTTAAATTAAATCGTCCTCGCTCATAGAGGCTTTAGCAGGACAGATTGTGGAACCACGGGTTTGTGGTTATTGGTTCATTTATCTTCTTCTGTGCCCCATTGTTTAATGCCCTTATGTGTGCAATCAGGCGATTTCTAGTTTAATGAACAAATGTAGTGAATATACTTCAAGCTTGGGCCATACCAATAGTTTCACATGTTTTGATCCATTAACTACAAATTGCATATACTTTACATTACTGTCAAGTATAAAGAAAACTGTCCTGACAAAAGCATAATATTGTAAGCTATGCTCTAAAAAAAAAAACAATTCCAGAGCACAAACACTAAGTAAACAAGGATGTTGTGAGTTCTTGAATGCAAGTGTTTGTGATGAGTGTCTTTAAAGCAGATCCTGTTTGCATAAATAATCTTACAGCAATTGTCTAACTTTGACCTAATATTTTTATCCTGCATGTCTTTGCAAGTTGATTTAATACAGTTCTAAAATGCATAGAAACCAGTTGTTTCTATTCATACATCACTAGAGGCAGTAATTTAAAAGGTAGGCCATTAGTAGTTAAAGCATTAAAACATGCAAAAGTCACCATCAAGGCAGACTATCCTTTCAGTTGTTATCACTGGCTGTCATAATCAGGCATCTCCCTTGAGAAGACAAGAAGTAGGTGTAAGTCATTTCATGTGTACAAAGTCAGAAAAAATTTATCTTTTTACAGCAAAATCTTTGTTCCTCCCATAAACGCCACAACACATAAAACAAAATGAAACTGTGTTTCTAGACATAATTTGTCTCATTGTCACTAAATCCAAAAGTGCTTGGAACCAACTACAAAATGTATTCCTTAAAAACTAAATCATCTATCCATAAACTGGATTAAAAGTATAATTTTTGATTGTCACAACACTAGCACTAGAACCTGAGCCTTGTTTGGAACCTCCTCATCAAACAGAAGAAGTAATTCAAATGTTGACATCCTGGGAATCTTTATAATCAAAGACTGTCCTTCTGTAACGCTGGTGCATGGGGCACAAAATACAAAGGACTTGAATGCACACTGACTGTGTCTGGGTGTGTGTAGAGTGGGGATTGGGTGGGGGCAGGTAATTATCAGCTGACGTGTTTCCACCAATCACTTTTACGGCATATAAACATAGGGACTGGACTTGTGGTGCCCTGTGCTCATCACACATGGCATAACGTTCCTCGGACCAACCATCATGGACTGGTTTATGTCATGTGCACTTTCGGACCATGGTGGGGAGTCCATGGGCTCCCGCTTGATTGAATGGATCAGGCCGTGACCTTTGAACTCATAACCGCCATGCTTGTTGTAGTCCGGGTGCATGTAGGTCTTGTGAGAGTCTTGTGGATAGACGTGTGAGTCCATGAGGTTGATTGATTGGTTGTTGCATAGAGAGTCTGAGTGGGAGAGTCTCTGTGGACTAAACTGGCTGTTGTCATTGTTATTGCCCAAGTCTTTGTCACATTTTAATAGACGTCCGGTTGTGTTGTCGCTGTTGTTGACTGCATAGTTCTGGTAGTTGCCATTATTGTACGGTGGGCTGATTCCTGCTTTGCCTCGCTGACAGGGCGAGTACTGTGGATCATAGTAATCTGCCTCTGATTTAAGATGGAGCCCCGAGGTCTGGTCATACACTCCGTTACCATAGCGGCGATCCATGGCCTCTGGGTCACGGCAGGCCCAGGGTCGCCCATAGGCATCGCAGCCGTTCTCAGAGTCTGAGTCATGCTCTACTTTAATGGGTGGCATCTCTGGCATCAGATGGCCATCGTAGCACTCTCCATAGCCGTTCTCGTTCTTCACCAGGTCCACACAGTAGGCATCTGGATCTGTAGGAATTTGGACATTCCCATAGAGCTTGGAGACAAACACCTCGCCTCCTCGGCCACTGTGGCAGCTGGGTGAAAGGCGGTATGGCTTCCCATACTGGCCAGCCTTGTTCAAGCGATTAGAGGGGATATATCCAACACCCTGGCCGACTCTGAGGGGACCTGAGTTTGGTCGCAGAGGCCAGCTGCCACCCATGCCTGGGCTGACACCCTTGTGGGAGGCCATAGAGGACTTGCAGTAGTTGAGGGGTTCATCCTGGTTGTAGTAACCATCAGGGCGATATTTGTGGTTGTCTTTGGAAAGGGGGGTCCAGGGAGTGTGGTGACCTCTCTGTGTAGCTCCAGGAGTTGGACAGGAGAGGAGCAGAGGGTCTGCAATGTCACCCATTCCTCCATTGAAGGAGTGCCTCCGGAGGTGTTCCCCTCGCTTACTATAAGAGGGAGGGATGACATTAAAAGTGGGGTGGGGGTTAGGGATGAAAAGAAAGGAGATTGAGATCATTAGTCAGCAAACAGAAAAACAAATGAAAATTGCACAAAGTTTCTGTAGTCTTTGAGGACATTCAACAAGAGGTGGGTTCTTTAAAGTTTCATTTTCATACTCAGATCCAAATGAAAATGTCAACAAACAAAATGTTTTTCTATTGATTGATGAATGACTCCAAGCACAAGTATCTAGGTTTGGTTCACTTAAGTTCAGGAGAGATTTATGCCAAAAATGACTCATCTTTTCCAGGATTCATCTCATCTGAAAATTGAGAACAGAGTAAACAACTAAGTCCCCAAAATCACTGACAGCCAGCACTCTATGTTTATAGGAAGCACAGTGTTGTATGTCTTTATTTCCTCTTACAAAACTGCAGTGTGTGCTTGTGACTGTTTTGAGTATGACAATACATTTATTATTGCATCATCATATTTTATCATTTACTTTATAGTATCCTCAGATTTTCTGATTTGGAATGATTAAATTTCAAGTACCATAAACATCAAGATAATATAAGGAATATATCATACTCAATATTTACTTACACCTGATTAAATTCTACACATATGTAGAAAGGTATATTGTCACATATGTTTCATATGTTGATTAATATGTAAGTGGAAACATTCAACAAGGCTAATATCAGGAAGGGCTCAAAATTACTAGGCATGAAGCTAGACTTTAAACATTTGCACATGTAAAAATATTTTGAGTTGAGTCCAATTTCAGTTAAATTCAGTGGCTTTCTTTATGCCAGAATATATCCCTCAGAAACACAGAATGTGTGATCCATCACTGTTGCCATTTTCGTGGTTTCTTGCTGTCCACCTTTAAGCAATTGGTACTGGAGTTTTTAGGAAAACTGACATCTTATATGTTGCCCTGGATGATGCTGAACAGCAGGGGGGGTGGTAGTGCTCTGCTCCCTGACAACAGCTCAAATTTTGGCCTCTTAGCCTCCCAACATAGTTAATGATGCATGAAGCACAGCGGGCCTTATCCAAGCTGAGACATGTATTTGCTCCTAATTGGCCAAAGGTAAGGCGTCCAGCACTTGTTTGGTTTGGTGTCAGAGCCTGCTGGGTGAAGAACAGGCTTATGTTTGTGTTGGTAACTGAGTCTCAGGACAAATGCCTCTGTAATGCCAGTTTCATAAAACTGTTGCTGGGTAATAAACTGGTATCTCTATAAAATAAACTGAAAAAGTAAAATAACACTTGCGGATAAATTCCAATGTAATTTTTCATCACTCTAACACTGTTTTTTGATACCCCTGCCTAATGGATCTAAGAATGTTAAGTATGTGACTAAGTTTCTTTTTACATGCAAACCATATAAAACCAAAGTAAACACACCCCCATTGACTTTTGAAGGGAAGTCTCAGCTGACCGTTTTAAAACTTTGACCTTTACTTGTAGCTTTCCCATCACAAAAATCATAGCAATTTCTAGAGGTCTAAACAAGTTGCCAAAATGCATCAAACCTCAAGTTTGGACCAGGGGTGTCTGAGACATCAAGTTTGTGTTAAAAAGCTTGACCTTTAATTAAAGTATAGCACCCCCATTAGAGCTGTTAGTGGATTTGCACTAGGACAGCTTACATCATCCTTCAAACTGTTACCAAGTTAAATTGATGTTGCTCATGTATGAGGTTTCATTCCTCTTACCCATGCTCCAGTGCAGAGATAATCCCTCCTCCTCCTCCCTTGTTCTTTCCTCGCATTAACATGTTCTTCATTTTCATCTCAGTGATGGAGGGCAACAGGAGGGGCACACCTATGCAGAATAGAGCCAGCTGGGGAGGCATAAGAGCCCCAGAGGCTGACTTCTTTTTCTGCCCATGCAGAAACTTTAGCCGACCCTGGAACTGCATGGTCTGTAAGGGAAGAGAAGAAGAATTTACTGTTTAAACTTAGTCAGCTGTCTTTATAACCAATTATTCTTTGTGTATGTTCATTCAAAAATTTTTGTAGACCAGATACTTTCGGTACATGGCACACTTTTTGCACTGTTGATACCCAAAGTTGTAGTTATTAGAGTAAGATAGACCAGATTACTTTACCAAGCAACCAATTTTATCATAAAAGTCGTGCTGCAATGGTGACTAACAAGTAAGCTATCCCCAATCAAGCTGATTTTGAATCTTTTTAAAATCTTTTTTTTTTGTAACAGCAAGAGGATTCTCTGGGGTTTAAATTGGCAACAGAATGAGTATTGTGCATTACCTTACAATTTGTGTGTCTTAACTGCAATGGTTTTGGTTGATAAGGAGAGCATGTCTGCAATATTTGCTAATTACTTGGTTGCAAGTGCTTCCAGATAACACAGGGAATGGCCACCTAGATTTAATGTTGCACAGTCAACGTCAGCGCAACCAGAGCTAACTTGGTGACCGTGAACTCTGCTGACCTTGATAAAATGGTCCAAACCCATATTCTTATTGCCCTGTCATCAGGGCCTCTTGCTTTTCCACTGCTGTTATCCAAAGCACTCGAGTCACAGCCATGAGGGATGAAAGAGGCTCCTATATTGCTGCTGTGTCCAAGTACCCAATTACCTTATAATGCCTTGACATATAACTATAAATAACTGTACACCCTACAATTAAAAAAGACGCTAAGCTCTACCAAAGGGGTCATAATACCTTTTATAGGCCTGGTCCTTCTCCCAGAAACTAGGCGACGTTCACTCCATGTTTAATTGTATTTACAATATTCTGCAGTTTTTTTGGTTTGGGGTAAACTTTATTGCAGTGAAAACTGAAGTTACCATTCACTTTAGCTGGCTGTTTGTTTCAGACCACTCACCAAGAATCCAGAGGTGCTGTCCAAGAGGCATCGGACTCGGGCAATGAAACATCTGTTGAGAAAGCAGGAGAGCTCAGGAGGAATTCCTCCGACCTCTGGAGAGTGGAAAAGGCTGCTCACAACAAAGTCCTCACCTAAAATATAATAGAGAAAAAAATTAATCAGTTAAAATGCAATTTGTGTGGCAAATATTAAATATACAAATTTAAACTAAAAAATGACACTGATATTCAGAAAAGTGGATATACCTACAAAATAACTGAGAATACAAAATGAATATAATTGAGGTTTCCAAAGAATGTTCTACTTTCCCTGGTTTGATTCCAGTGAGCAGAAACTTTGATTTTTACTTTAACCTGTTGATTTACCTGTAGAACTGCCCTAAAATTAACCAGCAGAACTTCAAAATCAATTTTTGCAAAATATGAACAGACTATCCAGGGAAACTGGGTCATCACTTCCCAATAAGCTACCCACCAGTCCCTGTGGCTAGCTGGTTGTCCTGGTGTGCTGACGTCCCCTGGTGCTGTGGAGGACACATGGCCCAGTGCAGCTGGCGTCTGAACTCCTGACGGTCGTCTATGTGGATGTAGTCAAACACATTCTGATGCATCACGTCAGTCTGTGGAGAAGATTGAGTTTATTTTCTTAAGCTTGTCAGAGAAATTTGTTATAGTAAATATTTTACTAAGACATGTATGTGTAGTCATGACAGCCAGCCAGAGACATTTCCAGTTTTAGAATCCCTTTCTCATCATGTCATCTGAAAGAAACATGAGATTGCATGTTCACAGCCCCAACAAGAGACTGGCATATGTACAATGGGCAGTATTTATCAGCATATTAAGAGTTTTTTTCAATATAACTCATGTTGGTGGAAAAACAACTTTGTCTCATGTTTTACTTTGTTGTTTTAGAGATAAATCTCTGAAGGCATTTAAGTTTTGCATAGAGTTGCAGCTTATACGAGAAGTTTTTTCATATGTTGTAGATGCAGTTTGTATAGTACAGTATGTCTGCACATACACACATGCAGGGGTATTTAACCAGTACAGTAACAGTCTACTGTATGGGCAGCTGTAGGGCCAGAGAGGGCAGCTGTGTTTGTCAAACATCGCGTGACACCAGCTCCCGAACAGCAGTCCAGCCCAGCTTACCCTCCCTATTCACACACACACACACACATGGAGTGAGTCAGGTTCCAGCTCACTCTCGTCATGCCTCTCTCTCTCTTTTTCCAGCAATAGCTTTGCTTTCTGTCATTCCATGACAGATTCCTCACTAAAATGTTCAACCTTCTCCTCTTCCCTCTCTCCCTCCTCTCTGCACTCTCTCCATAATTTCCACACTGGTGGCACGCGAGGGTTTTTGATCGCCTGCCTCTGAAAACACAATCTGTTCCCAGTGTCTTCGGCGGGCGCTTCGTCCTGTGGTTTGGTTCCCTACCGGCAGTCAGGCAGACAGACGGATCGAATGACTATTGTTTATGTTTCTCGTAAAAAACACAGAGAGGAAAAGAGGAGGAAAGAAAATGGAGAATAAGTGATATTTTCGTTGACCTTCAAAGGCTAACTGCCTCAGTAACAAATAGGATCAAAGGCCAGTGGAGGTTTTTCTGCTCTTCTCCAGGGCTTTCTTGTGGTGCTACTTAATGAAGCATTCTCTTTTCTTTTTTTTTTGTGGTGTATTAAGGGTAAGTGTCCTTCTGACTACAATTGTGGGCTCTGAATTATGTGACATGTTGTCAGCGCCTTGGAGGCAAACTATGTGACTTAAAAAACAACCAATAGCTCCCTTGCAAGAACTTAACATGTGGGAAACTAAGAGGATGTTTTGATGGCAGCCTCTGAAATATAACATGATGATCTGCGAGTACTTAAAGAAGGATGTTTGGTTTGTTCTATGTACTGCAAGGACACACTGTTCGCTGTCAAACATGTTCATTCTGAGGTTTCTAATAAAGAACAGTACAAATTGAAATGTATGAAATTCCCAATATTGACAAGTTGAGTAATACAGAGGACCACATGATTTGAATTTGATTTGGTGTAAAGATAAGTAGTGATCATAAATCACCTTATCACACAAGTGCTTTGGCTGCTTTGCATGCTGGGATACTTCAGCTCTCAAGCCAAAGCTGCCTGTCAATGCCTTGTCTTTTTCTCTTTAGCAATAAAAGTATGTATTTGCATTTGTGCAGTTAAAAATATTGTTGTGGAACGATTGGCAGTATACAGAGGTCATATCTTACACAATGATACTGTCATGTTTCAAATACACAAAGGACCCGTTGTGGTAGTGTTGGCAAGAATTAATGAATTTAAATTTCGTTAAGTGCTTTTTGCTTTTCAGTCACCATTACATCACACAGTGTGAAACACGGTAGACCGTCCAAAACCAAAAAGTTTGTTTTGCTCCTAATTTGAATGCCAACCTAAACCACATGGGGTCTTTTTTAAGCCAGGGTAGCTGTGTGGCTCCGGTTAAGTCAGTGTCAGTCTGTTTGGTCTCTCTCTAGTTTCAAACTACAAATATTAAAACAATTATTAGATGCATTACCATGAAATTTTATACAGACATTCATGTTGCCTCAAGGGCTCATAGTAATTCCCAGATGTTTCGTCTAATGTCATCATGAGCTCAAAATTTCCTTTTGTCCAACAATTTGGTTCATGAATAGAAATACCTGAAAAACCAGTGACCTGTCAGTCTCAGCTGTATTTTGTTGCTACTGTGGTGCTACTTAGTAAATGCCAGAATGCAGCCATGTTAAACTTCGATGTAGAGTGTTATAACTTTTTTATTTGCCATGTTGTTACAATAATGCTTGGATGCTGACATTAGGACCTTGCTAAAAGCCTCACTATGCTGTTAGCATTGCCATGGACTCTATGTTGTTTAGATGTAGCAGTGTTCTTCTATTGTTTGCATGCAACATTACATCAGACAACATGAAAAGTGGCATACATACATGGATAATTATTTTGCTTAATGTTAAATGTGTCAACATTTTCAAGAGTTCAGTTGTTCCTAATTTGAATTGTAATTTATAAAAATCTAAGGCATCTCTGACCAACCCTACACACGCATACATATACTATGAACACTTTACAGTTTTAGTTTCCTTTATCTGTCCCTTTTTGCTCCCACACCACCCTGCACACACACTGTTGCAGGATCTTTTAAACTGCTTTGGTTTTCATGTCAATTTCATGGCGCTGGGTTACTGCCCTGGTCTGCTTGTAAGGCAAGTGGGAGCACTGTAGCAGAAGAATTTTTATTCCAAAGTGTCAGTGTGCTTTGTGTGTGTGTGTGTGTAATCAGACATGGGTGCAAGGCAGGATTTTAACAGTGAAAAGCACTTTATTCATGGCTTTGAAGGAGAGGGAGGATTTCAGCATCACAGGACAGGCGAGCCTGTGTTGATATCATTCATAATTAATGACTGGCTGCGTATTGCCGCTGGAGGGGAAGGAAGCTAAACCAGTGGTGACTTATCAGTGCCCACATACAAACAGGCATACACACATTCGCACACACACACCCTAAGATACACACAGGCAGACACCCACAGAGTGTATCTTAGGGTGAAACAGAGGACTTGACCTTCCTGTGGCCTCTTAACTGTGACTTAGTGGGTTCACTCTGTTCTCTAGATAGAAATATCAGACAGCACGGAGAAAGGCTGAATGAGAGACTCTTACTCTGGCTCATTTACTCTAAGATGAAAGGAAAGAGAGTAGAAAGGGATGAATGGAAGAAAACAGAAAGGACTGGCTGAGGTTGGAGATCTCTGACACTTGTTGAGCAAAACCCTTGAGAGGATCTATAAAAAGGGCCACCAGGGTGGGTTTATTAACTTATCTGTGAGTAAGGGATATCAGCAGATGATGATAATTTTATACTTGATTTAAACTATTAAAAGAGTATTTCAACATTTTGGGAAAATATATCATTTGCTTTCTTACAGAGTGTGATGAGAAGATTGGCACCACTCTCATTTGAACTTGAAATGACAAAATGTTGACTTTTTAAAAAATATGTTAAAATACTTTATTTTCATTATTCCTTTGAGGTGAGTGGCACCAGAACACAGAGGAAACAGAGTGAAAAAAAAGAAAACACAATGTTGGTGAAGAAACTTAAGACTAAATATAAAAGCAATAAGACCTCAACGAGAAAATGCTAAATACTAACTTTTTTTGCACTTTTTCATATTGCCTGTGTTTGCTGTCAGCCACCTAGATTCCTGAAATAGTTTTATGGATTCAGGTTACCTTAGCTTCAGGCAGGAGGCCATTGAACAACTGACAATTTGTCAAAAATGTGATAAGTTGGGCAGGAAGCTGAGTAGAGATGGAGAGGAGAACATCACACTACCTGTTTCAGAAAAATGTTGCATATTGTGGCATAAAAAGCTTCCTGATAATATTTCTGTTGATATGTTCGTCATATAGTACTTTGCTTTCATGATACAGCATTTTATTTACAGTAATGTACATCTATATCATAACTGAGACATTTAACTCACCTGATGAAATCCCAGATAGTCCACAATGGTTGAGGAGGCATAAAAGACCATCCCATCACTGCTCACCACCAACGCAAAGCCTGTTAGAGACTACACACACACACACACACACACACACACACACACACAAAGAGGAAATAGAGAGAAAGAGAGGGAGACAGGATAAGTGGTGACTCAGGGCAACTCATGCAGCAAATAAAGTAAAAATACATAATTGACAAACACAAACAACTACATTCATTCGTTGCCATCCTTGTTAGGCTAACATTAGATGACGCGATTTCACTCAGCAGACAAACAGTGTAACTAAGTCAACTGGTTTTATTTGTGACCTAACCGTGGCTACAGTCATTACTGTACAATTATACTCTTAAGCTTGTGACACAAAGCAGCCAGAGTTTGACTCAAGCCAGACTTTTTAGTGCACAATGTTCAATTTATATTATCATACTTTCCATAACACTCAAGTAGAGCAAATAACATTTAAAATGGAACAAAAGATAGAATAATACAACACTGGAAAAGAAATGAAAGACAGATGCTTTTGAAAATGAGCAGGCCAAATAAAACTTGGTGATTTGTAATGCAAAATATTGCCTCTGAAATATTTCTTTAAGAATATTTTCCGATAGAATTTGGACTAATGATATTTTTAAAGTATTTAACTTGTGGAGATCTGCACACTAAATTGCTCTCTTTTAAACATATGTGTTTCATAAGTTAGTAACTTTGATAAGCAAGTCTGTTTGACTGGTAACATGCTTTGATTTGTGATATCAAACATTCTGATTAAAAGCAGAGAAACTCCAGACACAAACACAGTCTCATTCCCACTTTCCCTCTTTATGCACACTCCCGCACACAAGAGGGAATAATGCGCTTGGCCGGCTCAGCTTACGGAGTCAAGTGTTGATTAAAAGAAAATTTAAATAAATACATAACTGACTTCAGTCAAATGACGAGGGATGGACAGATGGAGATGGAAGCAGGACTGTGAGAGAAAAAAGAAAACACAGGAAGGAGACATGGAAGAGGGGGAGAGGTCTTCCAGTGTGTGTGAGTGCATGTGTGTGCGCACACAGCTGTGATAGCGTGACAACTGCGAGGCCACTTGACTTGCGTGACTGCTGCTGCCAGAGTCTGTCACCTCTGTTTTACTGCGAGACTATGCAGGTCTTCCCTGGTGTGAGTGCGTGTGTGAGTGTGAGTGTGTGTGTGTTTGTGCAGTATATAGCCCTGTGGCCTCTAAATTCACACTCATACTCACTTTTCCTCTACGTCTCCCTCTTTCTCTTTCTCTCAACAGTGATCTGATTGCTTAGTGAGCGGTACAATGCTCTGCTCACTGCACATGCTGCACCCCAACCACACAGTACACACTGATACCTGTCCGTGAACTGAGCATTTTGTCCTAAAACCCAGAGGTATTACAGTCATGCTGTGACAGACACAAAATCTGGGCTATGACATGACAATATGTGAAAAATCATGAATAATAAGAAGAAGGGGAGCAGCAAGGGGAGGATGACTCAGGTTCCTGGCAGTGTGGATTCAGATGTTATTCAGGTCAACTGACATGTTTGTGACATTCAGGGGGACGTTGACCCCCTATAGACAGAGACACACAAACAAAGGCACACTGCTTTCTCTAGTAAGATGCTTTCACTTTAGTGAGAAATTACACATACACGAACACACTGGCCCTGGCTGAGCACCCAAACCCAAGATATGGGCATCAAAGTTTTGTGTGTGTCTGCCATTACAAAGGAAAGAAAGCATCTTGTGGACTGCTCTGAAGCTTTTGAAGTGAAGATAGTGTAATATGGGATCAGAAAGCTTAGTATAGTTCCCAGTGTACCTAATATAGTGGTCACAGGGGGCTGTACAAACATCTGGTAATAGCATGTTGGGGCCAAATCTAATATATTTATAAAAACAGTGCATTTTGTCCAAATCCAGCATGCCAAAAGATGAAAATGTCTGGGTTTTCGACCAAGAATTTGACTATCTGGGAACTTTACTATATCAAAACCATGTGTCCATGTGGAGAGATAAAGTGTTTAGGCGGTGTAGCTTGTTGCTGCGTAGTGAAGTCCAAAGTGGAGATGTTTTTGTCTCATTAGGGATATCTCATGTAATTCATTCATATACGCTTTGATTTACAGAAAAAAATCAAGTTACAGTAACACTAAAGCTCCTTGCATATATAACACTTGTCTCAGTGGTCAAAGATTAGCAGAACCTGTGAGAACAATGGACAAAAAAAGGCCTGAACATACTTAAATGATATGTTGCCTTTAAGAGGTCCTACAAAGCCATAAAAAAGGCCAGCATTATTGACTTGTTTATTTTAGCCAGTTCACCTTTCTCCATTTCTCTCCAGAGTCATCAAAATACTACAGTTAATTTCAATAAACTGTCATCTTTTGAAGGTACTTTGACATTTTAATTCTCCTGGAGAAACTAGGCTCTGGACTTCTAAAAGAATGTTCATATGTGTTTACAAAAACATAATATATTATATAGGGTGATTGCTCTAATTAGCTTTTCAAAATGTAATGCTTGGCAGACATGTTGTAGTGAGTATAGTGCATTTTGTTTTACATGTCCAAAACATTTATGGAAACACTTATCTTTTATGTTGTAAAAGTAGAGCCCATTTACAATTTATTCCACAGCTACAGAACTGGAGAGAAAAACTAAAACAATGCCTTTACAACTGTAATAACTATTTATCTAGTTTCTGTATAAAAGACAACCAAACTAAAAATCAAGTGAGAGACCAATATCTGTCTATAATGAAGAAAAAGAGTAAAAAGAGAACAATAATTCCTCTTTAATATTGGCTGCACTGTGCTCATGCTTGTTGTTGTATGTTTTCTCCATTCACATTTCCCTCAGTTCCTTGCATTCTAAAGCCTTTAGGTAATGGAAACAGGCACCTGCTGCTGGCCCGCTCCACCACATATCTGTGACTACGACGCCCCCGACTCTCATAACCGCCCCTGGGAGACTAATAGCTTTGACTTACAAATCTTAAGAGGTGCTTTGCACGCAGAGCCCAAAATAAAATATTGGTTCACTGGATTTGGAGGCAAGGGGGGGGCAGAAGAGGTGGGAGGTGGTAGTTGTGGTGGTAGCGAGGCAGCCCTGTCTTACTGTTTCAACAGAGTTTTTTTTTTCTTTTGGTTTTCCCTCCGTTTAGCTGCCAGAATGAGATAAAAGCAGTGATGATGAGGTCACGACAAACACAGAAACCTGTGACACTAGTAACACACCCACATCCTACACATACATATTGTCCAACACTCAAATAGAGATTTTAATACTACAGGATTATGATATATTGAATTATATTTGGACAAATGTTGAATATCAGCTAATGAGTAAAAAGAAAGTGATTCTCTTGAACCCATCTAACCCTGATGAAGACACACCAGATCTAACTCCTTCCAAGGGGTCTCAAACTGTGAGAAGTGACTGCAGGAGGGATGACTGACAGCAGGAAAAATGTGAAGTAATACTTAGTTGAAAGAATATGATTCAAGAAGGAAAAATCAACAAAATTTGCTGAAGCTATCATGCTATCCTTTATTTCACTAAAATTCAGCTTGGATTTCACATTTAACTATCTCAAATAAATGTCTACTCTAATCCAAATCTTAACCTTAACCTATTCTAACCTTTAAACACCCTTTTAAAGTTGTGAAGACTGGCAAAAATATCCCTACTGCGTCTGATAAAAACTTGTTCCATTTGTCACTGTATGACAAGTATACACACGCACACACACACGCACACACAGATATCGGTCTCTTCCGTCTTTTGAGCTCCTCTCACCATAACAACTAATGCACAGTTTGCTGCGAGGCCCTAGTCGCACTGTAGTCACGCAAAGGGAGGCATCACATCACTACGGTCAATCTATCCTTTTGTGTACCGTCCCATTGAGACAACCTAACACGTTAACAGAAGCATCAGTGGATCAGCTCCGCTCCGCTCCGCTCCGTGTGTGTGTGTGCTTGTGTGAGCATGCATTTGTTGGACGATGACCAGTGTCATAATTTGCTGTTTGACAGATAGCTATTAGGATATTGAGCGTGAAGCAATGATCTGATCCCAAGGAGTGCTGCCGTATGCATGATATTGTGAAACCTCCCTGTTCTGATGCCTTCTGCAGAAATGTATGCTTTTGTGGGAATTAACCATTATATCTTCACAAGTTTTATGTAAAATATATTCAAAACAGGACTTTGTGCAATGTGTGTCTTTTTCATGATCAAGTTCAAGTTGAAGTCACTAACAAGCCAAAAAAATAAGAAATTATTTGTCTTATAGTCAATCAGCAATTAAAATCTCATTAAAGGTCCGGGGTCCTCTGATTGCTCTGATTTGCTCTGATTACTGTTGACAGGCTTGGTGTGCTCTTCTCACCCTCTTCTGCTCACTTTCACACACGACTACATGCATTCAGACAGAGATGCACTCATTCAGACAAACCCACACACACACATGAACGGCTGCTCGAGCCGCCAGCGTGTGGGACTCCCCACCTCCTTCATCAGCTCTGACACTCCAGTCTAACCCTTATGTCACGCAACACCATGGCTCTGCAAAGGAGGTCAGGATAAAGGGCGAAGGGCACACACACATACAAAAAAAGAAAACCCCCCTCCCCCCTTCCCAGTTCACACTCAGTCGCTCAGACAAATACGGTCTCTTGACTGGCGAGTATGAAAGCTGGCAAGCATTTTATCACCAAGGACATGAAGGAAGCAGAGAAGTCCAACCAAAAGGCAATGATTTAATAACAGTATAGCAAATACTGATATTATGAAACAGATTTGAAAAATATTTCCACACACACTATACTTTCTTCAAGTGGACATGAACAAGAGATCTACACGAGCAGAAATATTCTGCAAATACACCTTCATTTAAACAGCAAAAACATGGTTCCTTACTTCCAGCAGGAGGCTGCTTTCATTGACAGCGGTGGCCAGTGGAAGGCTCTCTTTCCTGGGTTCAGGGTTAGAGGATGCTGTGCTGTTGAGGTGCTTCCTGGAGGTCTTATCTTGGTTTGCTGTAAGACATAAAAAGAAAAAGGGTGAATTATTTCAAGTTAAAACAATGAACTATCAGCAACTTGTGGGTTTAAAGATATAAAAACTGATAATGAAGTTGCATCTGCAGTCACAAGTGCATGTGAAAATTTGCCAAGAACAAAAAAAATTAAATATAAAGACTTGTTTATTTTAAATAAACTTATACAAGCAGGGATGTGTGCTTATATATGTTTCGTTCAGGGTCTGGAGAGTGGAAACTTAAACAACAAACTACGCTTACCAATTCTCCCACAGTCTCTGTGATAGAGCCGTGAGAGAGTTGGACCAGCACTCAGACATATGGCGGACACATTATCTGTATCAGTCTCCTTTTGCACTGTACTAACGCCAGGTATTAGTCTGTGTAGTGGGTCTGTCTAACAAGACAAAACAGTGGAGGATTTCATGACTTTACAGGATTCGTCTCACACGATATGGCCACATGCAAATGAAAAGCTCTTTTGTACATACAGAAAAAGGTAGGAGGCAGCATACAAAACATTTTGAAGTTTTATTTCATCATAAAAATAGAGAGACATTAAAAATGAATTCACTTCTGGTGAAGGTGATGATGTTTTAAGAGGTTCCCTGACTCAAGTTTGAATTTTGCAGATGTGTTCAACTGATTTCAGCAAGGTTTTAAAAATCTGAAGGGGAATTTATGAGTGAAAACCGACTTAATTCCACTGCAATAAGGGTCTGCAATGTTCTCCAGTGATGACTTCTGTAAACAAGAGCTTCATTCATACTGAAGTGTTTCTAAGTAACCTAGCGTTGATCTCAAGCTGAGCCAGACCTCTGACCTCTTTGTCAGGAAGGCCAACACAACAGATAACGTTGCCTATGGATCTCAAAGACGGGCCCTCAGAAGAGTCCTCATAAGCTTGGGGTTGGTAATAATACTGAATTTTGCTATATTTAAATCCACTTGAACAATGTAAAGAATGGCAGTTCTAAATTTAGCTTTTGCCCTCATTATGTCATCTCTTCAAACAATATGCTGCAATTCAAGACAATGCCAGTCTGTATTTTCATCACTTCATCACTGAATAACATGTAATATTTAATATAAGAGAAAAACCCACTTAGGTTATTAAAATATCACAAATAACTCACACTCTATTAACCATTCTACATATAGATAACTATGCTTTTTCCACCTTAGAATAAGGCCTAGCTACTACTAGTAAGTATATATGCTATTAGCTTATACGGGAGTGTCGTGCAGAATTGTCACATGTGCACTGGTGACGTGTGTGTTGCGTGTTGAATATATGTTTGCGTGTTTCTCTTATGGGTGTGCTGTCAGGAGGCATGTGGCTCACTCCAAGAGATCAGCCCTACACTCCGTCACTCATTGTAGCAGACACAGATTAGTCACGCAACACACACACACACACACGCACACACGCACACACCAAAGCCTCATTATAAAAAAACTATTAAAGTATATATGTTTGTATCTTCTGATGCTTCATATAGGCCCCACCCCCACCAAATAACCCCATTACGCTTTCTATTCCTCCCCCTTTAATCTTCTACCATCTCCTGTCCTCTGTCCATCCCTCCCCCATCAACCTTTCTTCTACCCTCCTCCTCCTCTTCATCTCTCCACCCTTTCTTTGTTTAACTCCACCACGCAGGCGATTGACAACTGATTTTGTGATGGTGTATGAGTTTCTCTTCACTTAATACCACTCCAAAGCACGCAAAGCTAATTTTCTATCCACACATTTTTGTCCGGATTTTTAAAAAAATCATTTATACTCTCAGCTGCAACAGCAAGTTTATTCAAGCTCTGAGTGAATAAATGCTGTGATTTGTGCCCCTCTGCTGCTCTAAATCCAGTTGAACGCTGATGACTGAACTGACAGGCTGCTTCATAAACTCCTAAATGCCAGTAATAATGTTAAGTATTTTGTCATCAGCTCCTCGAGGTGTAAACATACAAACAGACTTAGCCAGCCTCACACATTTACATACACACATATACACACACACACACACACACAAAACCATCCTCCTCCGTCACTGAAAAATCATTCAAGCAGTGGAAAGTAATTCAGAGGGAAAAGAATCTAATAAGCCTCTTTATTTTCCCCCTTCAACGCTTCATGTATTTTTGTTTTCTCTCTTACGGCAGCTTTTGGAGAGGACGCAGTGTGAAGAAAGACAAACATATGGGATGATTAATTATCGGCACCCGCACTTCCTCTGCCAACAATACAGGCTTTATACATCATAGCTCTCGTCTTCGGTTTTGCTTTTCTTTGCATGTATTTTCTCCCTCTCCAGTCTAAAAAGGAAAACAGAATAGGTAATGGTGAGGAGTTTATGTGCTCTGTGTGAGGACGTGGTGTTATGTAAAAAGTGAAGAGTAGAGGGATGTGGATGCTGCCAAGGGGTGAGGCCTAAAGAGTATAGCTCCATTAGAAGACCAGGTTTGTCTTTCCACTTCCACTTAATACACCAAACCTTAGGACCCACTGCCAAATATTAAGCTTGCGTAGGCCTCAACTTGTACAATGATGTCACATTTGTCTCAGGGCTTCAGCTGGCTCAGAGAGCACCTTGGAGGAACTAATATAGACTGTTAATGACATCAGATAAGTTTGATTTGTCAAAATGAAAAGATAATCTGATATTACAAAAGGTAATATGACAAAAAGAGAAGCAGAAGTGAGAAAAGATCTGTAAAGACTGGCTGTAGAATGTGTAATGCTTTATGAATGATTGCATTTCACTGCTGTGTTTCTACTGCTCCTGTTAGGGTGAAAAAACAGCTAAATTTGTTCTGCCAAAGTTTTACTGCTGCTTTTTGTCAGAGACAATAAATGAGCACACAAGAAAAAAAGGGGTGTGTGAGTGTATGTATGTGTGAGTTTACAAGAGTCCCAATAAATCAGGTATTAATTTCTGCGACCTCTAGGGGGTGAGGTTAGTTTGGCCTTGTGCACATGGGTGTGTACAGCACAGTTTGGGTGTGTTTGTCTGTTTTCAACACCCTCTTCTCTAAAGCCACTTCCTTCCACTCAACCATGCACAGCTGAAAAAGAGAAATATATAGAGGAAACAGAAAAGAGAAATTGATGTCTCTGTGGGCTCATAGTGTCACTGACATGTCTTCATTCTGGAGATAATGGAGATAAAACACAAAGTAATGTTTTGGAAAATGATGGAAAGTGCAAAAATGAATATTTCAATGCAGTCCTATGCATTAGAGCATTAGATTCATTGATGGCATGGCATGATATCATGTTGGAGAGCACTGACAAAGAGTGTTGCATGATCTTAAAGCCTTTTCTAATCGTGCGTACAAGAGTGGCATGCATTTTGAGCTAAATGGTGGGTAATGGTACAGGTCCTTTCTTTGGCTCATGTTCCCATCTAGAGTAATAAGCTGTGAGGAGCAGGTAAGTGTTCATACATGGCTGCTTACAGACAAAACACCAGCTGCTGCACGGTTTAAACCTGCAGAACACCAGCCTACATTCATGCTACTCTGAATTGAGTCAAACAGGTGGTTATTGCTGCTTTTTTTAGTGTTTATAGACATTTCAATAGTTTATAAAGACAGTTTGAATCAACCTGTAGCCGAAATTAAATTACATACTTTTTAAGGAAATAAATAAAAGTGCTATACTCAGCATTTATCTGGCAGTTATTGTTATTTGGTTTTCTTTATAATAGCTAGATTTTACATTCAAATTAAGAGTAAAAAAAACTATGATGCACTGTTAAAATACTCAACAGTATATAAAGAGTTTAAATAACTTTCACCGAGACTAACAATAACAGTGAAATAATACTTAAAGAATTGTGCATTAGCAAGCTTATACAAGAACAAGAAATAGTTAAACAGCACTGTATATTTCTGCATCATGACAACTTTTACTTTTGATCTAAGAGCACATTTTACATACATTTTACATTCTTATATTGTTTCAGGTAAGTTAAAATTTAATGTAGGACTTTAACTTGTGATGGAATATTTCTTTAAAGCAATGTTGCTATTTTCAGAAAAGCAAAGGATCTGAATACTTCTGATACCACTGGTATGAAGGCATTTCTCCCAAAGCTATACATAAGAAATCTGAAAATTTCATAATAAAATTTTCTGTGTTAGCAGGCTGATATCTGTAAATGTCTTGCAATTGAAACATCCACCAAACACATTCATGTGATCTATCTGTGTTCAGGCTCTGTGTCACGCTGCTTTTAGCAGCATGGGTGCCATCTTTTGGCAGCTCGTTCTCTGTTGTGTGTTTGGCTTGTAAAGAAGAGCTGTGGACCTGAACATGTGAACACTGTGCAGCGCAGCAGTCCCTCCCCTCCCACAAGGCTTGCGTGAGTAGAGAAAACTGTGTGTGTGTACATATGTGTGTGTTGAGGTTGGGTTGGCTTACAGCCACTTCCTTTGCCTATTCCCGCCCCCTTCCCTTGGTGTTCTTCTTCTCTGTCTCTCTATCTCTCTCTCTCCACAGGCACAGGAAATCCACAGCAGAGAGAGCAACAACAACAGAGAGAGAGAGAGAGAGAGAGAGAGAGAGAGAGAGAGAGAGAGAGAGAGAGAGAGAGAGAGAGAGAGAGAGAG
>JAPZDV010000013.1:15998702-16010553 GCA_029814665.1 Acanthurus lineatus
AGAGAGAGAGAGATAGATAGAGAGAGAGAGAGAGAGAGAGAGAGATAGAGAGGAGCTGGCTGATCAAGGGCTGGTTGTCACGCGAGCCAGCCGTCTGTCAATCTCTCCCCCCGTTCCTCCTGACAGGGCGCTGGCGGCCGGCCAAGGCCTTGCGTGCAAGCCGGCGAGCCACATTAGCCCATAAAGAATTTCATAATAGCAACAGCTGTTAAATATTGATGACTGCTGGCAAGCGCTCAATGGTGCGCCGCAAAAAGGTTAAGCCTGCACTGTAATGGAAGCTAATACTTCATTATGCCAGAGATCAAATGTCCGGATCTCGCCCTGTCCAAATCCAGCTCCTACAGTTTCAACTTTTTTCTTGTTTTTGTAATGTGGCAAAGAGAAAAAAAGAAGATTTGCTGGAAAACGGTCTTTGCATTTTCATAAATTTTGAACGATCAGGAGCTTTTTCCACTTGTGTAAAACAATGATTCGATCTTTAATCATCCTTCATGCCACTATTAACTCTAGATTGCGGTCTGTAATCTTTCCGATATTGCTTTAGATGAGAATATTTTGAGTCCATTGTGACATATAAGATTACAGTTGAAGGGATACACTGCCAGGATTTAGAGTAATTCCCTTTTGCCTCCAAACAAAACAACATCTACAAAAAGTACTTTTTCTTGGAGGCAGGGCATCAATCACACATTCATCTTTCAGAGGAGATTACAGCATGAGTGAGTGAATGTTTTTTGTGGGGAGTGTGCATGTGGGAGAAGTCTATCTCTGAAGAGTTTAAAAAAAAATTTATTCCTGAACAGAACATAAACAAAGGCCTTGGTTGTGCGCCTAGATACTGCAGTAAAGAGGAAGTGATATTATGACAAAGCAAATGGGATCACACAGATTGGAGGTCGGGATGTAAACTCAATTGTTTCCACTTCTCTGTTTTGGTTGGCTGGCAGACGCACCAGTCACCATGTTGAACAGGAATGATACATTTCGACACATGAGCCCTGGGGCAAAACAGACTTGTATGGCAACAACTCTACAGCATGTATACTGCTACTGTATGTGGCTTGACAACACGGTGTGTCATAAAACTGGCGCCATGCACCCTCCACATACACACATACTGGAGGATTATTATAGCAATCCTAATATGAAAGTCATCTAATTGCTTCTATAAATAGAGAATACGAATGATTGTGGTGCACATGTTTTATGTGAGCATGATGTTTGTCTGCAGAGAAAATTGGTTCTCTGATGAACCCACTGAAAGAGCGATGCTCATTCAGAGCCTGCTAAAAGCTGTCTAAACACTCCTAAATTTGACTTGTCAAGCCCTGGGAAAATTAACCACAACATAAGGACAAAGTGGTGCAATATTTATACAGATAATTAGAAAAACTAACAGGATGCAAATGGATGGAGGCCCAAGGAGAATGTGCTTCAGCCTGAATCAATGTGCTCTCCACTCACTCACACACACACAGAGAAAAACACACACACACACACAGGCTGCATTCAGGCATGTGTTGCGTGAGATGAGCCAGTTATGCAGGAAAGCTTTTAATTTGACTGTACCCAAATGAATACAACAGTGAATTTTCCAATTGAAGACAACAAGACTCTCCAGTTTTCCTGCTGCTGCCGGGGATCTGACGTGTATTGCCAGTCAAACGTCAACTCTGGCCCCCTGGTCTGCAGGGGTAGAGAGGGGTAAATTCAGGATTCAAACTCACTGATGAGTCGCTCTAATGCAGCACTGGCCCTGCAAGGAGGCTGAATGACAGCACACTTGTGCACACTCCAAAGTTTGCGTATACAGCTCTTCATTGCAGAAACAAACATGGATAGTGGAGGTATATTTAGTGAGTGTTGAGCTTAAACTCTATTGTTAGGTCTTACATTCACATGAACAGCTTGTCTCAGCTGCTTCTTTATTTTTCTCAAACTTCCTTTAATTTGCTTAGTCAGTGAAGGACCTCACTGTTCAGACATACATGTCTTTTCAGTTTGCTGTTGTATAGTAAGGTATACAGTTTAGTGAGCAAACTGTAAAAATAATACATGGTGAGACATAGTGATAAATGAGACATGGTGATAAATTGTAAATTTCTATGCAAACTGAAATAAGGAAATATCATGCCATGCATACAGAAGAGTACAATATTCACATCTGGGATACACTATTAAATTGTAAAAAAAAAAAAAAAAAATCAGCTCCTGCATGCACGTATGTGTTTGTGTGGTTACTCTATAAAGTTTTGCCATGGATTCCTGTTTTGATGAGGATGACTGTGGCTTGTTGCTCTCTCAGGGAGCTGGTGGTTAATAAACATTGCCTTCAAGAACCCCACCTGGCCACAATAAAGCACAACTCTTCTATTTTTGTACTCAAACAATCTCAGTTTTTCACAAGAAGCTTTGGATTCAAGAGCTCGCTATTAACGTACAGCATGTTCTCTTAAACTTTAACGTTTATGTACACATTTTGTTAGTTTCTGTAAAGCCCATCTCACAGATTTTGAGTTTAACAAGAGATAAATTTGAAATGAAAACCTCTAATGCTTTACAAACAAACAAGAAGCTTGGAAACAGATGTGCAATGAGAAGTGGATTTAATGTTTTAAATTAAATATGATTGGAATTGCAGAGGGAAAAAAGAGGGATAAAAAGGGAGAGGAAGGCTGATGAGCGATAAATAATCTTTTGGTTCCTCATAAGTTGAGTAATTTGGGCCCAGGACTCGGTCCAAAGAGTTGAAAGTAAATTTGCCTCATCAACTTTAGACATGAACAAATGAACTGCAGAGCTCAGGACTGTTGGCTCAAAATATATACATAATAAACAGCCATAAAGTGTTTAATATACAGCACTCATTTCACTCAGTTGTACTGCAAGAGTTTTTTTTACTGCAACACACCGGTGCCTGTGACTCTCCTGCTTATTCAGACTGAAAAAGGAAACACTTTAGTCAGACAACTCACGGAATAATTATTAGTTTTCTACCTCTGTACTTTAGTGTTGCTGCATTCCTGCATGAGAGGGGAGGAGGGCACAGAGGGGAGAGCTGAGGTTACAGTCTGCATTACCACATGCACGTTTACTCGTGCTACGTGCCAATACTGTCACTCGCATTATTCAAAATAACAGGGACAAAGAGGCACAAGCCTTAGATTACTCTTCTTGTATTCTCCTCCCTGTTGGAAAGTCAAAAGCAATCAACCCTTGTTTTGTGAACACTGCAAACAAAACATTCAACAGGTTAACTGGAAAAAGACCAGACCTTCCATGAAAAGTTGATTTCATCAGTGATCTTGTTAGCTTTTTTTTTATCCATAGTGCCTCTACATAACAACAGGGTAATCTGTTAAAAAGATTATGGTGCCGTTTCGGCCCATTGAGGCAAATAATAATGGGCAGATGGTCCCTCAGGCTGAATCCATATGGGAGGGAAACTACACTAATGCTGCTGTAGCACGCAATGCTAAGCGAATGCTAACCACTGAGACAGGGTGAAAAGAGCACTTTATGACTCAAACAAGTTGTGTTCACTTGCTGGGCTTTAATTCAAGTAAGCTTCCTCTTCATAGAGGAAAAGTGTGTACAAACTGCCAGACAAAATGTACAAATTAGTAGTCCTGAGTTCAGTTAAGGAGCATGCAATGCTAACAATGGAGCAAGAGTAGAAAGAGTACAGTACAGAGGTACTTTTACAGGGCATTACTGAAAGTCTGCTGAGGCAAAACATCAGTGTCCTGCAAAACATCAACATTTCATTAGCTAAGAAGACACACTTGTTTTAAGCTTTGTGACGGGCCATTTTAGCTAATCCAATGGGCTTTAAATAGTTTATTTAGCCTGAGATGTGGAATAATTTTCTCATCCCATTAAGGAAAACTTAATCCTTCAAAAAATGTATGAGCATTCTGTGTTGTGCAATTTGGATTTTGCAGAATCCACACAAAAAATAATGTACATGTTCAAACATTTAGAAAGACCATCCAATGTGTAATTAAATGGGTTTGAGGTGGTTAATGTGTCCTGGGTTGATGAGGATCAAGTGATAGCCATGATGCCGATCATGCTTTATGCATGAAAGCTATTAACTTGTCAGTCAGTAGACACTATCAGAGGTGTTATGTATACACTGTGTTCCTGTGTGTGAGTGACCAGGACCAATCTGTGAACTAGTAATCTAGAGCAACAGCATGATGCAGTATTTACAGCCCCTCTCTCCTTATCTGTCTCATCATGCAGCCAAGGGTGAAGTTAACATTGTCACTTCACCGTGGTCCTTTACAGCACCTTGCTCATTACATCTGAGTGCATTTAATTTATATTTTAAAAATTTCCGCATAACAATCCATCGCTTCACTTAAAAGTCTTTCCTTTAACTGTTCAAAGAACCATATCAGAACTGATGAAGAAAGAGGCAGATCCATTTTGTAAAACCTTACAGATTCAGCTTGATTTGACTTTACTGAGTGTCACCTGTCAGTTTTTCTTTAACATGAGCAACTTGTTTCCTGTTTTTCTCACCAACAATATCACACCACAACTTGGCCTCTGACAGAGCTAATTCATTAAGCTACCCACTAATGCAACGGTAATCTGATTATCCTTCTCCTAACACCTCGATCCTGTGCTGGGCGGTATTAGGTTGGGCAGAAGGCAATCATAGGATGCCCTCAGGAAAACCCCAGATGCATCTCAGCTGCTTTAACATCAAAACCTCAAACATTACGTAAGAAGAATCAAAAAAATTATGTTGTTTTTTTAAAAGATGCAGATATATAACACGATATATATATATATATATATATGTATATATATAACACGAATTTAGGACAAATTATCAGTGTTTTGTATGGATGTTTGTTTCTGAAAGTGTTTCCAATTCGACAAAATCAAAAATTTTGAAGAAAGCACTGACTACAGGTATGTCTATCTTCAAATCCTCAGACACAGTAATGGCAAAATTTAAAGGTGCTTTAAACTGAGACAAAGTATAAGCGACTGGCTGCTCTAATCCAACAACAATAGTATCAGCTTTTTAGGAACCCTTTGCTCTGGGTGTGAGCCCTGCGAGGACAGGTACAGTGAGATATCCTTTGTCAGGTCTGGATATATCGTGACTGTCCACTTCACATTTTCCCATCTGTGCCCCTTGCATGTCATCACGACACTCTAATCCAAGCTTGTTTATATCAACACTGTTTACTCCCATCATTTCATTTGGCTCAGAGAGGGAGGACATATACCCCCTGTGCCACCACCCAGCAGGCGATGTTGTGTGTTTGTGTGTGTGTACATGTGTGCAGTGAAAGATATAGGGGAGCGGAAGGCTTGATGGGTAGGGATGGTGGGATCACGCAAGCTTTCTAAAAGAGGCAAAGTCAGGGGAGAGTCACGCATGGTAGGGCTTTGCTGTAGATGCCACTCGGTAGCAACTCTACTTCCTGGCATCTGGTGTTAGCGTGATGCAACGAGTGTATATATGTATGTGTGTTATGTTTAATTCCCAACCAAATGAAGAGATTTTCGGAGTGTAAACAAATAGCGACTTGTCTGCCCTCTCCAAACAGGCTGTCCTTTGGAATAGGAACTCTTTTTTCTCACTGTGCATGCAAAGCTGACAACTGTAGCACATTTCATCGTGTTAACTTGAGTACAGAAAAAATAAAAGACGAAAGTGCATTTTTTAAATAGGCATGTCACCTTTTATTTCTAGTAGATCAGTTTACTGTAGGAGCTGTATTCAGCCTTCAAAAACAGAGGTTTAGTGTAGTCTGTGACCTAGTAGGAGTTTTTTGTCAAATGTGAGCACAAACACTGATGATATTATCTGGGTTATGACACAAAGTCACTGCCACAGGACACTAAATAGACAATTGCTAGACAAAGATGAGGAGAATAAAATGATGCTATTAACTGAATAATGTTAATTTAGGATGAAGTGTTTAGAAACTGATGCTCAAATTTAAGTCTAAGTCAGAATATGTCGGTGTCTGTTATACCTATTGTGGCCATTTCTCTGCCCTGAGTTTATGAAAGTGCAAAAGCAAATCATTGGTTTATTCCTTTTGTCCAAAGAAGGCTTTATCTGACACTGGTCTGTCAATATCTCAAATTTCCACTGAAATCAATTGCAGAAGACACAAGTTTTCTAGCCATTGTTAAGCTAACAAAACAAAAGCCCCTTTCAAACATGCACTGCTACTCTTGAATTTTTATGATATGATCTGGTCAAGCTATATGTGTGAATGTATATGTCTGAATTTTTTGGCCTGGGTTTTACCCTGCTAGGTTCCCTGTAAAAAGTCTGTATAATGTGCAATAGAGAACATGTGTGAACAGAGTGAGACATTGCCCAGGGAACTCTTACAAGCAAATGGGTGTATTCATGTTATTGTGCTGCTGCTGGACACAGACCCAAACACTGCAGCTTTCTCCAGTGGGATCGACAGTAAGTGCATTAAGTGCAGCTGCTTCGTACAGTCTTCTGCTTGCCCATATTTTGCTTTCCACGCCTTTGATATTGCAGATACGCCCATGTAGTATTGATATCAAAACACTTATTATGGATAAGTCAGTAGCCTCATACACTGCCATGTCATGGCTCCTGCCATGCAACACCCCTCACCTAACTTAGGTCTCATTTTTATGCTTTATGTCCAGACTTCACTTGTGAAAACGTAACAAAAAAGGTATGGCTATTACAGACCCTCTGCCATCATATAATCAATCTTTAGTTAACAAATGCCCTGAACAAGCTTAAAAGGTTTAAAAATTTAAAAAAAAAACTTCTCTGGCCTTCAGGTCTAAAATGTGTCATTTTTGTACTAGATTTACAGAGTGTGGAAGGGTGATTGCTAAAGGGCTATGCTTAGGGGTAAGTGCATGACTTGAGTGAAAAACAGGGGTAAGTGTATGACTTGAGTCAAAAACAGTCTTGCCAAGCAAATTATGTATGTACAGTTAAACAAAAATGCTCCTGTGTGTGTATGGGTGTGTGGTTTTGTGAGCCTATATTTGCATTGATGGGTATTTCAGTTTTTATTTTTTGCTCTTTGTGTGTGAGTGCTTGTACAGTGCGTGGCACAGTAATTGTTTGCGTGCATATGTGTGTTTCACCCCTGTGATGATCTCATCAACATGTGGTTCACTCTCCTCATCCCTATAATATGAGACTCTCCTTCTCACGGAAGCAAAGTCGGAAGCAATGGTCAGTGAGTGAGTGTGTGCATTTGCTTGTGTGTGTGTGTGTGTTTGAATCAGGCAAAGAGAGGGATTGTTTTGGACAGTTAGGCAGAGTACAGTAGGGCACAGCAGGGTAAGCAGGACAGAACTGAGTGTGTCCACTGACCCAAAAGCATCTGTGTCCCTGAATCACCCAAACAAACATTGAACTGTATGTTTCACTGCTTTCAATTTATGATACAGCTTTTAATATTATATTCATTTTGACCTTGAACCTGCGTAAGTGTTAAAATATATTTTGTCCAAATATAGCCTACGCAGTACCTTTAAACTAGGTCCATCTTTGTTAAAAAAAAGGGACTCTTTTAAGAAATAATTTCCATGACACAAAATAATAATGTCCTTTAATTGCTGATGCTGCAGGACAATGACAGGTGAAAATCATTATAAAATTAAAAATAAATAAATAAATAAAAATAAAATAAAAACATGAAACCTAGCATGAACATTTTGAGTAAATGTCAAGCTACTTAGCCAAATTAGCACTAGTTTAGATTTAGATTTAGAAGTTTTACATGGATGCTACATTATGATCTCCTACTTTGCAGAAATCTGCAGATGGTGAAGAGAGCAACTCTGCAGTGATGGGGAAAGGAATGACTGTGGAAAAGTTTAAGGGAAAATAATGCAGGCTAATTTGATTTATGTAAATAGTAGGTAATATCCAGTCATTATATAATTCGATTTGTTAGGATTTATGTTACTTATAAAGACAGCTGCTTCCAAAAATCCTGGATGAAATGCAAGATGAGCTCATGTGCATCTGATATTTGTTTTCAAGCTGAAGATAGAAATGTAATCAACAGAGAATGTATGAATGTTTTTGTCAAAGAATAAAAAGAAATGGTTAGGGCAGAGAGTTGTGACGTGTCTTGTGGAAAGTTTGTACTCAAAAACATTCAGTGTGACTATGAAGGGAATTCCAAGATCAAGGTTTAGAAAGTCTTTAAGGGGGAAAGCTAAAGACACAAGGTGAACTCTTACACAGTAATTTTGCATGAGACCTAATGCGCGGCATGCTTCTCAAACTACCCTTGCAATTATCGCCTCTGCACTAATGAACCTCCCATTAAACAGTGTGTCAGTAAACCACCATTTGGGCTCTGCAGCATATAAACTTCTACTTCGGCTCTTTAGTGTCGCCCTACAGCTGTAACCTGTGGGCAAGACCGCTGGACCAGGGCCCATCCGCCTCTGTGTGACTTCAGCTCTGACTGTTTCCATGCTGTCACTTAATGTGAAGGGTTACTGTGCATTTTCTGCAACATTCTGGACTGATAGACTCTATATAACCCAAGTACTATTGGATTAAATTAAAATCAAGGTCATTTTTCTAACTGTAAGGTATGAGGTTTATTTAACAGTGCTACTTAAATTTAACTTCACTTTCAAGTCAACTTACTAACTTGCACTTTTTGTCTCTTTTTGTTATCTCTTCTATTCTCTGATGGTGCATTGGCAATTTCCTCACAAAATCATTAAAGCTTCATCCAATCAAATCTAACTGCAGTGCTAAGTGAGATGGCAGCTTTTATGAGGCTGCAGCAGTCTTGTGGTTTCCGACCTAGACTCAGAAACTGAAGTAGCTGCTTTGTCCATTGACAGCTCCAAAGTCAACCTCAGTATCACAGCTTGTTTTAACCTAATATTTAACTCAGCTGCCATCTTAAAAAAATTAAATTATAACTCTCCATTCTTTCCGTGAGAAATCTTTAAATAAATGAAAGACTTATGATGATTTGATGATCTGGAATATTTTTTGCTTTCATAAACACAGCATGTGATTTCCAGGCAGAGAAACCTCAACTGAGACACCTCAAACCAAACACGTCTGAGGTACAAGCGAAGAACATGTGTTTTCAAAGCAGTTTATCTGGAGCTGCACTGTTCTGTACAGTACGTCACTATGCAGGCCAGTCCTCTAGTATTTTCTGCTTGCAGCTGAAGTCTGATTTATGAGCAGGACCACAAAAATTCCTCTGCAATAGCTTCAGGATGTCTCTGGAATAAGAGAAATAGCTTTGATTTGGGAAAGAATTAGCAGCTCAAAACACTGCAGACTTATTGTCACCAACTCACGCAAGAAAATAATTCCTCATGTCTGCTGCTTAAGGACATTGTAAGTTAGGTTTTCTGCTCTTTAACTCATCAGTTCTGTTGTGAAATCTAATGGGATCACTTTCCATGTTTGTCTGCTGTTCAGTCAAGACTAACCAGCATTTGGTTGTAACAGTGATTTGCTGATACTGGCATAGAACTTTTAGCTTATAAATATACATTTGTTTCTTATGCTTTTTTACCTTAACACAACTTGTTAGTTAGTTTAAAACCTGTTGGATAGCTCCATTATTTTGGTCACCCATCACCTCAATTTTCATGTATTATTTATTCCTGCAGTTCCTGCGGTGCTTGTTCAGTCATCCTGTGTAGCTGCACAGAGCAACTCCAAGAATTTGACAAAACAAGAGCTTACAACTTGATAAAAAATATACTTAAATTTGTGAAAAAGCAAAAAGTGGTTGATAAATTGTTTAAATAGCTAAATTTAACATATAATTGGCTGAAATAAAAAGCTACAGTAATAAATAATCAGTTAAAATGCTTAATGCAAAGGATAAATGGTAAACTTTCCAGTCTTTGTTGTACTACTTCAAGTAGTACAAATGGAAAGTTAACCAACTAACTAATCAAATGTTCACTTGTCTAAACAAAGAAAAAAAGTAAAATCCACTCTTATGTAACTAGCAATGTTAAAAACTATTAAGTTCATAATCAAATCTAAGAAAAACATTGGGAACATGATGAGTGGCGTCGTTGATATCAGCTGACAGGCTGAGAATGGAAATGTTTGGTTTATCCACCTCTTGCTGAGAAACACCAAAAAAATCATTGAGCACAGAAGAAAAAGAGAGAAAGCAAGACTTACAGGACTGTCACAGTTAGAGAAATTGTCACACATCATTCCAGATCCTGATCCGTTAAGAATGCACACACACGCAAACTCAAACTCCAGATAAACAAACACGGGAACATTCACAATTAAGTGATTTAGGGATGTGGTGTCTTGCTGAAGGATATTCAAACAGGGAACACAGCTGCTGCAGAGTTTGGACTGTCCATTTCGGGGCCAGTCTCCCGTTACACACACTCTGCGCACATACACACAAAATAAACACACCAAATACCCACATCCTCCTCACCCAACAACAGTACTGCAACTGTTTCTCATGTGACAGAAGGGGGGCGAGCTGGTGAGCTGAGGGAGTGGCAGAGAATTGCGTGCGAAGACCTAATACAATGTTTCAACCCCAGATGGGTCACATCAGTAGCCCGCAATCAACAAATTTGGCCCTGCCAAGTTTACACGCTTTACATGTCAAAAGGGACGGTACAAGAGAAAGAAAGAAACCTGTTTCTTCTTTTTTCTCCCCATGCTTCTTTTTATATCCCCTGACAGAGCTTCTAATTATTAATTTCTGTGACTGTTTTTTCCATTGCGGAGAAGAGAAGAGAAGAGAAGAGAAGAGAAGAGAAGAGAAGAGAAGAGAAGAGAAGAGAAGACAAAACAGGATGTTATGAATTACAGGACAGAAAATGAGAGTGGAACCCAGTGGGATGCGTGCAAGAAAATAACAGACAGCTAGCTCCTGACATAAGGCCATTTCATGGATAATTAAAAAGAATAGGTTAAATGAAATAAATGCTGGGGGTCACAGGACATCCTCAAGCTTTGTGTACCCTCCCAATCCACATTATAGTGCAGCAGGAAGTGCTCAGCAAAAGCTCTGCGGTCAGCCGATCCATTTCCTCACTGACATCAGTGATTATTACCAGCACCGCAAAGCCATTTAGGGCTGGCAAAACACCTTTGTCTCCATCCAAAGTGGTTAGGATAAACCAAGAGGACACCTGGTGTGTAACTTTAGTCGGAGGGCTCCCTACAGTGTTCGCAGTAGGGATGTTTAAATAAGGCCGATGATATCACTGTCTCTGGAGAAATAAGGCCTGGAGATAACAAAAGTTGCAGCATCCTGTGCCAAATTATCAGTGACAAATCGCATACATGCATACTTGCCTTCGCACAAACACGCACAGGAATAGACATACCAATGCATAAGAGATCTCTGTCTCTCAAACACAGACAGAAACACACACACACACACACAGCTCTGCAATTCTCTTCCCATAGCAGTGTGTGGTCTTGTCATTCAGGCTTTGTTTCCACTGTGGCCTCTCATCTTTAAATAGGCTGCTATAATCTATCCATTAAAGCACAGACGCATCTTGTTTCAGACCAAATTTTATAGCGCACTGTGCAGTTTGAAATCCTCTACTCAGGGCTGACTGGAAGATGTGAGTCCAGATCTGCGTCAGGGTTGTGCATGTAATAATGGACCCTTAACATTTGTGAAATCCCAGCTCACTCCTCTAAAGCAATTTACTGTACACACATATTCTTTTGTGGAAGCTAAGTGGCAGTAAGAGATTAACTGTAATTCACTAAATTAACACAAAATGATAGTGTCAGAATGATGAAGGAAAACTGCACTCTCAGCCTTAGCTTTGTGTTTTTCTGTACAGAACAAAAAGTTTTTAA
>JAPZDV010000013.1:16010653-16039908 GCA_029814665.1 Acanthurus lineatus
TTTTCTGTACAGAACAAAAAGTTTTTAAACTGAATGTACTCTGGGGTAATTATTTGACAGACTGTGGGGCCCGATGACCATTATAAACTTATTTAGAGAAGAAGACTTAAATTTGAACCTAATGGTGGCTCAGTATGATGTTGCAATTCAAGCATAAATTCCCACACTACTGCCTAAATCTCTGACTGACAAAAAAAAAGAGGTGATAGGAAAAAAAAAGAATGGAATCCTTTTTGAGCAATAAAAATACAGAAAGAGAGGAAAAGATAAAGAGAAGCCCGGGCGGGAACTGTCATAAATTGGACAGAGAATGAGATTCAAAGTCTTTTTCCCACCGGACAATAAAACATGAAAAAGTATGTGTTAGAAGGAAGGAGAAATCCTTTGTGGCTCCACTGTACTGTGAAGGAGAGTCAGATAGAGCTCCAGATGTGTCTCAAACATGCTTCGAGTTTCATTGTGTTACTTAGTGGGTCTTAGTGAAGTAGACCTGGGGTTTGTATTAAACTCAATCCAGTCTGGCTCACATTCACACAGAGCCAGATGGTTAGCATATGAGAGATAGATAGCAACAGTTTTGACCTTAATTGCACAGTTATCTCTTTAAAGATAATTGTGCACACCACCCACCAAAGTACTTAGAAGTTTTGATTTATTATATAGCTACCAAAACGATGATAAACGCTGTTCCACTGTACCACCAACACTGAAATGCAATGAGCCACTTTTAAGGCTCTGAGTCCATCATTATTGTGTATTTTTAAAAAACAATTTCATGAATTTTGTGCGATCCATATACACTTTATTTTGCACCTAACTGCACCTGTAAATGTGAATTCTTGTTAAAAATAAACTCTTAAGCAGATGTTTAGTGTCTTTTATTTGCCCTGCTATTTTGCTGTTTAGGTATCTGTGTATTTGAGGAAAAGACAGTTCCTGTAAATGCAAAGGATATTGTAACACCTCCCTCATTTCAACACTTCCCCCATGTGAAAGTCATCGCTTGACATCACCTTTCCTTTCCTGTTTCTCCCTCTCCTCTTCCCCTTGCTCGCCGGTCACAGCTTCTCCCTGTCTAAACATTTAGTCTCAATATGCCACAATGGAGAAATTCACCTCCAATCACTGGGGGTGAATCACTGAGATGGGGGAGGGGTCAAGGAACACAAAGGGAGAGGAGAACAGAAAGAAAAACCAAGTGATGAGAGCTTGTTTGTACTGTTCTCTGGGAGAAATGTTTGCTAATCACTGATTATGATAATAAAAATAATCCCAGATAAGTTTATGACGAAATTTGATATATACACTAAAATAAAATCAAAATAAATTAAAAAATATACTAAATTACTAAGACTTCTGGTGAAAGTGAACCTAACATTAAGATTGAACAGGTGTTGATAAAGTTGAAAAATAAGTACATGAATCTGGATTTAAATAAAATACAGGAAATCTTGACACTTAGTGTGCATTGGTTTTTAACTTAATACAGCAAGAAATGTGCCCAAAATATACAATCTTTTTAATCTAGCTAATTTAGCAAATTTTTCTCTGATGTGTCAAACAATGGCTTAGAAGAGCTTGACAGCTGGATGGAAACAGGGCTATGGTGAAAATGCCACAGCCGCCTTTCTGTGTCTCTTATTCATGTGTTCTTGACTCAAAGTCCAACAAGCTGGTTTATACGCTGCCAACTGGAACATAAACGCCTCTGGCTTTCACTCTTAACTTAAATCCCATATGAGCTGGGCATATATTTCATCACAAAGCATCATTAGCTTCACTGTTTTCATGAAAAGCTTTTTTGACAAAGGAAAAAAAAGGCGAGAGCAGGAGGTAAAAACTCTGCTTCTGAGAGTGCGATCCAGCTGCAGATGTTGTGTGTGTGCATTTCTGTGTAATGACTGTCTTTGTGTGTGATCTCATCTGATCAGTGTCAGGTAAGACAGCTCTGCATCCTGAAGGCTTTTGGCGCCGTGTGTGTTTTTCCTCTTTATGTGTGTCCACATGTGCAGCATTGGTGTTACATTTACATTTGTGACTGCACCACATGTATGTATGTGTATATGAATGTCAATCTTTATGAGTGATTCTACCTGATAAGTGTTAACTATGCAGACTCAATATCCTAAAGGTATGTGTATGTGTATGTGTGCGTGCATGTATGTGTGTGTGGGTGTGTGCAAGAGTGTGAGTGTGCCTATGTGGGAGGGAGTGAGCTGGGATTCCCTAAAGCGTGTTCAGTAAATCCTCAACCGGCACGGATTCCCAGGCATCGCGTGCAGCAGGGTGGGACTCCCGAGCTAAACCACGCCCCCGCACACACACATTTACTCACAGACACACACACACACACACACGCACACAGAGTAAGACAACAGATCGTAACAGAGGCTAGTGTAACGGTTAGGTGCAAGGCTTAAGCTGGAGTCTTGGGAGGGTTAATGGATTTCAACCATTTATTCACCTGTCATCCCCATTAATTCCATGGCTGGTTCTTCCGTGACCAAATGAGACCTTTTATCTCTATAACAGCCTTCATCTGGTTAACCTCAACCCTGCGTCGTCTCCGCAGTCTGTGTCAGTGGAAATGCATATCCCCTGTATGCTTGCGGCAGCACACAGAATAATACTTATTGCATGTGAATATTAAAGCAAAGATCCATACCTGCCTCTACAAAGAGTGCCTTTGGATTAACCCTCAATATGTTTGTGATTTTTTTCAAGACTGTAACACCTTAAGATAAATGTGGTTTCGAAGTTAAAGAGCAGGTTTGGCTGATGAGTCTCACATGTCAAGTGGGTTTTGGTTGCAGTGTGGGTGGTCAGTCCACAACAGATCAGAGCACTGGCGAGGAAAAACAGTTGAACTGTTTTTGTGTGTGGGTGTGTGTGTGTGTGTGTGTGCGTGTGTGTGTGCGGGAGTGTGTCTGGTTGGTGAGTGTGTGTTTGAGGGAGGGTGGAAGGGTGAGAGAGCAGCCTATTATGGCCGACTGTACCAAAACATGTCATTGCTGAGAAATGGCTGGTTCTCCACCTCCCAACTATTTTCGGTGAAACGCCTTTCATTTTGAACAGCATATTTTACTGTGAAAGCGCAGATAAACAAAGTCTGTTTCCTCCTTGGATTGTCGAAATATTTACTGGTGAAGCTGGGTTTTCAATTTGGAGAGTGTTAAAATCTTGAGCCCAGTTGAGAGTCAGTTTTTGGCAGGAGTGGTCATGTTTAGCTATATGGGCGGATTATTTGGCATCAAGGTGACCTACAGTAAAGAACTGTCTTTCAACAGGAGGAAAATGAAAGCGTACATGCTCCAGGTCTAATGAGTGAAATGACTGATCAGAAACTTGTTATGCCTCTAAGACCAAGAGAGCAGTTGCGAAGTTAGCTCACAAATTTCGCTTTGCTCACTGTGAAGTCTCAACACAAGCTTTATTTCAACTGCACTGCAATATAAAAAGATTGATAGCACTTGTTTGCACTTCTGGGTCTAGAAGAACACATCTTTTACCAAATTAGACAAATGCGCCACTTGTCGGGCCTTCATTGCCCTTGCCTCAGGTTGTAAATCTCAACAAACGTGGCAGCTGTTCTGGAAACAAGTCTTTAAATGTCAACATATTTCTTATGTCATGTCTGAAATGCTGTGGTTGAGCATTTTATTTTGGGATGGGTAAGTCAGACCAAGTGATGCCAGCCCCTCTTGGAAACTTTATGCCTGATCTCTGGCTTATAACACGTGAACAAGGGCTTTGTACCATGTTGTTTATTGATGCTGATTCAGCCCTGACGTCATCTATAATTAGGTGTTAATGTAGGCATTGAAACAGATTGTCAATTAGTTTTGTGGAAACCTCCACAATAAACCTCCCTCTGTTGTAAGGTAGTTATGTTACATACCAGAGAGCTGCACACATGTGACCTGGCATTAAGTGCTCTCTGCAAATAATACCACAACAAACTACTGCATAAATTGGATGTATGATACAGTAAATATAATCCCTTAGTAATAGGTAGAAGAGATAAGTAGATCCACAAAGGTTTACTACAGATTAACTATTTTTTAAAGTCTGCTGCTCTGCAGTTCATGGCCAAAGTGAATCATTTCAGGACTTGTTTAGTTTATATGTTTTACTAATTTGTTTAACAGTTGGTGTACAGAAATGAACACTACTAAGAAAAGAGAAATTATACCATACAAAGTATGCAACCTGCCCCATCTTAATGCATTCATATGAGCGTACAGTGCAAATGCGTTAATGCGTGTCCATGTGTGCAGTCTTGATGTGTAAACCTGACACCATTACAACATGTGATGCACACCACCTGTGCAAACAGCACTACAAAGACTTCCCTGTTTTCATGGAATGGCCCTTTAATTAGCCTTTAATTGGACCACAGTTGGGACAGCGAGACGCGACATACAGCTGTGGAACAAACAGGAGCAGAGAGGGGAGAATAACTGTATGAATGGGTGGAAAATTACTTTTTCTCTATTGACCTGTCAGTAATCAGCCAATTTTAATGGTTTGATCAGCAGTAATGAGAACTACATGCATTATGACGCAGGATATTTTTTCATAAAAAAAGATGATTACATGAGGATAAATAAGCTAAAGTTATTTGGTAATGTGGTTGTCAGTATACACACACACAAATACACTCATACACACACACCTCTGTACCCCAAAATACTTCATGGTTTACAAACCGCATCTGAGAAGTTATGCAATGTTTAAACATGTGGCCAGTATTGAAAACAAACCATGGCACGCAACGGCAGCGAGGTCATTTTATACACTAGCGAGTCTTGCTGCTCTGCCCGCTCTACTCTCTCCCCCTATTCTTTCCGAATCTCTCTCAACCTGCTCTCTCTCTCTCATTCTCATTCCCAGAGGAGCACTTGTGCAGCTCACAGAGAAAGTGGTCAGACATTATTAGCTCAGCAACATGCCACTGAGTTTTTCCTGACATAAGTTGAGACCTTAAATAGATTTAACACTGCAGTAAGAACACGCGATGTCTTCTACTTTTAGAGCCCCTGATGAAAATGGGAATGCTTCACAAGCAATTTGGAATGAAAGGGAAAAGTGAACAGAAACCGACAATGTAACACAATTAAATGGCACCAATCCTGATGATGAGGTGATGATCTCAGAACAGAATGAAACCGTGTACTTAATGCATGATAAGAATCATGTGACTGCTTCTCTGAGGTATTACATGCTGTATAATTTTCATGTAATCGCTACCACTCTGGAGTGGCAAGAAGACAGACAGAAGGTCCTTTTGCAGACTTCATACCTACTCTAATACATCTCACTCTCAGTAATCCATGGTTTTAACAGAGATAACAATTTATCTTTTTGTCCAAAGTCATATTTAATCATGTAGAAATTCAGTAAATATGCTAATTATAGAATTGTCGACCAATAAGATGCCAAGATTTAGCTAATAAAATAATAAATACATACAGCAAATGAACTGCACATGAAGGTGAAAGAAGTCTGAAGACACTGTAAAAATGCTTCAATTGTTCTCCTCCTTTTCGTGGGAAAGTTATTTGAGAACTGATTCATCGGGTAATCTAAATGTACAGATTTAAAGTGTTTTTGTTCCCTTTGTTTGTTTTTTTGCCACACGAGAAGTGTACAGTAATAAATTTAGTAAAGCATCATTTGTGGATTCATTGTTTAGTGTTGGTTTGTGTGTGTGTGTGTTGCACGTGTGTGTTCATGTAGGCAGCATCCTGTGGAGAAGCAGAGGGAAACCGAACCATTGTGTTGTTTTGTGTCGACACCACCTTCCTACCTCCTGCCTCCCCAATACTTCAAGTGAAACGGACGCATAACAATAGAAAGCCTTTTTTTTCTCTTTAGACCTCTACATTGTAACTCCTGGAGATCTTTGCTACATAATACTGTCACATCTGTATCACTGCATCGCTAAAATACCAGATAAGTATCAGTCAATGTGGGAATAAAAACAGAGGCCTGATTCTTTAGATCATTCCATCCTCTGATCATCTTGATTTCTTTTAGTACATTTCATCGTTTTCAGTTTAGGAAGTAAGAGTCATGTTACTTAACAGCTTTAAAATTTCTTTAAAACTGTAGATTCCAGTTGAGTCAGCTGTAACACTGGAACACTGTATGATGCAATTGAAAGTGCTTAAAAAGCAGAAAGCAGATGAGTCTTGTTTAAAATCACGGATAAATGACTAAAATAGTTCACCAGTAGTGGGTGGTAATAAAAATGAATGGGCCCAAGATTGTTGAAGAAATAGTTAGCTAAAAATTGGCCTAACTAAAACTAAAACTGTATATAATAAATAATATTTTTAATAACTAAGAATAATAAGTAGGTAAAATATTAGCTAAAAGTAAAGTATAAATAATTCAGATAGTTTAAAGTTATGAATAAATGGTTAAGATTGTGATCCAAATTTAAGAAAGGGTACAACAGTTTAAACAAATACTTTTTTAAAATAGATGTCTAAAAGTAATAGAAAGACGGTTCAAAGTTATGGAAAAATGGTTGAAATAGATAGAAACACAAAAGTAATTCACATATGCTTAAAACAGATGACTCAAAATTAATGAGTGGATGGTTAAAGTGTCCTGTTTCTACCATTTTAAGTCACATTTGAATGGCAAACTTTTAAAACTAAACTAACTCCCTTCAACATTAAAGGTCAATGAAAAAATACTGCAACAATAACTACTTAATTAATAAATAATTGACAAATAATTAATTGAAATAAATACCGCATATCAGCTTAAAAAGAGTACTAATGAACAGAAAATGACAAGTTGTTGAAGGGGATGCTGTTCTGCAACCTGGATTTTTACAACATGTTGCTTTATATCAGGCAGGTTCTGAGACTGCAGCGCTTTTATAACAACTTTGGAGCCATGTGCAGCTGGGATTCAATAGCCAATGTTACTAATGTTAAAAGGTGGATATTTTACTTTGGAGCTGAATTTCTTCCGTATGATTCTCGTATGTATTCTCAATGTGCACAAGGTCCAGCTTTATCAGGTCTGGTCACTAGATCTACTTACTGTAGTGCTGTACAGTCGTGCAAGAAATGAAA
The DNA here is from genome assembly GCA_029814665.1 of Acanthurus lineatus. NCBI lineage: Eukaryota > Metazoa > Chordata > Actinopteri > Acanthuriformes > Acanthuridae > Acanthurus > Acanthurus lineatus. The sequence continues at coordinate 16,017,748 of JAPZDV010000013.1, forward strand.
CACAAGAATCCTCTTTAGAAAAGCATAAGTTGGGTATTGAACATCCTTCAGTATGCCCAAGGACAAGAGAGAAATGCCTCTTCATACATGAGGAACGACACACCATTAAATTCACATTTACTCACATTCCTGCTGGATGCAACAGCTGTGTGGAGAATGAATTACTGCATGTAGTACAGGCACGAGGGATAAAGAGATGGAAGGGAGGATACACATATGGAGGGAGAGGTGGATTGGCACGAGTTGCCGGTAATGTATTGCTTCCACGGGATGCCCTGCACGCTCAAAACAAGCCATAATTGGCTTTGATCACGCTCTGCCATTGAAACGTACAGTAAAAGTGACAAGCGGCGGAGAGAGAGGAGGGGAGAGAGAGGGAGAGAGGAAGGGAGGGGAGGGAGAGATGGTAAGGCATTGTGACAGACTGAGTTTGCAGGAGAGGATGAACTGTAAATATTGACCCTGGAGAGGAGGGCAATATGTGTGTGCAGTGTGTGAGTGATATTGTTTCCCCACACAAGCAGGAACACAACACATACACAAACACACAGTTAAAGCTCTTCACTGATCTGAAAAAAATAATGTGCTATGAATCCGATTTAGGTGAGATAAAAACATGCTGTTTTTAGAATTGATTCACTGGATAGGTTTCTAGTTGTAGTATAAGAGATTATAGGACTCCCCCAAAATGTTACAGTGCATTTTGTTAATGACACAAAGAAACAGCTACACACACACACACACACACACACAGCTGACTTGATATTGGCTGCCATAAAGTCTGTATAATAAAAAAAAAGGGTGTTAGGTATTTGCCATCAGATCTCAGTGCCAATCTGTGTACTGGTACATCATAAACAATTTATCTTTCTCTATCTCAATTTCTGGTTTATGTTTAAGTTTATTGCTTTGTTGTATATTTCTTTTTGCTTTGTCTCTTTATTTTCACTGTCTGTTTGTTTTTTTTCTATTTTGTCAGTAAGACATCATCTCCATGTGATTAAAATGCCTGAAGGACTGCAGTATTTTTTTTTATTAGATTCACTGTTTTGTGTGAAATGTCTGTGGTAGAAACCTTACCAGGCCTTTCTGTTCCTCTTTTAGTTTTCAGTACCTTTTCATCAGTGGATTTGTTTTTTCCTCACAATAAACAAGACATATAGATATCAAGTAAAGTGTTTTAAAAAGTCTGCTTTTAGAGAAATGGATGAAGATTTATTAGAGTCTCTCCAGGAGCTCAACCCCAAAACTCCCAAGCTCCAAAACCTTAAATCAGATGGCATCTTGACCTTTTGCACTCCATGACTAATCCTCATGGCAGATCGGGCCTTCAGCTTAACTATCCTTCAGCTTTGGAATGCACTTCCCCACCACGAGCGCTAAAACTGAGGAGTCTCCTAAACCTTTCAGTTAAGAAAGGCAAGAAATGTTTGTATTCACACTGTCTTCACTTCTTGAGCATTTTGTGCTTTTATACATTATTTTAAAATTTCTGCAATTTCTTTCTAAATTGTAGCACTTTACATAGAAAGTGTGTTAGAAATAAAACTCTGATTCTATTTATTATCTCTATTAATATTTGACTTATGATGATTATTTTTATGGCAGTGAACTATTTTTACTGTTTTAATTGCCAAGACACTCAAAACTGCCCTGGATTTAAGAAGCACTGAGCTACTTTTCACAACAGGCTATAGAGCACTTGGTGCAGTAAAAGTATTTCTTGAGACAAGTTCAAAACAGTTGTAGCAGTGTGAAATTCTGGGGATATCTATGTTTTTATTTGTGTAAAAATTCAGCATATGTTAATTAATACATCACTGTTAGTTTACATTGCTTGTATCCAGAATTTTTTTTAAAAAAAGGAAAGCATTCATTTTATGATGATTATTGCTGTTTTTTCCATCATGACTTTAATTTGATCAGATATAGTTTGATATATAAAAATAGCACACCAATAACATAAGATTATAATTAGGGACATTTACAGTTTACATGTGATTTGTACTGCTCGTCTTTCACGATCAACAAAATGCTGAAGTTTTAACCATAAAAAGAAACCTGCTGTTGTAAAATGCATTTTACACAGTCCAGTCTGCTTTTAGAATTGCACTTTCCTTGGTAAAAACTGCAATGTGAGTGTGGGACAGAGCTGTAAAGTGTGTATCTCACGCCAAAAGCGTGAGAATTGGCAACTCTGTTCAAAACAAAGATCACAATTGTCATGACACAGACTCATTCACCCCTCTTCTCTCCCTCCTTCTCTCTCTCTCTGCCCTTGTCCTGGTGTACCCTCCCTCTCTCCGTCATGCCGCTGTCCCTGTTGAGCGACTCATGCATGGATACAATGTGCTCCACTGTGCTCTTTGAAGGCTAGCATTACTGTTCACACGCAATCTGCACCAAACACTAAAGTTTCTCTCTCTCTCTCTGTCATTTTTTCCTCTCTTCAATCTTTTATCCCTTCTTCATTATGGTTACCCTTTTTTAAGATGGCGCTGGGGAAAGTGGTAGACCTTCAGTAATATTTAAACTTTTCACATGTGCAGGTTTTATAAAAAATCTCTATTATTGCTGTGTATTATTGAAATTAACTTAATTTCTTTCATGTGTGACATTACAATCATCCTGTAATTATAACTTTTTTAACTGACCACACGATACTAATGCTTTTGCTCATTTCTTCTGAAAAACTCGGTTAACAAAATATGTGGTATAAGCAGTGACAAGGAAAATTATGGGCTTTGATTTTTCTTTGATTGCACAAACAGGTTTACAGCCTCTCTTGGTCACCAAGCAATGGGCAAGAACAGTAAATGGTCTCACGACATCCACATTATTGGCACTAACCGGATGTTTCTCATCTGATTATATTTAAACATACTGGAAAACATAAAACAATTTCAGTTACTCTCAATTTAGGAAAAGGGAAACTTAAATGAATATAATATAGACTGGAACACACCAGTTGAACCTTATAAAATTTGTTCTCTGCATTTAACCATCCTATGTACCATATTTCCTCAAATAGTGGTAAGAGCCTTTAGATACCTTAACTGCAGAGAGCGCAAGGCCTTTTCTGTTAGGCAGGCTTGTATAAGAGTTATGCTTTTATTTTAAATTCCTTCTGTTGGATCAGTATGTATCTAGTTATATTTTAGTACGAAGCCCTCTTGTTTCATAATCTGGTCCATTTTTGTCAATGCATGTTAAGTTACTGTATTATGCTGTTAATATTACACCTGAGACGATAACAGATATACAGGTCTTGTTACTGGTATGCAACAATGACACTTAAGATTACGAATTCAGAAAACAAAGTGTTAAAAAGAGCATGTTTATATTGTTGAGTTTATATAATTAAAATTCACTTTTTGCTTACCTGACAAGCAAATCACAAAACAGTTATCATGATTCTCTGAAGCCTTTTTTTCCCAGCCTTTATTTGGGGCAAGCTCATATTTATTTTTGTGGCCATTAACTTATTTTCTGAGGCATCATCTGAGATAAATAGAGTTTTTGGATAGAAATATTATGTACATTAATGTATATATTTGTTGATGTTTGATGCCTCTCTTAGGAAAACTGTGACAGTTTATGGTTTAGTTTGGATAGTTGGAGCAACACAAAATGAGAATAAATTAAGGAAATTTAAGTACCCCTTTTAAAAATAATAAAATCCACTTTTTCAACTATAAAATAGCTTTATCAAATTTAAATAAATGTCAGAATCAAGAAGTAGTTTTTCATACTAAGAACAAATGTAATATATAGTATTTAAAATAGTTTCCATGTGGTTGGCCTCAGGAATCTCTCCTGGGTATTCAGAGCATGCCACCGCCACAGTAAGAATATGATACCTGACTTTCTTTCTTTATTTCTCTTCTGTTTTTCTCTTCTGAGTCTCAGTGACAAAAAAAACTTTCCTGTCTTTTTTGCACATCTAACTTTTTGCATCGCTTTCTATCTGAGCTAACTGACTGCTGTCCTGTGCGATCAGGCCAGTTTTGTATTTTCCTCATGATTTTGCTAAAATGCTCTAAATACAGTACACAGGCGCAACAGTACGGAATATAAGAGAGGGTATTTATACAAGAGTTAGGTTACGTGCATATGCATTGAAAATCTTTGGAAATATGTGTATGTGGCAGCTCTCCAGTGTTGTTCAGTGTTACTGTGGTGTAGGGAGCAAATGAACTCATTTCTGCAGGGCTGGGCTCTCTCTCTCTTTTTTTCTATGTTGCTCACTCCCCCTTCATTCACTCTCTCGCACTCTCTCTCTGCTCGCTTCGACAGATCGTTTTCATAACCACTTTTCTGAGGTCACAGCCTCGTCTGCAGTAGTCACGCAACCCCTCGCCTGCTCAGTCAGCTTTACATGTACACACACTATATGCACACACGCACAGACACTAACACACAAACACTACTACAGCAATACTACACTACACTAAAAGCCTGTCTTAAAGAGACAGTGTGCGGCTCTTTCCCAGCAGCCACAACATATACAGACTCCGCTTTTAAAGGGTCAGCACGTCTATTTTTGGCTCTCTGCTTAAAGCATTCCTCCGCTGTTGGCAACACACATTCAACCTGTGGCTGCAGGGTAGAAATGCAACACTTACTAGAGCTGACTTTCAGATTAGACCTCTGACTTTAATCACTTTCTGAAATGTTGTGCTTAATTATCAATTTAAAATTCAAATATACCATGTTTTTGTTTTTATTGTGCACAAAAAAGTTGTGTGAAATCATAACAGTGATTCTACGCCTGTTCTAGTGACAAACTGCTTCAGGAGATTCATGAAAACAATGTTTTATGTGGTTAGTGCATACTAAGGAAGCAGTTGTTTTGCTTTTATCTAATAAACCACGTGTTATTTAATGATGCCACCTGCTAGTGCAGGTGAGAGTCAGCTCTGCAGTACTGCCTGCAAAGATCACTGTAGGAGGACAAAGCATTTCTCTTGATCCCTAATGGTCTTTCTGTGTGTAGGACTTTATTTTTTAGCATGTACCAAGGTAATGGCCATGTTGAGCAGTTAAATTCTATCAGCATCCAGAGGACAGAGTCTCACATTGTCCTGTCATGACCGAGCCTATCCATCTTTCTCTCTTTTTCTTTCCGTCCTCTTGTTTCTGTCTCGCTGCTTCTTCCAACACCTCTCCATCCTCTCATCACCTTTCTACCAGGATAGCCCAAGGAGGAATATACAGTAACCGGGGATGACAGGGAACCAGAGGAACAGACAGCAGGCAAAGAGAAAGTGAGTGCTAGTGATTTGAACAGGTTTGGAAAGAGAGAGAAACAAAGGGGTCATTCACATCGCTGGTCTTCTAAAAAACTTGGAAATTCCTTCAAAGGTCTGGTTCGTTGGATGTTTCATACATGAAGGATGTGTATGAAATCCGATTACCAACATTAAGTCAGCTTGAAAAGATGTGAAAAAAAAGCTTTTGCTTCCCATTCCCACTTAAGGTTAGTTCACTTACTGTTACAACATATATATGCTTTGTGGTTAATAGATTAATAGAGCCTTTGCTTTGTTGTTTATTTCCTCTGTCTTGGACATGCTGCAAAAGATTTGTAAATTATATCACTTTTTTTTGCTATCTTTGATTCTGCAAGGCTTCCTGTCATTTGCAGCCAGCTTTACTTCACACTTGAACATATGCTGGGACGATTAGCAAGACACAGATGTAGTGATGGATTTTCAATCTATTTTTCTGATGCTAAGTGACTGTCTGCCAAGCTCCTCCACCCCTTGCTGTTGCTAAGTCTGACAAGCTTTCTATTCACATTCAGCTAACAATAACAGAAGCATGTTCACCACACAAAATACACAGTCCTTTTCTTAATAATGGGTGATTTATTCAGACAAAAAAACTCCTCATTTCTAGCTTAAGACTATCTGGTTTTCTCCACTGAAATGAAATCTGATGTAAGCAAATTTTAACTGTAGTGAGCTACTTTTAAGCTAACGTTAGCTTTCAGATGGAGAACAAAGTCATTATTAGCAAATTCAGCCTCCGCCATTTTAGCCTTAATAGCACTTGTTTGATGGCTCACAGTCTAATTGCATTGGTAATAAATCATCTTACATGATGCTACTCAGCCAATCAAAATCTCTGAATGCCAGCTGGAATAAGTGAGTTAGATACATACACACACAGGGAAACATGGAGGAAAACAGTAAGAAAAGTGAGTGAGTCAGGGAAAAGTATTTCAACATGGCAAGCTCTTAAAAGAGAAAGGTAAAAAAGCTTAAACAGAACTTTTGCTCAAGAATGTTCATCCTTCCCACAGGCCGTACAAAACCCAAATGTCTCATAGGGTTAGAGACCGTGGAAATTATTAAAAGAAGCAATTTGAGGCACCGCAGAGAGACATAGCATAGAGGGTTTTTTTTGACCAAATCATACCCACTCAAATTCAAACTGAGGGCAAAACAACAATAGTCAAAGTGCCAAAGAGGTTCCCACTATAATCCTAACAAAAACTGACATTAAATTCTAACAGGACAAGCTAGAGGTCACTTGAACAAGAGAAACTGGGGGAGTGGGATTGAGAAGTAAATTTATTTCATTTTTGTAAAATGAAGCACTTAAATCTAAGATGCACATTTTTCTTTTCAAGCTAGCAGTGTGTTTCATTTTGTTACCCGTTATTAAGTTCTGGGAGACCAGTCAGCTAGTTAGTAAGAAAGTTAAAGCCTAACATGACTAAAGGTAATATAAACAAACAAACAAAAAAACTCTAATACATGACCTTGTATGCTTTCTGTATTATTAATTTGTACTTTTCCTTAATATATATGGCACTAAATCATCATGCAAGTTAGACATTTCAATGTAACAGACCCTTTCTTGAGGATATTACTTCTAACTGGACCTCAGTGAATCTTAATCAAATACCTCTGCCACATAGGGAGGGCATACTACAGTGAAGCATGTTAATGAGCTTATAAAGTTCATTTGTTGCATATGAGCATATGCCCAAACAATGCTAATGCATGGAGGTATTGCATGTATGTATTAACACACACACAAACCTTGTTGATTTCAAATATCATTACCTGCACTATGGCTGTATAATCAACGTTGACATTTTGACACTTTCTCTACACAGAGTGGACAATAATTCTTTACAAGCTGGAATGAGATTTTCCAGCTCATCAAATCTCAGTTTGTGTTTTTTGTCATGACATCACCAGTAGGGGAGGGGGAGGCCACGAAACAGCCTCAATATGGCCTGGAAATTGACTGAGAATTTGGCCAGGAGCGGTTGCATGAGAAGGAGAAGGACTTGAAGTAGCAGGGAGGAGAGGCCTGCCAAGAAAAAAGGCTCAGGCCTGAAGGCTTTTGGCAGGTGTTTTGACTCTGCAATCCATCCAGCTGCTGACTAAAAACATGAGAGGTGTTACAAGAGAATCTGTTAGCTGCACAGACAGGCTATAATCTCTGTAATCCTCAGTCCTTTCACTAATTTCTAAGAATCCTACAGTGAAAAAACACTTGTCTAAATAGATAAATAGAATCAATCATATGCAATCTTTTAATGAAACATCGAATATATTTTTTCTGGAAAATTACAATCATAATTAATTATCTACACAGCAGCATTAGCCTCATCAGTGGTCATATGGCTTTGCCAATTAGGTCAAGGCTGATCATCTTCTACATGAATAGATCCATCTGACAATTTAACTGAGATGGCAGTCCAAGGATGGATGGATGGAGAATTGGTATTGTAAAGGCTCAATGAATTATGCAATAGGATTTCTTTTCTTTTTTTTATGCCTCTTTTCTGCCCTTTGCAACCCCCATCCACCTCTCTAAAATCACATGGTATTATCCCATAGCGTGACATGTTGACCTCATTGCAAGAGTCTCCCTGTCGGGTAGATGCTATGCTTACTTTTACAGAGAGAGTTAATGAAATGTCATTACATCTCTCTTGTGGTCAAACGTAAATCTTGGTCAAGGAAAAGTGAGCATTGAGGCAGATTGACATTAAAAGGCAAGGTGAGACAAGCAAAGCAACAGAAATAAAGAAACTGGCAGCATCAGTCACTAGATAAAAACAATGAAAAGTGAGTAGGAGATAGAGGGTGGGAGGCATGAGAAGCCCCACCCATAGGCAGTCAGGTTGAGGTTGTGCAGGCCTCCAGGCCAAGGAGTGGTGGCACCACAACAGAGGGAAGATTGAATGAAAGGTTAACAAGATGAGAGATGGCAAAACAAATTAATACACTGTGGCTTTGACATCAAAGTGTGCTGACATTCAAAATAATAGATCGAGAAAAGACATGGGTGAAGTATAAAAGAAGAACCTCCATAATTTAAGGAAAATTAAATGAACTGGTGGTAAAGCTTCAATTTATTTAATGTTCACTGCAATATTTAAAGACAGAATATACAGCAATTGTCTGTAACTGTATGTAAACACAACATTTAAACTTGGCCTGTCTGCAACTGCCAAACTTGACTGAGAGAGAAGTGGTGGTCAAGCGAGACAGTGTGGCGTTGAGGAGGACAAAGCGATATAATTTTATTTTTTGAATGTGTTACGGCAGCCCTGTTCTAAAGTTGAGATGTTATAGCACTTTGTTTCTTTTTTTGATATTGATTCCAAGAATTGTATTTAGCTTATCTGTGTTCAACACTGAGTACAGATTCACATCCAGTGGTTAAAAAAATTAACTATTATTATTAGTATTCCTAACCACTATATACACCCTCCCATTTATAGATGTACCTCAGGTTGTCGTTCACTGTGTATTGATACTGGCTACTTGTGCAGTATAAAAAAAGGTAAGTTGCTCTAACAGGATCTTGTTTCCATTTAATAAAAAACATTGTATTAGATCAGTGCATAGACTTGTGTAGTCAGCGATACTTGATCCAGCATTTTAAAATGACATATTCTAAAGCACAAATAAACATGTCCAGACTGCTGCACAACCCTGCAGGAAGATGACACATTGTTCGATTTTGTGTGAATGGAGGAGAGGGACGAGACAGTGGTGTAACCTGGTTGCTATGTTTTTATAGAGTCCCGACCTTGCACTGCTATTGGCTGGCGGCTACACACCATGGCCCAAAGGTTGAGAAACATCCTGAACACAGTAACATAAGAAGAAAATAAGAAAATACAGGAAGGAGGCAGAAGGCAGAAGGCAGAAGGCGGAAGGCAGGGGCTCTACAGACAAATCCACAGCCATATACTTGTAGCTGGTTATAAGTGATGATCGACAGGGAATACTTTTGTATTAATCTGTACTTCTAATATAAGAAATTCTTGTATATTATGCTTTTACATTAGCTGAATTTGGGCTTGTTAAACTTTATTTCCCTAGGTGAGCCCCACTAGGATTATAAATAAGTTTTCCATTAAAGCCACAGGATAACAAACACTAAATATGTCTCTTCTGCTGCTTTGCTGTGCAATCTATTTCTTTAGTCTTAATTGATTCATAACTTAAAAAAAACAAAACAAAACAAAAAAAAGCATTTATTGGTTTGAACTTGAGGAAGACAGCGCTTAAGTTTGCGACTCAAGCTCTTTGCAGTGAGTTCTCGAAACTTGTCTTCCAGGATGAGTTACAAATAACTCCTTTGTTGTAGCCAACATGAAAGACAAAGGATTCACATTTGAACAGCTGCTATGGATGATCTGTTAGCCTTTGGAGAGATCCAACAGCACATCAGCTAAAGGCAGAAACATTGACAGACATAGGACAATCAGTATTTGCTACTTCTGTGAGTGCATGAGAGAGGGTATTTATAAAACTATCACCACATTATCATGCCTGAGACATGTGAGCGGGTGCGGCATCTTCATCCTTAACTCGTTTAGGACATATTGAGGTCATTTTCCCTGGGTTTACACAACATTGCGTGAGAAGGGAAGGGTATCCGGTGGATCCAATTGCCCTCTGTGAGGGCGGCAGCGCCTCCATGAATGTGGCCTTTGAGTGGCGAGAGGCCAGTAGACATGCAGACAGCCTGTACTTACTGTATCTGGGAAATAGGCCTGATGCGACTTCAAACAGCCACAATGATGTTATTATGGTCCCCCCCCCCTCCCCAAGCCTCTCTCTCCCTCTCTCTCTTTCTCTCCTTTCAGAGAACTTGTTGCTCATGAGTCACAAGGAAGGAGTCTCCAGCGATCCTGTTGTTTACCCTCATATTACTCATGGTAGGACTTGGACAAATCACTGCCTCATTTTCAGTCTTTCAAAAGATGTTTTTTTTGTTATCACCCCCTCTAAGAAAGACTGAAGTCGAATTATCCAAAAGCTATGATTATCCCAATTCACCCTGTTGAAAAGACAGCGGAAGTGCTTTCACAACATTTATTTTATTGAGGAAAAAGAATGTCAAGAACATTGGAAATCATACAGTAAGTGTGGTTTCTGGGGAGGGAAAACAAGAAATTATCCTTGTTTTTCAAGGTAAAAGGAGGATAATTTTGTGAGGTGTAATGGAAAAGTACAAGAAGAAGTTGTTTAAAATGACTTTTCCAATAGTATAATAAACAACGATAACTTTACACTGACTTTGCTCTTAACCCTAGGCAAACAAGCACTTCACACTCCTTTTTCTCAACTGGGTTATCTGTATCTTTAAGCCAAGATTCGCTGTTTTTTCCCAGAAAATCAAATAACACCTCCTAGCAAACATTTGACAGGCGGTAAAATGCAAGAGGTAACAAAGTTCAACATCATCATAAGCAAAGCCAAAGTTTTTACAGTATGATGGTACAGCACAGCAAAACACTAGTGAAAACAGCTTGTTTGAACTTGCATAAGACAGATATCGAAGTCCTGGTTTCACAAAATGACGCAGGTGGCAGCCACGGACGACGAGTGGATGTGACTCAGTTTTGATTTTCGTGCTATATTTACACAGGCTTTCAACATCGGTGCAGGCTGTCATATCCAAATCTTTTCAGTGTCAGAATGTTTGCTGGGCTGGGGCTAACTCTTGACAGTGAGAAACTGGGTTAGACTTCAGAATGACAATTTTATCACATTTGATTTGTCAAATCATCTTGAAAATTTTTGAACAACACTTACTTTGTCTTCTAAGTTTTAATTTATGCAAAGCAAATGGAGGTTATTCTACTTTTTATGTGTTCCACATAATACTACCTTGACACCACTGCTAGTTCTTCACAAAACATGCTTTGTATGCATTTTATATCATACATAAAAAAAATCTCATCCTTTAAAAGATTTGTCTTTTGTTTTTTGCTTTTTTTTTTTTTTTAGGAAATGAAGATTTATATGAACCAATGACTAAATGACTGGTTCTTGTTTTGGTTTTTGTGGTAACTTGCAGTTTAAGGGCTTAAGATGTGAAAGATTTATATATCCGAGGCTGTACGGTCGATATATAAACAAGCTTCCTCTTTAATCTCTTTCTTCTAAAGCTAATTGTTATCCCACACTGTGAAAACCCATTGCATGCGTTAATCTGGAGACACAGCCAGGGAAAGCATTGAGATCCATTATAGCACAAGAAATGCTGCTTTAGAGATCAAATATGATTGAAAAATTGGGAGTGGTGTATGAAAAATAAACATGGGTGGAAGCCACTGCAACTCTATATTTGACAGATGACACTGTATGAACAAGGATTAGACTGTCAATGTCCTGACTGGATAAATGTGAGTATATGTGTGTGTATGTACTTGTGTGTGATGCATATTTAAAACATTTGCAATTTGATGATGAAAACAAACCCTGACACATTAGCATGGAGAATTTCCCAGCTCCGCACGCAAACTTAGAGCAGGGGAGGGCCAGTGTGTGTGTGTGTCTATCTGTGCGTGCACGTGAGCGTGAGTGTGTGTAGCTGTGGGTGAAGCCGGCAGCTGTTTAAATTCAGTCTAACAGCACTCTCCCTGTAACATGCCAATTTAAACACGATCCTCTGGGACAGAAACAGAGTCTGACACTTTTCTTTATCACCTCTTTCTGTCATTTTCTCTCTTTCTCTTCTTTTCTCCCTGTCCTCTTTTTTCTTCTAATTTTTCCTATTGTTGCAAAAATGCAAGATGTTGCCTCTGAGTTGCCTTTCAAGTCTAAATCCAACAAACCTCACAGTATCTACCCCTCCAGCCTGTACTGTACACAGAGCTCACTTATCTCGCTGCATTAGCCGTGATGAGCTCCTGCATTTGATATGATGATCTGTCTTGATCCCTCTGCTGTCTATCATATACCATCTTTAAGGGGTAATGTGCACTTTGTGCATCCCTGAAAGGTCCGGGTTGGTGCCTGTGGCTCCATTTCTAATGAGGTCACAAACATAAAGGAAGCTTCATGACAGACAACAGCAATGCCACGACCCTTGCAAATAGGATTTTATGAGTATTTTGTAATAATTAAGTAATATATAATGAGAAAGAGATGCAAATTCAGATGCAAGATGCAAATACTGAGAGCAATTGAAACTGAAGTGCTGAAAAGAGTTTAAGACTTACTTTAAGTGCAAACACAAAATGAAGCTGAAATGTAAGTATAATTTAAGTGCTGAGTAAAGTTAAAGTGTCATTTCCAAATGTTGAAAGAAGCTGAAGGGTAGCCGAAACCGAAGTGTGGTGGATAAACTGAGCCTGATGTGTCAGTTACAGTGAAAATCACCGGAAGTGACGGCTGAAGTGCAGGCACTGAAAGCAGTTGCTGTAAATCTGCATAAAATCTGAGACCTGCAAGGGTTTTAAATGTCAGCATTAAAAGGAGTTAAAATTTCAGTTTGCAACATTAGTGACAGCCTCCAAGTGTACGTGTGATTCTTATGCGTGCGCATGTGGCCAAGATTTAATAGAGCTGCAACATGCAAGAGATTTCTTTTGATCAAATTAGGTAACCTCTTGGGTAAAAACAGCATTGACGTTAGCAATGAGATACCTCTGACATACATACTAATCTCTACAAAAGACTGCTACAATGCCTTTACTATACCTGTTATGAAAACGTTACTCCTTTATTTGTTTTTAATAAAAGGGAGTGTGACAGAAGATTAGTATGATGCTTCATAATTGAATAGTTACATTTCCTGTTTCCACAACTAGTGTTTTCAATCCAAAGAATGATGAACAGACAAAACAACCACAACTGACTGGAAGAAAGGGCTGTAACATTCCTTTTAAAAATAGCATTCTACTCCTCTATTATTCACTCACTACATCCTTTACTCTTTTTCCTTCTTTCTTTCGGTTGAAACTACAGTTTAAGCCACTCAGAAAGCCTCAGAGAGCTTTTACCATGAACTCCCCCAGTGGGCTTGGTGTTGGTGATGTTCATGAAAGTCTCCAGTGGGGGCCAGCGATCTAGCATGCAGAAACACACACACACAATGAAAAATGTAGAGGTTGGCTAGCAACTGCGCTTATTCAAAGGAAGTTCTTTTAGGAAAACTTTGCTGGTTTTTAAGTTTTGCAGTTCAGTTTACAATTTTAACATATTTACAAATAAAGGAAATGCCCCTTAAATGATTATGAGTCAATAGCGCCTTGCCAAATTTATTTGGAGTGTGTGTAAGTGTGTATATATACTCATGTGGTTTTGGCTAAATCACTTCCTGAAGAATTTTTTCTTATTGAGTTGAACAGTATGATGACATTTCAAATTGTTGATACATGAGGGATACAAGATAAAATCCTAGCAAAAATGCCCAGCCCATCGTTTTGGATGTGCACACATGCACACACGCCCAAACACACAAATGCAAACAGCCAAATAAATCCCAGCAAGCATTAGGGCCCCATTGCGGCTCTGTTTACTGTTGAACACTTTAGATATACCTTCCCTTCTCCTGGCTAACAAATAACACCCGGGGGGCTGATGGGATGAGCCAAGCACAAGTCACGCAAGTGCTTCTCACTCTCTCACTCTCTCTCTCTGTCAGTCAGCACACACATACACATTCCCTCCATCCTGACTCACTTGATACCTGGCTGCCTGGGTGAGACATTTGCCCCGGCAGAGCTGTTCCCCTTTAACAATGTGCCTGGACACTGTCAAGTCAGAGACCATCCAGCTGCTGTTAACTGATGCTTGGCTCCACTTTGTCTTTCTCTGTGGTGCCCAAGTAAAAGTGTGCGTGTGCGTGTGTGTGTGTGTGTGTGAGTATGTGAGTGTGTGCTATCAGGGAGGATTGTCCTTACCGACTCTCCCTCTTGCTGTACCCTCTGCTTGCATCTCTCGGCATCCTAAAAATATTTTGTCAGGCTCACTCATTCGTTAATAATTCGGCAGAGAGCAGGAGTTCATTTAGAGTTCAGACTGCTTTGGGTGCTCAGAGTGCAGCAAATGAATGCCAACCAACAAAAAACACACAAACCCTTTTAAACACCCTCCTGTGTCATTTTCTAGTCCTATTTAATTACCCCTAACTACCCTTTCTCACTGAAATACATGTATTTTCCAATATATTTTGGTTCTGTATCAGGTAGATTTGCATGGTGAATTAGCAACACACTCTGTTTGAGATTGAAAATATGAACTCCCCCCAGAGCTTCTCCAAATAACCCTAACTTTATATGACATGATCTGAGGAACTATTTTTACTCAGGCGAGTTACCGCTCCTGTTTTCCCATATCAAATGCTGATGAAAGGGGACCTCATCTGGCTGACGGTAGTTAGCGTATTGAGCTGTATCGGGTCAGATGCCACCTTTGGTTAGTGATCTTTCCAACCGCATGGAAACATATCGATTTACATTAGGGGACAACAGCAGGGAGCAGGCCTGGCCAATGTTGCACATTGAAGCATGCTTCAATTAAGATAAATGGAGGTGACAGACAAAACAAACGGTCTAATATACAGTCGACCCAGAAGGCCAGCATACAGACACGACCTGATGACACGTACAACATGAGTGACCATGCCATGTTAGTAGAAGTCTATGGAGAACAAACACGACCCTGATTCTTATCAGTCATAAGCTTTTAAAGGACATGCGCTACAGTTACTTTCCATTCATTCCATCACTTGACTCAGTTTTGGTTTGTATACATAATCAGAATAGATGCAGGTAAAAGCCATAATTTATTAACAGTTTAGCATTTTTTGTGACAAGCAGACAGTGTGAAGTCCAGGATTATGATGCATGCAGGTGAGACATTTAACTTACATGTAAATCATGTTATGTTGAATAAAATCAAGTTATTCTTAAGTTGTATCATACAACTGTCTATCAAATGTGATCAGGAATACAGAGCATGGACCAAGTTTACTGACACAATTTGTTCAATTTAGTCATTACTTCCTTGTTATTTCTTCTTTTACCATGAACACTGTGCTGGTAAATGGTTTGGGATGTTGATCTGCATGGTGCCAGAGCAGCAGCAGCGTCACTGAGTTCATTCATCAGCCACTGTGAATAGCTTCTCCATTCGCTCGGTTTAGCCATCAACAGATCGCATTACTGACACCAGTGAGCTTTTTATGCGGGTGGCCATGTTAAATTGGTTGTGCTGTAGCTAATAGGCCTGGGCGTTCGCTGGGAGGAAAATGGTGACGACTTGCACCAGGATGATGGCCAGTGTTGGGTTCAGGGGAATGAATCTCTGTCAAGGGATCAATCAGCTCATTGTGTTCTGTCTCTAAAGCATGCAAACAGGACATCTGAGGGTCATGAACAAGGCTGACAACAAGTAAATCTGTTTCTTGGATTTCTACTACTGATTTGGTTAGTTCTACAATGCTACAGTGCAACCAAGGCCATATTGAGGACTTTTTCTTTGTTCATTTGCATTCCAGCATTGTTGCAAAATTGATTCAGTTTTCTCGTATTCAGTGATCCCACAATAAACAGTCAAAAAACTTTTTCCTAAACTAAACGAAGCTGTGTCTGTGCAGATGTACCCACATGTCACAATAAATAAAAAGATGACTGTTCTGAGGCTTAATTAGTTATCAAATGGGTTTTCAACATGTGGCTTTGGGCTGTACTGAATCTGTAAGCCATATTGCATGTTTGCATGTAGATCAACAAAGTCTATTTGTTTGCAAGTGTGTGTATATGTATGTGTATTTGTGTGTGAATGGTAGGGCAATGTGAAATTAGTTAATCTAAGCCAAAAGGTGTATAGTTGGGGTTAAGCACCCCAAGTAGCGTGCTTATCCAAATAGCACAGCTGCACTGAAAACCAAAGGCAAAACAAATGTTTGTAGTAAGAAATATGTTAGCAATAATAACAATGATAATGTTACCATCCAATAATTGTTGATTAATTACAGTTTGCACTTCCCATGAACTTAAACTATAATTGCCTTCAGAGCAGCATATTTCTAATCCAATCCCTTGACATTACAGACTATGTGAAATAACAGCTGGGATTTGTCAGTGTTTGCAGCACCACTGCATGCTTAAAGTGCTTCCATAATATAATTATCAACTTTAACTCCAGGAGCATTGGCGCGCTTGTTGCCTCTGTCCTTGTGAGCTCTGTGCAGGCAGAGCAGCGCGCTAGGCGGTAGCTGTGGCAGTAATTACACAAGACAGCTCCCAACAATAGTGTTGGGCCAACAAAGGCTTCTGCTCCCCCCTGCATGAGTCCTAGCTGTCTATTCACACTCACTCAAACTCAAACACACACTCTACCCGTCTGTTTGCACACACACACTTGCACAGAAACACACCTCCTATTGCTACATGGTCGCCACTAGCTGTTACAGTTAGCGTCTAACGGGGCCCCCCTTGGCACTGATTTGAGTAATTCACTTATGGCCTTTTGTGATCCCAAAGGGCTCTGTTGGCCCCCCAAGGCCATCAGAGCCCAACTCCACTCAAGCGAGTTCAGTGTCTGTGGCACGAGAGGCCAGGCAGGGACAAAGCCAGTGTCATGCCTTTGATTCAAGCAACTAATGAGTTAGCTGTGAGGATACTAAATGCATAAGGCGGCTTCTCCATTCATAGTTCTCGACACATACAAGGGATTAGCATGGCTGGCCTGTCGCACTAGTTAACAGCTATTGTGTGGCTGATTACCACAGAGGGGGCAAACACACAGGCAAGACAGTGGGAGGGTGAGCCGACATGCAACTAATGTGCATTTAGCTTGGACTCATTGGGCGGGTAATGACCAAGTGTTAGCATCAAAATTTGGATGTAACAACACTTATAATTACAATTATACAAGCAACTACCACAAGTGTGATTTTTCTTAACAGCTTGCAGAGAAAATGAAATTAAAAATAGTCTCACCCCAGCCAAGGCAGCTGTTATCTAACCTGGAATAATTTTAGTGTGACTGACAATGATCAAAGTTGAGTTTTAGATTACTTTAGATTACTGCTGACAAATCTGCACTGATGAAATGGTCATTCTGACACAGTAATATATGTGAGTAGCTCAAGTTAAACTTTACAACCATTTGAAATTTTTTTGTAAAATAGTTACTCTATTAAAAACAAGCAGCTAGGGCTGAGGTTAAGGAGGTCATCCAGCTATCTGAGGGATGGTGGTTCAATTCCAGGCTTCTCTTGTCTGTATGTCTAGGTGCCCTTGAGCAAGTTACTACTCCTGATGGCTCTTTCATCTAACGCTGGCACTTGTGCACTACCAGACAGCCCTACCTGTAGTCTATGAATGAGGGTATGAAATGGGTGAATGTTGACTTGCAGTGCAAAGTGCTTTAATTGGGAAATAGATTAAAAAGCACTATATATGAACAGTTTTTTTTGTTTTGTTTTGTTTTGTTTTTTTACCATTTACCAGTTTGTAAACAAACTATTTGCTCATATAAATGATCAAATTTTTTTTTTTTTAAAAAGGTCAATGGGTCAAAAACAACCTACTATCTTAGGTTTGG
This sequence comes from Acanthurus lineatus, assembly GCA_029814665.1. Classification (NCBI taxonomy): domain Eukaryota; kingdom Metazoa; phylum Chordata; class Actinopteri; order Acanthuriformes; family Acanthuridae; genus Acanthurus; species Acanthurus lineatus. Next base: position 16,035,579 of record JAPZDV010000013.1, read on the forward strand.
TTAATTGAGTTATCCAATAGTTTTCTAACCATGGAGACTAGTCAAGTTAAACCAGTATTACATCTGTGCCTAACTAACTATCAAATAAGTGACTCAAGTTATTTGTATGTGTGCGTGCGTGTGTGTGTGTGTGTGTAAGTATTCACATAACTGCAGTGTATAAAACTTATTTCTGTCTGACCAAAGTCACAACAAATGAACAGACTTGCCAAAATAAAGTACAGGAATGATAAGACCCTGAGCACTGGCATTAGGTTAGTCATAACAGTGAGAAGACATTAACATTTACACTGGAAATGTATTAAGCAGCCATACATCTACCTTTGTATATAGAACTCATAGCATGAAATTACAGACATCGCATGCAGAGGAAAGAGGAAGGAGAAAAGCCTGAGCACTGGCATTTAGCCTGATCACGCACTCTTCATGAAGCACATGGAGATGAGAGGTGATTTTCTTTCACAGAGGTCAGTGAAACAAACAGAAGGGCAGAACCCCATAGGGAGGATGAAGGGAGAAATGGGGAGGGGGAGAAACAGAAATGTTCATCCTGGTCAGAGAAGAAAAGAAAGACAAAGGGAAAAAAAGGAGGATGAGAAAGACAAAAAAAATTAGACAAAAAAGAAGACAGGGTGAATCTGTACCCAAATTTCCTCTGCCTCAACAACATACACACACACACAGATTATCATGTTGGGATCCATTATCTCCCTGAATGCTTTTGATCAATACTCATTACTAAATCTTATAAGGGTATAGTGATTTTCTTGGGTTGCATTGATCACTAAAACTGATGGGAATCAGGATTAGAAGCTACATCAAATGATCTACAACAATACATTGTTAAAAGAAATCATGAGTGTGACCTGCTTTAATAAAAGAAAGCTCATATGCCACTTTTATCACAATTTAATCATAATAATACGTCAATACTCGTGGCATCACCTTTATTACTTACAACGAAAAGCCTTGTAATGTAACAGCTCAGGGTGAAATGGAGATGTCGTGCCACCAACACCAGAACAGGGCTGGCTTGTCTGCTTGTATATCCTCAGGCCTGTTGTGACATATGAGATTTAACTGATATGATGGGCTGATGGGTTGAGTCCTCTGTGCTTTGATGCACTGTGTGCTTGTGAGGACTTAAATGTGTAATTGCTAAGTGCACCAAAAACATTGAGATATTAGCATATAATCGGTGATTCCCAGCTTTTACCCAAGAAGTTTAATGGTTAGCGATTTATATCTCATGGTGCCTCTAACACTGTGATTGGGTCAAAAAGCGGGTCGACAGAAAGGGTCAAAGGGTTAGACCTTCAGTGAGTTTTAGTGTTCTCCTAAAAAAGATACAGACAGATGCAATAAATGGTTTAATGAGCTGTGCAACTAAGTACTCAGCACAGTCACAACATAGGAGTTTATGATACCAGTGCCACAGTTCAACCTGAAGAGCTTCTTTGAAAGAACTAAAATTAATCTTTTATCATTAATGTAAAAAAGAGTCTAAGCTCTGGTGGCTTTATAGGCTAATTGTTTACATCAGTATGGCAATGCAAACATGATAATAACAAGCAGGCATAAATTCACAGTCTTAATCTAAACTTGTTAATTTGCAAACATTTACTTATAAGCACTTAAAACACTTGCAGCTGAAACTACTAAGAATTAAATTACTTTTTCAGGTCTTGGATGGATGAAAATTTGACTTGACGATGGTGCTAGAAAAATATTCATAGTATCTCTATCATCAATCAAAAGCATCCTCTGGGCACGATGAATGTCTGTACCACATTTCAAGGCAATCCATGCCGCAGTTGTTGAGAGTTCGGTCTGAAATCAAGTGATAAAGTGTTTTGAGTTGCAAACGCTGAGTGCACTTCCAAGTTAGTGCAATAAGTATTTAGCATTTAGCATGTGCGTTACAAGGATGTTGACGTGACATTTGTTCAAAAACTCAGTATAGACCAATAAAGGTGTTAACTGCCTTCTGTTCAAATACACTGTGTGCATAAATGTTTAATCAGTGGATCTTAGGTTTGCTGTGATGGACCTGTCAAAGGTGTTTCCCAACGCTCCACCCATGCTGGGATGGGCTTCAGGCCAATATATCACTGAGAAGGTATTCTGTCAGTGCTAAGATAAATGAAAAAATAGTTTCACATTTTGGAAATAAGCATATTCACCTCTGAGTTAGATGAGAAGATTGATACTACTCTCATATGTGTCCATTATATTCATGACTGAAGCCAGCTGGCAACCAGCTAGCATAGCATAAAGACCAAAAACAGAAAGAAAAAGCTAGCCTGGCTCCTTCCTAAGGTAACAAAATCTGCCAACTAGCATCTCTGAGGCTCACTCATTAACAAGCTACATCTCGTTTGTTGAATCCGATTGAAAACTTCAGCGTAAAAACATCTTTATGCTAAGCTGAGCTAACGGGCTGCTGGCAGAAGCCTCATTCAGTTCTTACCATACAGACATGAGAGTTATCTCCTCATCAAATCTCAGAGAGTAAGAGTATAAATGTGCTTTGAAAGAGAAAACAAAATAAAAAAAGACTGAACTATGTGTTTGGGTAACATGCAGAGATCTGGAGCAGAAGGTGAACAAGCTGCCAATACTATCTCCCTGCAAGGTTTAAGAATGTAAGCAACTGTGGATTGCAGTCAATGATCCACTGGAAATTTTAAGAGCGAAGACATTCTGTTTCAAAAACTCAAAACAACAGTGAAATGACCACATTTTGACCTTTCTATTGCTAAACCTTTTCACTTTATTTATAGTTCATGCAGCTTGCTGATTTGTCTTGGCCTCTCCTCTACCATCTTGTCTGCCTTTGGCTTGCAGAGCATGGGGAAGGAAAGAGAAGTGTGGGGTCACTGAGAGTTTAGTAAACACAAAGTCCCTCTATAACGTGACCTGATGCACATTTTCACCCCTGAGCAAAGACTCCATTCAGAAACAGTTATCTCGCTGAAGCACTGCCTCTCTCTGGAAAAACGAATGATCCACATTTGCGTTGACTTAATTTGACACAGATTTGACTTTAAGAGGACCAATCCAAATAGTTAGGAAGAGCGGCTTACATCTATTAGATTCTCTTAAAATTTGTAAATGACAGAGTCAGGATCTAGACTGGTTGTTTGGCCTTGTTCCTTCTTTCTTCTGTTGCATGATGGTTTGTTGGTTACAACACTGTCTCCTGTCTGCTGGCTGACGTCACCAGTGGCGTATGCCTGGCGTGATTCTGAGGGCTCTGTGGCCTTCCTCTTCCTCTTTTATTATAGCTCACCCAGCATTTAGAGGCAGACGACACACTTACTGAAACTGGCAGGCATGCGTTCAGAAAGCAACATAGATGCATAGAGCAGATCGAAAAATTAATGGCTGTTGTATGGCATCAGCATGTCAAGTTACCAACTTTGGCATTGATAAGTTGCACCAAGTCTCTCATCACATTTGCTGGCATCTATGTGTGCAAGTTCCCATTTGCTGTCAACACCCTGACTGGACTGACAGCTATGAGAGAAGGTGGGGTTTTAATTGAGGGCTTCCAGACACACACACTTATAAATACAGTTCACTGCAATGTGGATAGATTTACACCACAGACATTTATATTTGGGAAAGAGATTTGTTTTGGTGGTAACTTTAGGGGTTGTTATGATATATTGGAGGAATTTATGATTTTCAGGTCAGATGTTTTACCAAGGGCAAAGCAGTACCAGTCATAATGATATATATTTTTCTAATTTGTTGATGTCTCATGAAAGGCTTATTTTAAAATGTAAAAGGAACCAAATACATAAACTATGCAGAGAGTGTACAAATGACTGACAAAAACAAAAGTGGAAGATGTCTGCTTTGTTTTGAATATAGTGTGTGTATCTGTACAAATGCAAACAAATGAAAAAGTGAATGTTTACAATATCAAAGTTGTAATGTGAGTTTTTTTTTTTGGTGTTGTTGATTAGAGTAAAAAGATTTATTCTAAATTAGCCATAATCCACCACAGATGTCTATCGAATTAACCCTAACCTATCACAGTTATGATCAGATTGAGTTCTAGGCTGGTTACAGTGCTGAAGTATTTATGTTTAATTTATGTTTTGTTTAGGGTTAATGATATCAAAGAGTATATTAGCTGTCTCTGCATCATAGTTAGTCTATGTTTATATTGTTCCAGGACAAGTTTGGCTGTTAGGAATATGTTAACCAGTTAAAGGAAAGCAGGCAAAGATTTTTTGAGAATTTGAGATAGATAGATAGATAGATAGATAGATAGATAGATAGATAGATAGATAGATAGATAGATAGATAGATAGATAGA
>JAPZDV010000013.1:16040008-16101255 GCA_029814665.1 Acanthurus lineatus
TAGATAGATAGATAGATAGATAGATAGATAGATAGATAGATAGATAGATAGATAGATAGATAGATAGATAGATAGGGATGGAACTTTTTCCTCTTCAGGAATGCGAGAGGATATATATCATATTTTTATATAAAGTTTATTACTGTACTACTTTGACTCAAAATAATTATTTTGCAACTAATACAAATGATAAATTATGATTGTGATAAATAAATATTGTACATGCAATTTTCCAAAGGAGGGCCCAAACTGAACTGATAATAGTGACACATCTGTCTCTTGGCTTAAAAAGGCATTTTAAAATGATATCAAACAAATACAGGTAAAAACGTGCCTCAGCTTTTGCTTAGTAAAGAAGTACAATGGTACAGTAAAAACAGATGAAGTACAGGAGCCAAAAGCCTAAACCATGAACCATGAATGTTCATCTAAAACCACATAAAACTCTTCTACAGTGTTGTTTTACAATGTTGAAACAAGCAACAGGAAGTTAGTTTACTACCTAAGTATCAAAGCAACAATGAGTACAAGGCAATTCTCTTGCACAAGTTACATTTACTGACATTTACGGTCCACTTGTAGGAATAAAGACGATAAACTTTAAATGAATCCATCAATCAACTTTAATTAAACTTTTTTTTCTGCTGTTACCACCTAACTGAGGCAGATGTAGGAAAAAAAACTTAAACATACAAAATACAAAAAGCAATATAGTGTGTATGTCCACAAAAACATATTTGTGCAAGTCAGTGCTGAGGGTGGAGAAATTGGAATGCTGGAAGAGATGAGGGATACATTCCTTGTATGTGATCCAATGAATGATGATGAGGACTGAGAGAGGTAGATATGGGCAATGTGAAATACATATGGATAAGTGCCAATGCTGTTTTTTTCCCAGGGGTATGATTGGGAATCTGATCGCAGTGCCATGGGGGTCGAGACCTGTCAAAATAAGTCTCTGGCACAGCTCATCAAAGGACCAATGCACACATAGTCAAAATAGCCACCATGGCAAGTACATGGTAATACATGCACTTAGCAGAGAAACCCAACCTCTGTGCTTATGTGCTGCACCATGAACTTTTCTCAAAGAATTCCTCATCTCAAACAGTGAGAGGGAAAAAAGCTGTGACACAAAAACATGCTATACTAATCAAAGATGTGACCACATTGCACACAAACAGAGCTTACAAAAAGCAGTGCAAACACTGTTTTAAATTTATTAAAAACACATATCATGACAGAAGCTAATATTAATGCATTAGCATGAATTACATAAACTGATATTGGGCCTTTAGCAGTGCTGTACACTACATTTTTATAAATAGGAGCACAGGCTAAGCATTAGGGAAAAAGGTCTGTCCTTTATTATGTGGTCTCCAAGCCCTCTGCCTTATAAGTCCCATCTGATTTTCATCACAAGTTCTGTTGCCTTTTACTCTTGTTAGCAACAATTCCATTTCATATTGGTTAAGGAACACAAGATAAAGGGAGAAAAGAGGAGGAGAGAATGAAAAAGTAATTGAGGAGACTAAGGGTGCATGTCACATTCGTTAATTCAAATTCTTAATCAAAGTAATAAGTCCTTAACAGTTGCTTTACAAATGCTTTTATGTGTGCTTCTCGGCAAAAATACAAATTAATTAAAAAGAGCATATTCCCTTTAAAGTTTGCCTTTAATTACCTGACCCCCCTTTAAGTATGGTCATAACCTGAAAACATTTTCCAAAATAAAACAAAAATCTACTTTCAATTAATGAGATAAAAAACAGTGAAACACAGTCATGCAAAATAGACTTCAGAAAACACATACACACCGCAGGAGAACTGAAGGCAATCAGGGCAGAAAGACAAAGGAGGAGGGATAGCTAATCCTTAGGGTAAATATTTAACAAGCTCAGCAATTACAGTGAGGGCAGAGACCTAACATGGAAGAGATGGGAATTACAGCCTGCTGACTGTCAACACACACACACACATACTCACATGGACCTACTCGCTTGAGGATCTGCCTAAAAGTGCTGAAAATATAGATATCCTGACCTACAATGAAAATGAACAAAAACATGGGACAAAAAGTCTGACACAGCCTGTAGGCTACAAACTGATGATTTGGATTTTTGTATTAAATATTGTCATTATTTTTTTAAAGTGCTGGTTTGCCCCCCTGGACTTGTGGTGCTTTTTCACTGGCTTGACATACTTTGGTTGTGCTATGACTATATGCATTTCCATTTTGTCCTTTCAACTGGAGACAACTGTGGCAGCAGAGCCATCTTTGCAAAGAAGAAAAGTAGGAAATGCTGTGTTTATTATTAAATCTTCAGGTGTATGCTAAGGGCTTCGATCAGTGGGGCTGTCAGTGTAAAAAATGTCATTGTTCTATAGTTCAACTGCAAGGTCATATACATTCACTGTACAATATTTTGACTTCAACCATCTACAGAAATGGTTCCCATCTAGGAGCTAAATTATAATTTTCTTATATTTAAATATTTTCCATGCAGGCATGAATGTGGAAAAAGATAATTTTCTTACACAGCAGTGGATATTGGTAGATATTAGCACCCCTCAGGCTCGCTTAACAAATTCTATAAAAAAAGAAACTAAATTTCACCAGTTAATATCAAAGTACAAATTGTGCACAAATAGACCTTTTTCTATTTTTCTGCTCAGGAGGCATGTATACTAGCTCATGGAGTCACATCAGGTCATTTATCTCGTTGTGCTTGCAAACACATCACAACTGAATCTAATGGAATATGATGAGTAAGGGAAACAAGCTGAAAATAATCCCTCTCTCATGTTGGTTTTTATTTACACATACACACAGGCAACCATGCAGACACACATAGCCTAGGGGTATATTTGCATAAAGTGTATAGGTACACACTGTTCACCGAGCTCCACCCTTGAGCCGTCACGCAACACAGACAACAGGTAGAATCTCAGTGAGCTTTCAAAACCACCTGCTACATCTTCTACTTCTTCTCTGTCTCCAAACCCTTGTAAAAGTGTACTTTAGATGTTCATAATTGTTTTATATTGAAGTAAATTAAGTCAGTTAATCTGTTCTAAAAGGAAAATACAATAGTACACTACAACCTGCGGCAAAATCCCTTTACTGCTTAATCTAATTTAACTGAACTTGACAGTAGTCATGACTGAATAGCAACTTCACAGTGTCCCCCCTGTGGTCAAAAAGGAGAACTGCATCAGTATGAGTGGAAAAATCCTCATTCTTCCTCTACACAACTGTTTATAAACGCAAACGAAACTTACGGTTGCAGTTTTTGTGGTTTCATTGCATGTTGTCAGTGAATGACTCACTGTTCAAAGAAAAAGAATAACAAAAAAAGAGAGCCGATTATGACTGTTGTTCCAAACCACAGGAAGGATGTGGATATGTACTTTCTGTTCATCTTAGATTTATCTGGAAAAATTCTGGCCACACTCCATGTTTAAAAATCAGTGGAAAAATTGCAACTGTTTAAGGCAAGTGAAGTTGACCAAAGGGAGAGAGGGGAAAGATTGCAGATGTATGCAGGGTCACAATCCCTCCATTCCACCCTGATTAATCATTTTAGTGTAGCATCAAAAATACAGCTAAAATGGTCACCTCTGCTACTGATAACAAGGCATCCAGTGGAGATGGAGCAAACACACAGAGGCTTTGGCATGTTTATGGAAACCAGAACACGGGATTGTAAAATAATGCCTAATAATGATCACCCTGGCTGTTAATGTATGTGTTTAAAACTTAATGTATCTTTGGAAGGTTTCCACAGAGAACAGTAAGCACTGTGTGACAATACAAAAGCAATATCACCACTTGCTTTCAACACACCTTTCAACATTTTTAGCCATTTCACACATGACTAAACCTTTTCCATTTTACAGTAGGAGGGCCCTTTAGAGCTCTAGCTTGCCACTGACTCTCCTCAGCATCACTCTTCATTAAGAAGGTGGCTGCTGTCTTTATCTCTGCATGATCCCTTATCCTGGAAAGGCACCTTTGATTAGTCCGATTAGCACCTATGCTGCAACTTTGCGTGATGGCTAAGCTAAATGAGCATTCAAAGTGAAACAAGTAAGTGTGTGTGTGTATGTCTAAAGTTGCATGACTCCGGCCAACAGGATGCCAGCTGTTGGGTGCCATGCCAAACCAAGGCAGCGGATGATGGAGATTAAGAGTACTGCAAGGATCAGAAGAGGAGAAGGTGAAAGAGGGGAGCCACATGTGTTGAAGAAGAGATGGCTGCAAAACTTTCATCTGGTCAGAACCTTTTAAATCCCAACTTCTCCAAGAAAACAGCTTTTGATGACGACTTTCTTTCAGCTCCCAGAACTAGGAAGGTTCAGGACCTTTTTACTGCTTCCTCTAAACTGCCCTCTCTTTCCCCTCATCCTCTTACAAGTGCTTCCCCTGGCAAGACAGAGGGAAGATGCTTATTCTTTTACTTTAAAATAAAAAAAGCCTCTTGTCTTTTGAGCTGTCGCATCCAGCTGTGCCAGCAGCCTCTGAGTTGATAAGGCAGCAGCAGAGGCCACTGGCAATGAAATACGTTCTGAAGCGGCCCATGAATATTTGAAGTGGATTGTGGAGCAACATGAGGACAGGAAAGGAGGAGTTCAATGGAAGGTGGGAGGGTGGGAAAACAAGAGTTGGCCTCAATATACCTTTTAATTAAATGTAACTACAAGACACAAAGGGATGACAGGGATTTAGGCTGGGTGAATAGAAATTCAATGCCTTATTTCTACAGGGAGCAACAATGCAGGTGAATGAGACAACTTAAGAAATGTATTCTCTTCTATATCAGTTCATAGGGCATGGCCATAAAATATAGTTACTGGGAAAAATAATTGTTCCCTGAAAGATAGTGTATCCAGACAACGCAGAAGAGTACACCTTGTAATGCAAACTGAACTATTTATTTTCCCCTTGTATTGTCAGATAGCATCTCTTATCTCAGTTCATGCCATGGTGCCTGAGGGATTCTTACTCATGAGACCTATAAAAAAAGTTTTGAGTTTATGGGTTACTTCAGTTTACAATGACTTCACCAGCATGAATAACCAGACCTTATTTTTCATTTGAACCGTATTTTGGATGATTAAGGGGTGCCCCACTGATGCACAAAAGACAAATGATTGAAGGAGAGAGAATGCAGCCATAACATTTCATACACTGTGAATAATCACTTTCAGAATCAACCACTGATTTATCTGTAACTGTCATACACACCAACCTGAATTTTGGACATCTGACAGCATCAATCAACAGGATTTGACTTAAATAAATGAGGAGTTAAGAAAGATTTTTTCAGCGTCTAAAAAAGCTGTACATTTTAAATTAAAGTGATTATATTCCAGATATGTCAAAATACTATTCAGAATTCTTTACTGCTAAAACCACAATATTAAAAAGAGGAATAATTATTATCACTGCTAGTACAGATAAAATATTTTTTCATATTCAGCATCTTATCTGAGAATCAATTTAATTTTGTTGCAATTTTCCAAAGTAAATCAGCATATTAAAAGGTCAGTTTAATGATAAGTATGTATCAGAGGTGGACAACATTAAACTGTTTGCCAGTTTATAGCAGCAGATATCATACTATTATCCCCACATATAACCCATATCGATTAAACAACTCATCACAAACTCAGACACTCACATGCATGCATAAATCATATACTCCTCCACCTGCTATTACAATACAAATGCCATCTTTTTTAACTTTTACCTTGGAAGAAACTCTTGACGCGGAGGTAGGAAACTGCAAGGCGCAGCACAGACAGCTTGTCCAGTTTGGAGATGACATCCGGGGGGAACGGCAGCAGGCTGGCCAGCCGGTCCAGCTCAGCATTCAGCCTGTCTCTGTGCCGCTTGGACGGGTTGGTTTTCTCATTGGCAGAAGACGGCTTTCTGATGATGAGAAGGACAGAGGGGAAAGAGATATAGACGAGGTTGAATGGGCAACCGACATGTGCGTGTGTGTGTGTGGACTGCAGTCATGCTTTCAGCTGTAAAAAATGAATAGTCACAACTAAATCTTTTTTTTCTCGCTGCAAACTCACGCTGAGAACCACCTCAGCAGGCAGTAAGTGAAAGCAGCACACGAAAAAGGATTAACTTGTTTAACTTCACTTGTTGGAGCCATGCTACTGTTAACGGCAAAGTAAGTCTAAAACTCCTCCACACTACATGAGACAGGCTTACACAACTTACACGGACAGCTTGCCGACCCCTGATGGTCTTCGTCTAAAAAATAATGTCATAATTTATTAGTCATATGCAACAAAGATTTTTCTAAATTCTACACTCTGACTAAGATCATGTATTTAATGTACCCTACCACAAAAAACTCCACAAAACTTATTTCAGACTTATTTCTTTACAGAAAATGTGGACTGTGTGATTCTTTGATACTTGATTTTTTTACTCTTAAAGAAGCATTAAAATAAAAAATATTTTCTTCATATATAATAATCTGGCCATTCTGTTTTATATTTGTTCCTAATTATAGAGATACGAACTTCAGGATCATGTTTTAGTGACTTTGGTTAAGCATGACAAGCGAACCCAAGTAGAGACATATGACCAAACAAACCACACTCTGCGCAAGTCCCTCTCTCCTCAAAGTGTATTTCCTTTTGACTCAGCCTTATCCAATACACCAACAACCACACTGATTTGTGTTTCCTCCAATGACAAGTCCCTTTATTTGTCAGTTGATTTGTTTCTTCACAACAAGACAAAACAAATGGGTTAAGACTTTGGTCATCCCAAGCCTCTCTCCCTGCACTGTAGTTTAAAATACTTCTCCACGCTGATATAAATCCTGCACTGTAGTTTAACATTAAAGTATCTATGTTTACTAAAATCCTCTGTGGCTGGACCATTCTTCTGTGCAACTCCTGATTTTTAAGACAGAGGACACAGCACTTCCAGAATCTAAAATATTTCTTAGGTACAGATTTGCTTGTGTATTTAAGGTGCACCACAGCTTGACCAGCTGAATCTAATATGATCTGCCAATGCAACGGTCAGCTTCAATTTCAACAACCAAGAGTTTCTGTTCATCACCACAGACACAGAATACTTTTGCATGAATTTTTCAACTTTGTGTTATTCTTGTAAACAAAGTAATAATCACATATTCACACACACTAAAAGATATCGGATTATTCAGCTAAACTAAAGTTTACTGAACTTGGAAGTTCAATAATATTTATGAGAAACCACACCAAAACAATATTATTCTGATATAAAACAAAGAAACGCAAATGAATAACTGGAACTACTGAATTAAATAAAATTCTACAAAGTCTGGTGTTGTATCTTGCAAATTAGAATTGCAAAAGTATATTTCTAGTCGTTACACGTATCAATTTAATGTTGAAAAGATTTCCCTTCAGCTCAGCAGCAAAAGCAGGACAAAACATGAAAACTTTATAAATGCCACAGGCCTTGTTAAATTACCACTTCCCTCTTTAAAATCTTATATAACCTACGATTCACTATTCATGATATCAGCTGACCAAATTGTCCAAAAAACAGTTGTTCTGCAGACTTGCACTTGGACTCCCATGCCTGCGGGTAGAGATGTGTACATGCAAAGTACAAAAATATATCTATTAGCTTCTATATTAAACATTATCCACTGCCTATAAAACAATTACAAACATTAACAAATAAACTTATTTCACCAGAAAAAAAACTTTCTATTAGTACTCTAAGTGCAACATTGTTAATGGTGTGTTAACTATAAAAGTTATGATCACTAGTGTTAGACTGATAACTATTTGCTATTTGATTATAACATTTTAATAAATGCAGCATATCATTACTGTCAGCATTAACTGCATCTATACCGTTATTTTCACACGTTTATGGTGCTATGACTCAGTAACTTCCTGTGATTAATAATGTTAGTATAGCTACTTCCTAAAGTACCAAAACATATGATTGACAACAAAGTGTCTACAAAATGTGCAACAAAAGTAACATATTCAACAGCGCTCCTTAACTGTTTTTGGATGGGCTTCCTCCTCTTTCTGCCCGCATACATGCAGTCTCCCGGAGGGATCATGATCTTGCGCTCCGTGGAGGTAACAGGTGCGCTGCGGCTGAGATAGAGAGTACGTTAACTTCATTGTGGAGACAGAAACTTAGGACATGTAAGGCAAAGAGCAGAAAAACATGTTCACACTGGTTGTTGTACATGATCTTATAAAAGTCACATCCTGAGGTGAAATTTGCAGTAAATCGCTACATCCCTAAAATTAAGTTGGTAAAATAACTATAAAGGTATAGTGATAATTAACTCAAAATTGTATTTGAATTTGTGAGATGTTAAGTTTAATACAATATGAAAGCTTTTTCCTACAAGCAACTAAAGTTAAATAACACGCCAGTCTGAGTTATCTAACTAATAACATAAAAAATACGAGGATATACCTGGTAATAAAATATACAAACAGTAATGTTAAAATCAGATCAAAACATTGAAAAATTAAAGCACTGACCCAGAATCTCGGTAAATATCAGTTAATTCCAGTATAGTATTGGCTGTTGAGTCACATTCACTTAAAGTGCAGAAAAGAGATGCGTCTCCCTGGGTGCACCGACTCGGTAACGCCAAATGATAAATCCAATAGAAATAAAATAAATCGGAAAGGTCCGGTACGAGCTCCTAGCTGATGTTTTCATCAGCTTTGCACTGCTCGGGGCAGATGTTGGCTGATGCTTTATACCCAATTGAGTCGCCTTCACTTCCTCGCGTTTCAGGTGGCGGATTCCTCTGAATGACATGTCGAGCTCTTCGCACGCAACTCTCTGCCTCACAAACAGAGCGCAGGAACACACACACACACACACACACACACACACACACACACACACACACACACACACACACACACACACACACACACACACTAGACTTGGCCTATGCTGCTTTCAGGTACTGTCTGCTTATGGGAATAACGATTTTTCCTTCTCTATATGGCTTTCATTTAGGTCTTTTTTCGTGTCAGTTCCGTGTATATACCATAATAATAAAACTGCGTGACATTACTTTCTCAATCGTACTGTAATTCATGTTAGCATACATTGATTATCACTAGAAAACATTGAGTTGCATGTGCACAAGCATTTTTTTCTTTTATTCTGAAACTACACAATGTTGTATTTGGCCTATCGAAATCATGCAAAAGTACCACTGAAAATACCTCTTTGTAGTGTACTGTCTGTATCAAACTGTGTGCATTTTTAACCAAGATCATTTTTAATCTGTGATTGATTTGTATTTTTACGAGGAGACTTGAAAGTAGCAGTAGCCCAAACCGACCCGAGCCTGCAGCCTCGCGCTGCACTCACATTTTCTGAGCAGCGCGAGGGGAGGGATTAGATTAGACGAGATCACACGCGAAGGGCAGCAGAGGCACAAATCTCCAGATTCACACTGAAGCAATACGCGGTCGACGGCACTCATGGACCGGAGGGTTTTTGCCATGGCGGCCCGTTAAAGACAAAACAAACATTTTACAACAAAAACCGCTATATTTGAATCTAGCGTTGGACGGGACTGGGCTTCTTGCAACAAATAATGGTTTCAGTGGACGTAGCCTATAGCTTTCGGAATCAACTCTGCTCTCTTGGACAGATTTGGCAGCTACTCTGTACAGATGACAGGTTTTACGCCGGAAATTAGATGATTATGCTTCAAAGCAAAAGCATTAATGTGTCACGGATCTAATAGTCTACCAAATGTAGTGAGAAAATCTCTGGAATGAACTGTGAGTGTGAAAGGACTAAGGACCAAGGTGGTAGCAATGTAATGTTTTCAAGTAAAGTCTAACTTTTTATGTTAAAGGGCAGGCAAAATGTGGAACGCTGTCTTGCTTATAGCACAGAATTTTTGGCTTTATTAAAAACTATTAATACGCCCTTCTATATGTAGCATGCACTACTTTAAGTAAACGTCAAGGAGAGACAGTAAGGTGCTGAACGGCTCAAACGTAAATAGTACAGTTTTAAAGTGAACTCTGTCACCGGAAGTTTTCTTACAATTTCGTTTACTTGACTGAGATTCAGAATTTAATTATTTATTGAAATAATTAAGAGATAAAACAACAGACGATACAGCAAACAGTCTATAGAAAAGAGGCGCTTTAAAATCGTAATCTGATGCGGAGATACGTCACATATCTGGCCGTATCTATTGCAATTTTTAAGGTAAATTTGGAGAGGGAAAGCCAAAAGCAGAAATAAAAACATTTTCGTCTGTTTCTTAAAAACCTATCAAGCTATTAGAGATGTAACAACACGGCTGTCAAGGGCTACAGTGTAGCAAGCTATTTATAGTGCAGTGTAGGTCGAGGAGAGCAAAAGCTTCAAGTGTGATGCATCTAGAGTCGACACTGCGTTTGTTTATACCAACATCAAATTAATATGTCTGATAGCTCCCTCAAAACTTTCTGCTCAGGAGAGCAGAAAGTTTCATGGATAGCTGCTATAGTCAAAACCATTCGCTGCAAAATGCTGTCTGGCTAAACCGTCTGCAGCTACAAAAGCCTGCAAATATTAATGGACAAAGACAAATACAGACTGTGATACTGCTTTGGTGCCAGAGAAAAACTTGTGTTGCGCCATCACAGGGTCCTTTCATCATGCTCGTAAGATTTTACACTAAAATGTGGGATGTTTTAGCAAAAAAAACAAAACAAAACAAAACAAAAAAAACATATCAGGTAATTTTATATATATATATATCATTGTTTTAATGATTAACAAAATCTTTTCTAAAAATAATCACCAAACTTTTTTTTCTATGTGCCTCTCCCCTGATCATATTCTGGCTTTAAAAGTTCCTTTTTTGGTTGCTTGTAAAAGGTTTAACTAATAAAGTGTTCTCTTGTTATTTGCTGTATATTGTCACTGAAACAACATAAAAATATGCAGCAATATTCAGAGAATAGATGCCCACGAAGTAGTTTGTGCAGCAGTCCAGAGCACTGCACCCTGGTGTACAAATTCATACACTACATTGAAGTATGCCCCATATATTCTCACTGTGTACTTATTCTGTATTTATGTTCATTAAATGATGCAAACTCATGGCTAAGATCAACTCCTCTCTTTTTTAAAATAAGATTGCACAGTAGAGATGAATCCCCTTGGTGCTGTTACACCACATATATCACACATAGAACTATAAAAATGACACCTTTAATGGTGGTAGTGGTAAAATTAATTACTCCCATAGGCAATGTGCATTTCTTATTCAAATAATTATTTTTATTGACCCCCCCCCCCCAAAAAAAAAAAATCAGCAAAAAAACACTATGGCAGTCTAAATGTAATCCAGCATCAGCTTTGCCTTGAATTTTAATTGAATAGGACATTTTCTTTTGTTGTTGTAAAAACACTAAATCTTTGACACACACGCACACTAAATATAAATGTAATGATAGAACGACAGTGTACATTCACGTGGCTTACGTGGTTTTGTGAAGTGGCCCCACCTTCTACACTTTAAGTCAATCGAAGTGTTCATCAGGGCTGATGTTTTATTTGTTGTGGCAGGTGGAGCTGGGATACTTAAGAGGTCCTAAGGTCCTGTTAACACTGTCAGTGGCTGCCATTAAAGCTACAGGGAGCATTGGTATCAATGCAAATCCACTGGCAACACTATTCAAGCTGCCTTCCAGATTAGCCCAGGTTTAAGCTCTGCTAATGCTTCTGAGGGAGACCTTTGCACGCAACTGTGCGTGCATGAGTGCATGCCCGTGTTTGCTGTGCGTGTGTATGTGTGCAAATTGCACGTGCATGTATGTGGCCTACTACACATTTCAGAATAATGACCACAGAGCCAAACAGGACTTACTGAAAGCCATCTGCCAGGTGCAATAGTGCGGCTTTCATTGATTAAGATGTCTGTGTGGGATTTCAGGGGGATGCTCAGAGCTATGACATGACAAGTCTGATTCTAATGGACATTCATAATTGATGGGATGGTCAATATCAGAAATACAGCTTAGAAACATTATTTACAAATGGTGTAGATAACAATCTTGGCCTTGTACACAAATACATGGATGTACATGAGCACCACTGTGAATACAGGAGAAACCTATTAGAAAAATATGGTGGAACCTAAGTTTTTGGACTATCTTATGTCAACTTCTACCAATTAGCTGTGTCAACACAGATGATGTCACTCACAGGTTACCTTTAATTCAAAAAGCAGGAGGGGGGCTCAGATTTTTGGCAAGCACTGTTGCAAAGCAGGAATAGTGTTGTTAGGGTTTGTAAAGCCAGACTAAAACCCATTATAGTAGAGAGAGTCATTAGCCAACAAGAGCTCATATGTTTTTACATGAAGTGCTGTGCAGAGATATATGTGCACACAGTGTGCAGAGTTACTTTGTTAGTTCATTGCTTATCTTTCATTCATTTGTAAACACCTCAATCTGAGCCCTCACCTTTAGCAAGACCAGTATATGCCTGGTTGTATCCTTAAACTGACCTCAATTCATGGCCCTAGCCTTAACCAGGGCCTCAGAAATGACATTCTGACTTATTAGGATCAGGCTTTGGTCACCATGAGGAACACATCAAGGTTGGTGTTTAAACTGAAAATAATTCCAAAAACAGGTATAAAAAAAAACATGCGAGCACCCACACAATTTCTTTTTCTGTCCTTCTCTCTAACATACAAAGAGGCCACTTTTGGGAAAATTATATAATTTCCTGGAGACCTACCCAAACCCTAAACTTAACCAGTACTTGCCTAACGCTAACCTTAACATTCATTCAAATATCAGCTGTTTTCTAATTGAGGACACGTTTTTTTGTCCCCAGTTGCACCAGCCGTCCCCAATTAACTAGTCTTGAGTCTGAAATGTGTCCCCAAAAGAAGCCCAAGTCATAAACACACAGACATATTCCATCATAAAAAAATCAATGGTGCTTTTTCAACAGTTTAAATTCATTAACTTTCACAAATGCTGGAACAAACAATCACACACTGAACCTAAAGTGTTTAATACCACATTTGAACAGACTGGTGTTTTTTGAGGACACGGAATAGATCTTGATCTGCTTAAAAGACTACAAAATTTAAATCCGGGACAAAATTAGACAATGAACTTCAGAGGCAAAGGGTGAAATAGCCTGTGACGCACATAATCAGCACAAATATGACCACTACGTAGAAATGCATGAGTTATTGACTAGGAAGAATCTGGGTTGTCGTTATTGATGTTTTCATTGTACAGGGTTACAGAAATGTCAAATTCTGAGAATCTATGCTAAATGCTTGTACGTTACAGAAAAAGGATTTACAAAGCACTGTGAAACACTCTCCCTCTGTGATACTGATATACTTATTTACGCTCTGGATGAAGTGGAATTAGGTGTAAATCAAACAGAAATGGGACATGTTTGAGAACTAAGACTCTCTGTCCAATAGATAACTGGATGCTCAACAAATTAATACATTTATTTTAAATTTATGTTATCATTAAAGATTGTGCCATTCAATGTTAGCAGTTAACCAAACGTGCTTTGCTGTCACGTTTTGGTCAGTATCTGTAAGGAGAGCTGTGTCAATCGGTTTGAGAGGGAAAATTGTGTTTTCAGGCTCTATGAGGATAATCTTTTGTTGACATTTGGATTTGGGTTTTTCAAAGGTCATTTTATGGTCAAAACGAGGGTCAGATGGAGGTTGTCTTCATATCTCTCTGTAATCTGCTTCATGCCGTGTCTGTGGCTCTAAGGGGGACAGAGAGACGATGAAAGGGCCACAGTGTTGTGTAACACATAGGATGCTGGGAAATCCTAGGAGCAGATGAGTCATTTTTGGAAAGATGAAAGCTGACAGAGGAACGCTAAAGTGAAATCATGCAGCAACCATTTATTTGGGCATCATTTGCACAAACTACCATGATAGTTGTGCACACTGTTTATTAAATATGCTGTGGCTGTAATCAACAACTGCTTGAATTGTGTGTGCAGTTTCATGGATGCGTACAACTGCTGACTGTCTTCAGTGAGGAGGAGGACAAAGTGGGTTAAGGAAGTAAAAGGAGAGTTAAGTGAAAAATATGAGGTCACTGTGCTCAAAGTGAAATTCTGCAATCCCTGCTCCCCACTAAATCACTGAGTCTGAGAGAACAAGCATCACAGGACGTACACACACACACACACACACACACACACACCTACACACACGCATACACACACACACACACACACACACACACACACAAAGAGAGTTATAAAGCCATTGCCCTAGGTGATGTACATATGAAAACCGCATTGGCTTGTACAGCCAGAGGCCAATGGCCACAAAGTGAAGTTCATGCTGACGGCACCCAAGCTTTTAGAGAAGACTCCCAAACACAGGGAAAATCCTCTATATTTGGCAACTTAGGCAAAAGTCACCCCTGGCAGAGAGCAAGTCACGTTGCATCCCACCACAATCCAAAATATTTGCAAGCACACACACCTGATGTAGCACAATTCATGTTTACTACACTTAAACCTAAAAGTCTGTATTTGTTTTAATAGGTGGAATAAATAGGAAGAAAGTTTATTGTTCCCAAGGAAAATCAATCATATGAATCAGTTTCTTGGAGATGATTGATTTACCATGTTCTACCTTGTAGTATGACAAGGTGAACTGTTTCTATGCTTTTAAAATAAGATAAATGGCTTTAAATTGGCAGATTTTCAGTTGCCCATAAGTAAATGCTTCTGCAGCACATCTGGATTTGTGAAAAGTTCCTAAAAGGTGGAATAAGTAGGATTTGTTGGTTGCTGTTTGTAAATACAACATTCAAAGTTGAACCCTCCTCTCTGGCTCAACAACACCAGGAGATCTGGTAGCTGGTTGTTTTAGAAACCTACCCTCACATGCTACACACTGTTATTGGCTGGAGGCCGTACATCCACTTTTCAGAGGTTGGCATCCAACAACATCCCAACACAGCAAAATAAGAAAATTCATGCAAATTCATGCATGAATAATGCAGTGGCAGGGTATGTGTCCAATAAATGATTTACGAATGTCATTTGTTTCAAAATGTGCTTTTGCATGCTAGCTATCAACAGTCAGGTGTCATGAGTACAAATTTCTCATATCTACGGTTACCTGCCTACCTAATGTGTTTGGCCACCTCTGAAGCAATGCAAACAGACCCTGATTTAAATTACATCCAGAAGTATTGTCAGTGAATGCTATTTCTTGTATCAAGAGCTCTGATCCATTTGTTCAAAGACTGCTTCTGTTAAAACACCTTGGTCTAATTTTATGTGAGACTGTCCTCAGTGTATCTGTTGAGGAATACAGCATGAACCGCTATAGGAAACAAATGACACAAATGAAGATTGGAAAACTGGCACACAAATGGATCTCCTCTGGAGATCTTGACCTAGGGCTTCAACTCAGACAGACTCAGGTTCCTTCAGTCAGCCCACTTTACCACAGACAGGAGGCCATATTCAGCCAACAAGACAGACATCTTAGCTGTGGCTGTCTGGATTTTACCAGCAGCAGGGGTAGTTTAAATACAGCCAGTGCAAAAGAAACCGACGTGGTCATCCCAGAAATCTTCTTTCTGTGTCATCAACATCATTGATTCTGTTAACCTCTATGATGTATGTCTATTGGTCCTTACTACTGCTTGCATACTGTTGACAGTTACCAACAATATTATTAAATGTTATTCAATCCAATCAAAACTGCATGTGAGTGAAATTGAATGAGTCACTCTATTTGCTGCCCACATGCCACAGTGTTGTTAATATATTCCAAATGTATTTCTCCTACAGTTTTGTACAGCTCGCATATGACTGTCTTAGAACTCAATGTCCAACAGCCCTGGAGAGGAAAGCTTTCCTACACTGAGTGATGCTTTTCATTAAACTCTACAGGAACCCTGTCGCCTGCCTGTCGGGCCAGTCTATATCCAGGTCATCAATAATGATTTCAACAACGCCAGTGTGTTTCTATTTGCTCATGTTTAGGAATGGTCTGTGTTTCTGAAAATCTGGTGAAAGCGGTTTGAAGAACTCATCATTTTAAACTTACATTTTCAGCTGTTCTTGCTCAATTGGTGACAACAGCTTAAAAAGAAAGAAAAAAAGAGTCTGCTTTGAAAATGGTCTCCATACTAAACATGTGTCTTTAAAGGCCCCCTCCACACAAAAAATGCTTTGATTACTGTCCCTTTAAGCATCACTGGGTTCAAAAAGATTAAAACCCATTTGTAATTATGTAACTTAAATTTTACAAGCAAACTAATATGAAAACCACATCAGACATAATTATTCAAAGCAGATTAGTTTCATATGTTTGATGTTTACCTCTTTAGCTGCTAATTATGTTTTTAATAAAGGTGCACTGCTGCAAGTTTAAGGGAACCTGGCTTTTGCTGAACTACAGCCACTGAAGCCACAAAAGTCAATAATCAATGGAGCTATGTTTAAAAATGATGGAGATCAGCATATCTAATAAGTAACCACAACTGCTGCTCACTATACTTTTTGCTGTTGTAGCTCTCTTTGACTGTAGCTTGTTTGGCTCTGTTAGCTGTAAAGCTAGTGGCCCTATTGGCTGATTATGTCTGTCTGAACTGGGAGCTCCAGGAGTTTGTGCTTACATCGCAGACAATGAAACTGAGCTCCGCAGCATTCAAGCAAACACAGCTGGACTGTGTCTAAGCACAGCTCAGAACAACCTAAGAACTGTTCATTCTTTACATTATACTGATATTGTTGGTCGTTTTTTGAGCATTTAAAAAATAATTACTGGCCATACCAAACCAGATAAGGTTTTAACAACTAAGCCCCTAAGTGAAATAGAAGACTGGTAATACTGAGTAAATTCCTCTATTCAAGTGACAGTAGGTAACAAGCTTGTTTTAAATTGTATGGAGAAGTACACACACACAAACACACACATATGTATTTGTGTTCAAATGTAGAGGTTTGATTTTAAGTTGTCATAAAAATGCATTAAAACTCTACCAAGGTACCCCCTCTGCTGTAAAAAGGTAATGCTGCTTATATATCATACCATATCAAACCAGTTCACTTTTTAAATTGTCAGAGCACATTTTATTTCTTCATTTAAAAGTTACATAGTCTCTTTTTAATTTGAGTGCTACAGCTAAAGAAGAGATCTCACAGAACACATAACAGAACAGGGTCTGTTAAGTGCATTATATCTTGACAATACAGCTGATTACTTATTGCATCAATGAAAGGTCACTTCAATCTATTAAATAGAGGGCAGTTTCACATTAGAATTCATTTTTAACAAGCAAAATTGATCTGGAACCTGGTTTCCAACAATTATACCTGAGCTCCTCCTGATATAGTTGTACTCCCTTTATTTCATTGTTAGATTTTATTGAAGCATTCAATTTTGGACAGAGATTTTATTTCAGTGTTCAGTGATTCAATTCATCATCCAGATTCCTATTTAAAAGTGAGCAGCATGTTTCTTTGTGTTGCCCTGACATAGTACATAAGTGAACAGGACGTGATATCAATGTCATCTAGTACATTTAAATGTACATTGCCAAAGCCCATCCTTTGGATGTAAGACACAGCTTTTAGTACCTGATATTTAAGGATGATGTAGTGCTCCATCTGTCTGCATGTGGACTGACTGTCTCATGGTGGAGCCAGATGCAAAAACATAGTGATGGCTCAGTGGAAACTATTGCTCAATGCACCTCTTTCAAATAAATTTATACGGCTTCCAAAATGTTTTCGCCAATGTCTTCTGATCTTAAGTCCAATGAGATCTTAAACTCTAAAAAAATATAGTTATTGCATCATCGTAATGTTTATTTATTCATGACAGCACAGTCTTGACCAAAAACTTGCTCTACATAGTGGCCCATAAACCAAAGACACAAAGACACACTAATAAAAACAGTCCAAGAGACTGGATGACTGAAAAATAGTTTGGCTAGTGTCCCTTTCTCCCTCCATTTGCTTTCCTCATCAGTGCACCTTTTTCAATCTCAATTACAGTTTTACTGACTTATACAAGTTTCAATTTATTTTATTGTTCTATTCATAATCTCTCCCTTGTTTTCTAATGACTTAACTTGCCACTTTTACAGTACATATGCTCCTTAAGTCTGTTTCCTCAGTAAAAATAAAAATCTCTGTCTTGGCTCATACTCACTCTCCCTCTGCTGCATACTTGTACTTTTAAAACTCTTTGCCCTCTAACCTCTCTGTGTAACCCATGTGCTGCAATAGCAGTAGATGTGGCAACCATATTGCTACAAAACATATCGTTTGCCACACATCACGTGCTTTGTCAAATAGCAGCAGGTCACAGGACTCAGCCAGCCCTGTCACACCTCCACTGCTTTAAGATCCACAAGGGGAATTCTTTGGCAGGCAGTTTGGTCCTGGAGGCTCCTTTAGATGCAGTTCATCAGGGCCTGGTTGGTGGTTTTGCTGCAGTGTCCTCTTGCTGTAACACCACCAGCGGTCTGGGACACTGGTGTTGGGAGGCCTTCATATTATTTCTGCCTTGGCTAGAGGTCATCAGCATTTTACTTTTATTTTAAGTACCTTTGGTATAACTTCTGGTGGGCATCAGGGCCGCTGGGTTACCTTTTGTTGGAGGAACGAACCTGGTGTCTCATCCAACCTGTTGGTGCTGATGAAGTAAAGTGGTGGCACAGATAATCAGATAAGGAGGTACACAGATTGATCATGATGTTGTCTTTATATGTGCTGGTGATTCAATTTCTTCACAATCAAAGCTTAGTTTTAACATTTAACACTCACAGCGGGTTTCAGCTGGTTGTCTTTGGTTACTGGCACTGCTACCAAAGGAAGACTGGAAGTTATGGATGGTTTCTTGAAGGATCTGCCTTTCTCTGCCCTGATGACAACCAACAATGGTCAGTTTGAACTGGTTATGGTTTTCAGGCTATACTTTGACATATAGTGCCTCTCTCTTATCCACTTCAAGTTGATCCTTTAGGCAATTTTCATCCATTACATTCAAAATATTTCTACATTTATCTCTTGGCACACAACGTTAACAGTTTAAGATGATATAACGCTAGGTTATAATATGGAAAACTAGAAGTGGAAAGAATTATAACTAAATGCCCACTGATTCCTGGAAATACACTATAGAAGCATATTACTGTATGTGTATCTCTGATTTAATGCACCTTTCCAGCATTGAGCTCTGATATGGCAGCCAAGATCTGCTGTCTGGGTCCATCTGTCTTGATACCCAGCTCCTTTAGGTCTCCATCTGTTAGAGTAAGGAACGCCTCCATGTCCACCTAGAAGAGAAAAAGAGAAACGTAATGAAATGTGTGCAATAAATTCAACATATGTAATTTCCTAGGTTTAATACAAGTATAGAACAGTAGAGTCAAAGCATTTTTTAGGCACTGCAGTGTGGCATGTTTAAAACTGATTAATCAAAGTGTATTGAAACAGAGGATAAATATATTATTTTGTCTTGTAATTTTGTTTTGACATAATACCTCCTGTTCCTCAAATATGGGCTGGTACTTCTCAAGGGAGAGTTTCTTCAGGATGCTGGACAGCTCATCTGAAAACAACAAAAACAACATACAGTATAATCTGAGGACTAGAACTCAGGCCAGTGTTTACACGAAGATTTTTGTAGGTGTGATTACAGGTTAGGGTTTTGTCTTGTCAAGGCCGGTGGTGTGTATACTGTATAACCAAACAGGAAATTAGTTATTTTCAATTTATTTTGAAGGGGAGCTGATCAAATATAAACTGTCCTATCGGCCCTGAAATTTAAATGTGTGATAAGAATTCCTGCCTGAGGACATCAACAAGCCAATTTGGAGTCAAAGTCACTGTGCTATCAACTGGCAACATCAAGTAAGCCTTGTATAACAATCATTTGATTTACATAAAATTTGAATGGCGTGGTCTGCACTTGATCTACAGGAACATTGCATGTTCCATTTACATATCACATTTAACTCTTTCATGCAGTGCCAAAAAACATGAAAATTCTGAGCTGTGTCGACAGATCAGGTTGCAGTTTGGTTTTTAGTAAAAGTCCGTTGGTGCTGCACAGCCTGAAGGATCAAGTGGGTGTGGGAGCCTGTTTGTCATTACCTGCAGCTTTAATTATATATATTTTTACTGGCTATCCAAGGGTATTTCAATAAAAATCAAAATCCTAATACCACAAAGTAGAATTAAATGGCACATGTAGAGTAAAAATAAGTTTGGATATGTTTAACAAAACAAACATTCAAAGAACTAATCAAACTACGGAATAAATATGGAATTGATAAGTCTATCATGGCCAAAAATGGTAGCATTCCAAACAACACACCTTCATCTGTGATGGTTCCACTGCTGGAGCCACCACTGCTCTTGGAGCGAGGATGGGAAGAGGCTGAGGACAGAGAGTCTCCTGGCCCAGTTGGAGGCTTGGGTGTAGGGGAAGGAGACGGAGTCAGAGTGGGTGAAGTGCTTTTGGAGGTGGAGGAATTCCCTGACTGAGGTCTTTTCTTCAAGTCCATCTTCTACAAAAATTAGAGTGGACAGTAGTACCACTTTACTAAAATGACAGTAAGCACTATCTTAACTTGGGCAATTTTACTCTATTACCATAGTAAGACAGAGAGTAAACAAAACAGACCCTCCTGGAGTGGATGTCAGAAGCAACCAGGCTGGGGTGGGAGTGGATGTCAGGAAGGTTAATGTCAGGCAGTGGCAGGCTGGGGGCTGAGGGTGGCTGTGAGGGTTGGCTCTGCATCTGGCTGTGCTGTTTCTCTGGAGTTTGGGACTTCAAATCTATCAGGCCTGCTGCTCGCTTCCTTTGGGCTGCTATCTGGGAGAGAACGCTGTCTGCACTGCCACCTGGTGGAAAAAAGAGGTGAGAGAATGTAAACTGGTGGTATGTAGTCCCACTGTGTTACCATGTGTTCATATTTGTGTGTTTGTGTAAACCTGAACGGTTGTGAGAGTCCCGGTTAATCCCTGCCACCCCATTAGAGCCTCCTGAGGAGTGGGGTGAGTGGTAGTGACCAGAGTTTGAAGGAGAGGAGGAGGAGGGCCCCTTTGGGATGCTGGGAAACTTTATCGACCTGCTAACTACACGACTGATAGATGTCTGACGTATAAAAGAGAGACAAGGTGAATATGGCAAAAGATGTTTGAATGCTGACAAAACACACAGATGAATTTTACCATCACCACCCCTGAAAAAATACTCACAATATCAGAGTTTCCACTGCTGTTCAGCTTCCTCTGGGGTGGCATGGGCAGACGAGGCGCGTCACTCTTTCCTTCCCTGAGGAGGCGCGAACGGTCTGAGTTCCACGGTTCAAAGTTGGACGGTGGCAGGAAGGGAGGGATCACTGCTTTTAGCTTGTCATTAGGCAGCCGGGTCAAGGGGGCCCCACTTCTGAGCTAGAGGACATGAAACACATACAGAATTGTAATGAAACACTACTATTATTATTAACCATAAAATTAATGTGCTAACCATTTACCTTTAATACAGTATAAGTGAAATATATAAAAAAGATTGTCACACAAACATGAAGAACAGGGAACAGAAGGACAATCCCTTTGCAACAGGCCGCATAAGCCAAGTAAGCTGACTTTACCCTACTAGGTAAAACTCATTTTAATCTCTGGCCAAGCTGAAGAAGTTTAAAATGAAACATATTTTGCTTCAAATCAAACATTCCTACCATGGTGGTAATGAGAAAGTCCTCTTTTTCTGAGGATGTCCTGCAGAGACCTGAAAAAGGAACATAAGTCACATTTAAACATTGCCTGCCCTACAAATTACAATTCCAACATACAACTTGTGTAAGAAATTTTTCTAAATTCAAGGATCAATATGTACACATGCTAAGCCAGTTCCACCCAGTGGACCAGCGTCTGACCAATTTAGCCAACAATCAGAAGTATATTTGTTTTATATATGCAGAACTCCCCAAAACCTGCAAGGAGACTCTGCTGTTTAAAATGTAAGGCTACATCTGCTCAAATATAATTTCATTTTTAAAACTTCCCCATATTACTGTTTAGTATTCACACTTCTCCAGTGATTTAGACCCTTTAAAATGAAGATTTTTTGAAACACTGCTGAACATGTTTTAGTTTGAACCTGGGGAATTCAGACAAAGTTTTGACAGGCAGAAACAGACACTTTTGTAAAGTATGAAGCAGATACTATGTTTGCTTCTTGACTGGGTCTTACTGGAAGCTATGAGTCCTGCCCTGATTTGTCACGCTCCCATCGCGTGACCCCTTTTCCTTTGTATTTATTTACAAGCCTTAACAAACAGTGATCAATTCAACATGGCTAATAAAATACATCAATTGCTGACATTTTTTTCCACACACAAGCAGCTTTTGTGCAGTTAGATTCTACATTTTATATGCTTTCACTGCCAACATGTGCAGGGGACAAACACCAAATACTGGCCTATGCAAGCCCACTGTACATCAGTGTTCATGTGATATGTTTTCAGGCGTGTAAGTTTGGATAGAGATTACCACTAGAGCAGTCTGGATGGAGATTGTTTTCCTTTTAAACCCTGTTATAAAAGAAAATATACCAGTGTGGATGTAGTCTTAACATGAGATGTGTTTAGAGACTGCAGTAATTAAGCTCTAAAACAAATGATGATTTAATGTTATCTGTGTGTCCCACCAGCATCTTTGCTCTTAACGGCCCAGGCAGTGCCGATGTCATTCCCTCCCAAGGCAGGAGTCGGTGCCAGTGACCCATTGGACATGGCAGCTGGCTTCCTATTCGCTTTCATCGTGGCATCCAGTGAAGTTTCAGCATCGTCCGAAAATGGAGCCAAGCGGTTGGTTGAAAGGCCGTGCCTCAGGGTATGAGTTAACTTAAGCCGCCGGAACCGATTTGACATCCGACTCCACCAGGACTTGAAGGAAGTGCAGTCAAACATAGCAGAGTCATGAGGGAGAGTATTAGAGACAGCAGATTGTTTTTATTTAAAATTTGTAAATGATCCCGTCATTATTTCTACATTACTGATAACACTATTTTAAACTTTATTTTGTTGTAAATGTATATGTGATTGGTTAGTAATACGCAGTATGGATTTAATTCATACCTACAGAATGAAGTAATACATTTTTTCAAAGAGTACTAACATCACAGGACTTGACTTCTCCTTTACCTTAAGGCCTCCCTTGTCATCTGGTGGCACAGGGACGTTGTTGAGGGACTGTCGGCTCTTGGAGCGAGTCAGTAAGGCTCTGCCACGGTGTTTTGACTTGTCCTTGTCTACTTGCATACACACTGATGCTAACAGACGTACCAACTCAGTGTCTAAGAAAAGCCAAAGTAGTGACAGAGAAAATCAAGAAGGATTATCTCAGTTCACTTCACATGGACTGTGTCAAGTGTTGCTGTCTATTTACTGTGAAAACACAAGAGGCTAATTAGTTAAAATTTAATTGGATTACAATTTAAGCGTTCAGTTAGCAGACACCTTTAATGACATGTTATAAGCAGTAAACCATACATAAAAACATCACTTTTATCATTGAGTGCAACCTATTAAATGACTTACAAACTGTGTAAAGTTATATGAAATTAACAACTACATTTTGACAGTTTATAAGGGCCACATTTATTAATTTTAATGATACTGAATAATCAGTTGTTTACTTTCTTGAATACTCTACACTGGTTTGTGGCAAAATATGCCATTTACAATTTTCAAATACCAAAGTTGACACATTGAAATTGCTTTTTATTATAGAGTATTTTTTGTTTTACAATTTGAAAACTTTCACTTATAAATTATTAGTGGTTAATTTTTACAAAATCACACATCCCTTTTCCCTTATAAGTCTAAGACTTAGGATGCCTCCTTAGGTTCCCTGGTAAAAGACAAATATCAGCTATCTTTCTTTTCAAAAAGGCATGCTATATTCTTAATGGATTTTATTAATCCTGCCTTTTATTAGTGTGACAGGAAGAAACCGAGGTGAGGTATTTGCACATTTTCCAAAGAGCTGTTAAACAAAGCAGCAGTGGTGGGGGTACCTGGGTCATTCAGCAACATAACCAGATCAAAGGCTGTGTATCCGTTCTTAGCTCTGAGATTGACATCAGCTCCTTGACTCAACAGGTACTTGACAATGTCTTTATTACTGCAGGGAGGAAGAAGAAAGGGAAAACGAAAGACCAAGCAGAGAAGCATTCGTAATGTCAGCATGTCAGCACACAGTATTTATACAATATGACTTAATCACAATATTTCCTTATTTCATTGATTTTATTTTAAGACCCACTAAATAAACAACTTTGTTATAATAAAGCAGCAGCTCCATCTTACCCATGATAGGTGGCCTGCATTAAAGCGGTCCAACCATGGACACCATCTTGTTTGTCTATGTCTGCATTTTTCTCCACCATCAGCTGCACCACTTCTAACTGACCGCTCACTGCTGCCATCATAAGAGGTGATGCGCCCTCCTGATTGGATGAATTCACCTGAGTGGGATCCTCCTCCAAGATCTCTTTGACCAGCTGGGAATTTCCTGAACCAACATGTACACACATTTACACATAAACAAGCAGATTGTGTTTTTTAATTTCAACCTACATGGTAATCTTCCAACCAAAACACAATATGCTTGTAGTTTTGCTGCATCGTTTTTACTCAATTTAACTCACCCAACTTGAGGGCACTGAACACATCTGGTCTTCTTCTCTCGTCGTCTGTGAGGAGAGAGGAGCAGGAGTGAGAACAGAAGAGAGTTTGATATTCTCTGAAACAACAGTCCTACTTGGCCACACTCTACATAGCTCTGTGTAATCTGATATCAATGGTGAGGTTATGTAAATAAATACAGAAAGAAAGATCTACACTTAACATTTTTTCAGTCCCGAATAGCCTCTATATGTATCTCTGCAGCATACAGCCTAAAACTTCAGCAGTGAAACAAGACAGCCTATATGTTGCCTGACAGGCAAAACCTTGCTTACAAACGCTACAAAGCGCTGCTATTTTGCGTCATAACTTCATTGTTGTTAGCACTGGGTAATAACTAAAAGAGATTCAGATGACTCTGAATCGTTTATTTAATCCAGATATCATCAAGCCTGGGCTATAGTGGCTGAGCAGCATAAGAACAACATTCAGATAGCAAAATGACTCTCTATCAAAACAATGAAAACAAAAGGCATAGTTTAATGATGTCACAGAGAAGAGTGGGATCATGGAATTTGTTTGTTTAATTGTTAAACAGCCAAAAAAAATCAACCCGACTGACTGACTCAGGCAGAAATTTTCACAGACAAAGTAATGTATTAAAGTTTTTTTCATGTTACATTAAATCATGTTTGCTGACTTCGTTCCTCAGACTGTGTTGCTCCCTTAAGTTAGTGGCAAGTGACAAATTAAAACACACAATTATGCCATTTTGAGTTTGCACATTATTTGAAACATGAGATGATGTAAATACCCACACAACAAAATATATTACAGAGATACAGTCATTCTTAGACACATTTATGTTGACAGGTTACATAGTTAATTTAAGCAAGGAAAATCATCCAGACACAGTCAAAGTGACTGGGACATGTCACCCCATCCTAAGTGTAGTTTATGTTCTTAGTTCTTCTCATCATATTAAAGTCCTTGATATTAGAGCCTTTAAAAGACCTTACAGGAGACCTGTGCTAAAACCTGAACGACTAGTGAGAAGAGCTACTAAACATCAAAGAGGCTTAGACACCACTGTTAGTTTCACTCTCACAGTGGTGTTAACTGCAGTATAAAAACAGCCGGGTTCTAGGTGAAGCAGCACAGAGGCAGATATATTGTCATTTCTGCTGACAAACAGAGACATATCAACATGCTCTATTCAACTGTAAGAGACATAAAAACTTGTTCTTGGCCAAAATAAAAAATTCATGTATCAAAAAATTCAACTCACTCTCGGATCAAAACATGATTAAACATTTATTAGGAGGGGAAAAAAAAGATATTTCCAAAGAAGCAGAAAAACATGTTAGAGCCTGAGGGGGAGCCATAAAAACAGCACATCAGACAGTGCTGTACTGAAAATCTCCTACATCTTTTTATCTTTATTTGATGTCTTTACATAATGTTACAATTGTTCTCACCATTATTATCATTACAATCATCTGTTAAAGTAAATCTTATCTTAAACTAAATAACTATCTGTGGTTTTGCAACTATTTGTTTATCTTTCATTATGTTGTACTTCTAATTTGCACTATATAACACTATACAGTAATAATGCAGCTGTAGGATGGTTATAATGTCTCTTGGTGCAAGATTCTTTATTATTACTCTTAAATTATAAACCTTGTACAACATGCTTTAACAGCACAGTAACTTGTCTCACGTGATTAAAATTTGCAACAGAGAGGGAAACCTTACCTGTCTGTGGTCGGACAGTGGTGATGGAGTCCAGGTAGGCCTTGATGTCTCTCTGTTTGAGCTGCATGGCCAGCTCAAAGGCCGTTTTGGACAAAACATTAACTCGGTCTGGGTCAGCTCCACGCTCCACCAGCTGCTGTGCCACAGCCACCTTCAAAACACACAAGTTCATTTGTCAGCTGCTCCAGCAATTTAAAACAAAGATTAACAGATTAACATTCATATGCATTTATGTGCTGCATCTGTGTGACAGTCCACTCTAAAATCCAAAAAGACTTTTTTTTACTTACCGACAGTGCTATTTATCAGGCTAACAGTCATCAGTATAATTAGGTTAAATAAACAGCACTACATATGAGACAACAAATATGTGTCTTACATTTTGGCATAAACTTTCCCTTAAAATAAATTGGCATGTATTAGGATGCAAATGCTTTGTAAGTGGCACATGCAATAAAATGTCATGTACATGACAACCATAATCCCCAGAATGTATTATCCGTCCAATTTTTTGATCAAATCAATCATTAATCCATCCATTGGCCTCACCTTTCCACTGAGGGTGGCCACCATCAGTGGTCCCCAGCCAGTGGTCTTCTGGGAGAAGTTGACATCAGAGCCCCACTCTAGCAGCAGGCGCACGCAAGCCTCATGGCCATGCTGGGAAGCCACCATCAGAGCTATGATGTCCATGAATTCTCTGCCACCTCCTCCTCCCTGACAGCCTTCACCACCTCCAAAACCAGCCGCACTACAGACAAGGAGGAAGAGAGACACTCAACTGTAGACTATAGATGACTTTCAGAGAATATCTTAATTGAGTCTAGCAGTACATTTAACTCCCAGTTTGCCAACCCAAACCTGCAGCTGTTGTTGTTGTTGCCATTTGCAACTGCCTCTGCAGCCACAGCCAGGTGATCATAGTCATCAACGTAGGAGCCGCCCTCCAGGAGCAGTTTCACTACATGAGTGTGTCCCCCACGGGCTGCCATAGTCAGGACACTTGCACCGAGCCTGTTCCTTCCATTAATTTCTGCCCCATTCTCCAGCAAGATGTGGGCAACAGTCAGGTGGCCAAACCTGGGTGAAGAGTTAGAGACACAAAAGAGTTCAATGTGTCACAAATGCATGAGGGTGCTCCTCTCAGCTGACTCAGCCTTCAGAGGGTTGAGAAGATATGGTCCTGTCACATATCCAGCACCACCCAATTATGTCATACTTGATTAATTCCCAGGTGGAAATTCACCCTACATTTTATACCTAACATCTGACCCATATGTATGTCTTTTTGAGTGACAGGAAATTTGAGCATCTGGAAGAAATCTGCACAAACATGCAAACTCTTCAGCGAGAGGCCTGAGGCAGGTGTGCTGACACACATCTCTCCAACCATGTTTTTACTAATGTTGAAAAATAAAACGTGTCATGTTTGCATACAATCAATGTTGGTAGATTTTTTTTGTGAGATATATGGAAAATTTTTAATCCAAGTTGTCAAATTCCATAACAAAAGTACGAAGTAGTAACTGTCATCTCAGGCTCTGGTCATCTGTATCCAAGGTTTCTTGCTGTGTAGCAACCAGTTGGTTATGCACCTAGTTGGCAAACTTAGTGCAAATAAGCACTATGATGGCAATGTGCAGCATTAGGAAAATTGTATGAAGAATCTACCAATGTGACATCAAGTAAAAAGACAAACTATCTCCAGAGTCATGATGACTATCAGGGTGTTCTGGCAGAAAATGATTTAGAGAAACAAACAAACTAAGAAAAACAACAAGTAAACCTTAAGTTATATTGTATTTCTATTAGACGAACTTAATCGTGGCTTCCGCCAAACTATAATGTAATTTGTCGTCACCAGCATTGATTGAAAAATAAAATAGACAGATTTTTAAATTGAGTTTGGCGTGTCCTTCTCTTCATAAACTTGAATACGGTGCAATGAGCTTTCGCTCGCAGCCCCACCTAGCAGCCTGCATCAGCGGGGTCCAGCCGTAGTTGTTGCGGCTGTCCACCGAGGCTCCCTTCCGTAGCAAGAACCGGACCAGGTTCTCATGACCGCTGGCCGACGCAAACTGCAGGGCCGTGTTGCCCTCCTCGTCCGTGCAGTCCACCGGTACCAGAGACAACATGTCCTCGGTGTTGCACTCGGACCCAACTTCTGACCGCAGCCTGCTCTGCCGTCCGGACTCTTTCGGGGCTCCGGGCTCCAGTATCCCCCGGGCAGTTTCATAGTCCCCCTCGTCACAAGCACGGAAAAGCAGCAGTGAATTTGCGGGGACGCCGAAATTCATGTCCTCGGCTGAAGTGTTAACGTTACTCCGTCTCCATTCAAAGCGAGTTAGTTTTGACGATGATAACGGGTAACTTTTCCTCTGTCACTTGGCGGCGGCCTGTGTTTGGAAATCATGACGCACGGCAAAATTGAGTTTAATCTCTAAATTAAGACCTACCCTTCTTCTTCTGAAACACTACACTGACGGAATTATGTTTTTTACAATTTAGACACTTCAGGGATATCTTAACGGGTTTCAACAAAACAACTTTCTGGCAACCGGTTCCGTTACTTGTAAGAAATCTCACCAACAGCGACACATCTGTAACAGCACAGACAACTTCCGTTTTTATCTCCAAAATAAAATGCTTTCTGGATTATGTCGATGCATTTTTTTTCTTAATTCGGAAATCGGTTTATGAGAAAAGAGTTCCTCAGTCGACAGTTTTACTCGTTTGAGTCGAAGAGCTTACCGCCTTTACATTTTCCCAGTCGCTACAGTTGAAAAGCACAAAATGCAACAGTACGTTATTGATATAAAATTCAACAAAATGATACCCTTTAAACTTTGATGGCATTGTGTTGTCATCACATGGCTCTATAAAATGACTCGTTCTTTAAAAATAAAACAAACAAAAACTACTCTTCAAGGTGGGTGCTCCTACAAATAGGTAAAATAATATTGATTACTTATGCTTATCATTTACTACATTTGCAAATAGGCCTGTTGATTCCACCATCGTCTACACACGACATTAATGAAATGTTTGAAATAACAATTGTTAGATATTTAATATTTTTAACCTTAAGTATCAGCATTTTTTGTCTGTTTTGACAATGGAGTTGGGCGGTCATTAATGCACATTGTGTTTTGCCCGGCTACTCACTTGAATTTCTGATAATATGGTTATTATTCCAGGACTTGTATATTTTTACAAACATGTAAGTTATTTTTTTAAATTATTTTTTGATGATTTTTGTAATATAGACCACTTATTTATTCATTCATTCATTTATTAATTTTGAAAATCTATGCCGGATGTAAATTATATTGATGTGTTGATATGTCCACCTTGACGACACCCTGGTGGGGCCGGCATTTTTTCGAGGGTTGACTAAACTTCACCGCCATCCAGTGGTCACAAATATGAACTACATCTCTTGATTCCTCTCTATGTCAATCTGCTCAAGTGCAACTTCCAGGTTAGATTTTTTTCAAATGTATTTGAAAACTTTTCTGAAAATTTCCATTTGAAAAGTTAGATTTGTTATATTTATGAGGACATATAGTGTAAAAACTGTAATAGTGTCTATATTCGTAACATATAATCTGTTATCATCTTTGTCAATTGGAGGCTGACACATCTGAATAGTCTAGCTCCTACTGCCATCCAGTGGTCACACGTAGAGCCCACAGTTCCACAGTCAATTCAATTTTAACTACAGCCACTAGATGCCACTGTTGATTATTGAGTAGTCTTAAAAACCAATGAAGAAGAAACGGAAACCCGGATGAACAGTACAAAATGAGGAAACGCGCTTCCGCTCGTCCTTTTTCCTGAAGAGCTAACCACGTTGGTGGCGCCTGTTCCTGGCTCACCGCTGTTCGCTTGAATTTCTTCCGAATAAGTCGGTCAGGAATTAATACAATGGTATGTGCAATTTAAAAACAACTCAAACTATTTAGTGTGAACCCTCTTTCTTGGTGATTTCTTAATAATATACCTTAACTTACAGGCACTACTTGCACTAGCCCGTAGCTAAGACCGACAGCTTGTGTCGCTGTAAGTGGATATACCGCCACAAATCATTCACAGAATAGACTCTTAAGTAGTAAAAACGTTATGCGTTTAAATTAAAGTAAAAATCCCTCCAGAACAAGAGGCGACATATTTTACAATATAATTTTGGTATACTTGTAAACACAACCTACATTTGCTTCAAGTTTAAGACACTAATTTTCACTCCTTCATTGTCGTGTTTCACAGAAGAATGATGTTTCTCATTGTAAAGTATTAATGGTCATTTAAAGACTAGAGCTCATATGCATACCGTAAGAAGTCATGATAGAGCAGAAAGTTTTCCAGTAGGCTCCCAACAGTACTGAAGCATCTTTTTTATAACGAGTATTAGCATAATAAACAGCTGTTAGGCTAATCATTCTCACCAGGCAAGTGGAAAAACACGTATTATGTAGAAGTTTACCCAGTTGTACCGAGACAGCATTAGTTAAACAAAAGCACTTTCATTTATGGTCAAATTTATGTCAGTAGTAGGTGCCCTATGTGCTTATTAGGTGGCGCCTCGTCTGGGTGTCTGTAAATCCACGGTGTTTTTTCTTTCACGTCTTTTTTACCACTTTAAGCGCACATCAGTAAAGTGCCACAATTTCCAATATTGTCAATTGGCCTAACATGTCTCAGCAAATAGTTATCAAGCCACCATTTAATATTTTACTTGGAAATATAAACTGATGAAGGGGATGAAAGTTGAGACAGTGCTGTTGGTGTGTAATATAGGGGAATACATTCCTCTTGGTGGCCTGGCCCTTGCAGAATTATGTTGCCATCAAATGCTACCTAAAATCCTGTGAATAAAATGTCAACTAAAGGTTCAGTGTTTGATAACCGTTTCTACTCATCCAGGCTTTCAAGGACACCGGCAAGGCACCAGTTGAGACTGAGGTTGCCATTCACCGCATCCGCATCACCCTCACCAGCCGCAATGTCAAATCTCTGGAGAAGGGTAAGTAGTAGCAAAGTAATTGGTGATGAGACTGGAATATAAACCTGTGCTATGAGGACAAAAATTTTCATCTTACAAATCCTGAAGACTGTATACGCTATTCTGAGCCATGGCTTTTAAAAGTATCATGACGAGATTGCTAGTTACTTGTGCTTATAAAGTTTTATTTTTTTGTAATCCCCAGTCTGCGCAGACCTGATCCGTGGGGCTAAGGAGAAGAACCTGAAGGTGAAGGGACCTGTCCGCATGCCAACCAAGGTACTGAAGTACATTTCCTTTCAACTGTATTGGTATAAGACATTAAGATCCGCTGTTAGGTATATTACTGAGTCTGTCATTCTCTGCGTTGATGTCTGAGGGCAGCATATAAAGTGAACAGACCTTCAGAGTATTTCTCTATTGTGCAGTAATGTAGATTGAATTATTGTAGATTAGTTTTGATTTGGAAAAACTAAAACCTGGTTTCTTTGGTCCCCAGACTCTGCGTATCACCACCAGAAAAACTCCCTGTGGTGAAGGATCCAAAACCTGGGATCGTTTCCAGATGAGGATCCACAAGCGCCTGATTGATCTGCACAGCCCATCTGAGATCGTCAAGCAGATCACCTCCATCAGCATTGAACCTGGTGTAGAGGTTGAAGTTACCATCGCTGATGCGTAAATGATGCAGATGATTTAATAAAGAAAAGAAAAAGTAAACTGTATTTGACTTGTTTTTAATTAATGAAGGATAAATATTACTTGCAGTGTTTGCAGTTGAAGTGTTGGGAAAATGATCTGTTAATATGGTTAAATAGACAAATTGTTTAGTTTTTAAAATTGCTTTTAGAGAGTTCAGTGAACACTTTCTATGTACAACTTAAAGCAAATGCACTTAATTAGCGGCCAAAGCCTAGCATGATTTCTCAATTTGGAAATGGTATTTAAGTGATGTCTGGAGCACATCTAAACCTTACTCATTGCTAAATAGTGAATACCTGTAAAAATAAATAAGGGAAGGTAGTTCAGTTTATTTAGAATTTGGCAATGTACCTTGGAAATGAATCATGACATACCCAACTTTTATAAGCTGGATAAGCATCTTTTATTCCAATATGAGAACATCTTCATTGATTATACCATAGCATAGCGCAGCCTTTAACTTGAAATTAGTTATTAGGTAGCAACTAATAGATATATCAAGTGTAAATATATATTGAATGTAGACAATTTTTTCAAAGTTTTTATTTGTAGACTTTCCACTTCAAGATTCTAATGGAGGAACTGCAATATCTACTACACTTATGTGACCATACTTAACATATAAGTAAGCTGCTGATTTAATCATACTGTAAAAAAATCCACATATTACATAAGCTTTCCATTTTGTTCACGTTTCAACCACATATATTTTGCAAACCATTTCTATTTCTCTACATTAAATAAGAGTTTACATCTTGATGAACATCAGAATGAAATGGCGAGAACAGTGTCCCATGACCCACATGAAAAAGATCAGTTTTGTGTGGAGCTTTTACTTATTTCGCTGTTTGAGAGTGGAACACATAAACAAAATGTCACCTTAGAAACAACTGTGGCCACAGGTAACAGTTACAGGACAGCAGCCAATTGTAAAACATAATTTAACAGCAGCACAGTTAAGTCGGGAGAGCTGCAAGACATTTTCTGTAAATGTGGCCAAAAATGTTTATTGTTTGAGCAGGGCCAGTTTTCCAAGAATCATGCAGAGTTCTGCTGATGTGACACAGCCTCATCTGTGGAGCTGTTATAGCTGCAATTCATGTGAAAATGAAAGGAAACAAATATTTTTCTCTGTTGGGATATTAAAGTAGCATTAAGAGAGTAAAGACAAAAAAAAAATAATGGCTCTATCACTTAAAAACATCCTCATCCTTTAGAACGGAAAACAGAAGTCTTTTAGTTTGATCATTAGGAAATAACCCATGTTATGGTTGAACTCAGTCAGTCTCACAGAGTTCTCTAAACCGGTTGGTCATTCCTGGAGATTTGCTTGAATTCACACCTGCTTCCCATTA
This sequence comes from Acanthurus lineatus, assembly GCA_029814665.1. Classification (NCBI taxonomy): domain Eukaryota; kingdom Metazoa; phylum Chordata; class Actinopteri; order Acanthuriformes; family Acanthuridae; genus Acanthurus; species Acanthurus lineatus. The sequence goes on from JAPZDV010000013.1 coordinate 16,073,540, forward strand.
GAAGTGATTGCAAACTCCCTCTTGATTTTCAGGGACAGAGGATCAGCAGGCAGACACTTGTATGAAATTTTAAAAAATTGTGAATTGTCTTCCAAAGATTTAGAGGCTTTTTGGTTGAGAGTTTACTTTGATCTTTGTTCACTGCGTACAGTGAATCTGCACAAGTTAATAGACATTTTAGAGATTGCATGACTCAAAATGAGCGCAGTTATTGACCTGATTAATGAAGAAGGTGACCACATGCAGCCTGTTGACATGGACTTGACTTGCAATGACTCTCCTGTCAGCACCTTATCCCAGCAGGTAATGTTTTTTTCCTCTTTGTTTTCATCAAACAGTAATACAGTACATATTTTATATTTATATTTTTAAGTTGGATTCCCTCTAACCTGAGTTTTAGTCTCACTGAACATGCGTTTATGTACCTGTGCCTGTTCAGAATTCCCAGACTTTGTCAAAAGGACTGAAAAAAAATCTTAAAACACAGCTTCACTACAGGTTTAGTTAGTAGTCTGATTGATATCTTCTTTGTTTGTAGAATGAAATATTGGGTGATGCTGAGCCACAGACTATGAGAGTTTACCTCAGAATAAGGCCTTTCTCCAAGGAGGAACTCTCTGACAATGAGGATCAGGTACTGTACACCATCAGATATGACAGATTTGGCTCCTGCTCAGCACAGGAGCTAATATTCCTAGCCATTAATGTGACCTGTGGGTTTGCCAGGAGTTTATTTACTTATTTCTGTAAGTGCTACAGTTTATTTACATTATATGTCATATTTTCACCAATGCAAAGGACTTTAATTATTTGGATTAGGATGGGTAGAGAGCTGTATATTATATTTAATTTCATAAAAAGCAAGACCCTCTTCAGTGTTTTTTGTGTGAACACCGGCCTTGGCCTATAGATGTCTCCCTTCATTTAAAAGCACTACCTTGACATTATATTAAAGGCTAACTTCATGGGACGTATGTCACCAAACATTTTACTTTTCTGCTTTCTGTCATGATGCAGAGTACATAGATGATTCATCATTATTATGGTTTCCAGAAGTGACAAATTTATCCTACTGTCAGATATCAACGGAAAAAATTAAGCTAATGCAGCTCTTTGACTCATGATGCACTCAAAAGACATCTTTGATGGAATTATTTTAAATTTTAAGTTTTTCTACAATAACACTTGTAAGGAAGAATAAAATAAATCACTCCCCTTCCACTTTTTAATTTTCACACTGTCCCAAGGTGTAAACAAAACCTCAGTCTGCTCCACACCCCATAAAACACCCCTTCACTTCTTACCAGTGTTGCTCATGACTTGACTAAGATTGAGCTACTTGCTTTTTATTGATTCTGCCATTTTTCCTCTTTTTCTCTCCCTCTTTTAGGGTTGTGTAGTGATTGACAACAGCCAGACGGTGACACTGAACGCACCAAAGGGCTCTGCCACAATGAAGAGCAGTGAGAGGGGCATCGGCATGTCACTCCACAAATTCTCCTTCTCAAAGGTCTGCTGATTTGAAACCTGGAACCTGGAAAACTGGAACCATCCTGAATGAATTGGTACCATTTTGGGCAGGGGCATGTATTGATTTCCAACGGACTAACTTTTTTTTGACTTTTAGATTTTTGGACCAGAGATGATGCAGTCTGAGCTATTCGAGGATACTGTCAAAAGCCAAATGTCTGATTTCTTGGATGGTAAGAATGCACTGATATTCAGCTATGGTGTGACCAATGCTGGGAAAACCTACACAATCCAAGGTAAAGATGGAGACACAACATTTTAATCAGTGTCAGTCTTATGAAGTTCACCTGCCATTCTGAGAATGCTGGTAAATGTTTTTCAGGAACTCCAAAAGAGCCGGGAATACTCCCTCGAGTGCTGGACGCCACCTTTCACTACATTGGAGGCCATCAGTACGAAGGGATGGACCTGAAACCCTACCTCAGGGATGACGCACAATATCTGGAGCCTGACCAAGTCAAGCAGGAGAAAAGTGCAAAAGCTGCCATTTTTGCTTCAGTCAAAGAGGTGAGAACTTTACATCCAACTTAATGTTTACTTAGGCTTTGCAAAAAGTCTTGAACAGCTGGAATTAAAACACTGCAAGCATAAATCTCTATGCAGTTAATGCTGTAAACCACATATTTCTTTGCTGTCACACAGGACTGTGATCCTCTCAGAGTCAGCAGTGGCTCAGAGTCCTCGTCCTGTTCCAGTGATGCTCTCTCAGCCTCCTCTTTGTCCTGCAATCAAACTGGTAGCCCTCACTAACACTACCTACTGTATTTATTAACACATTGAAGGTAGTTCAAGCTTGCCTCAGTTTGGACTTTTTCAGTGATTAAAAATGTCTTAACGGTAACTAGTGTGTCCTTGTGCATGGCACCAGTTATTCTAAATATGTTTGCTCCACTCGCTGACCTTTGTTTTTCTCTATCATGCTTTCTTTAGTGTTGGCAAGCAACCTAAAAGAAGCAGGCAGCAGCCAGTTTGCCTTGTGGGTGGCATTCTTTGAAATCTACAATGAGTGTGTGTATGATCTGCTACAACCTTTATGCTCCAGGCCCAAGAAACGTGGAGCTCTCAGAGTGTGTGATGACGGTGCTGGAAATGCTTATGTTAAAGGTGCAAGCATGATCACATTTTTGAGATGTTTTTTTAAAAAAAACAAAAAACAAAAATAAAGAAACAGCAATTCAGCAATTGTCTTTATGGTTAAAATCGAATCCCACTGTGTGTTTTTATTTATTTCAGACCTCAGGTGGATTAACATCCAGACCTTGGGTGAAGCCTGCAAACTACTACAGTTTGGAAACAAAAACAGAAGTGCTGCAGCTACAAAGATGAACCAGTCATCCAGCAGAAGGCAAACTATATATTTCATTACATCTTTACCCAGTGTCAATTTTCAATTCTCATCCCAGCTTTTCTCCACAGCCACAGCATATTTAGCATGAAGTTACTGAAGATTGATGGCAGCACAGTGAAAAGGATCTCAGAGTAAGTATCTCACAGTAACATCGAAGCATTCAAACCATGTATGTTTTTTCAATTAGACCTGGTGGTTGTTTTTGTGGGGCTACTTTTAAGAGGAATTATTCATTAAGATGTGTGTTAGGCTCACACATTGAAATATACATCACTTGTTTGTCATGTTTGCCTGGCAACATTGCAAACATGCAGCCTCTGGTGTCCTGAGAGTAATTGGACCAGATTAAAGGTGGTTTGTACTTGATTTGGCAGCTCAGATCAGCACTCGGATCACTCCAGCACCATGATAGGAGAACTGACACAGAAAATAACTGGAACTATTTAATTTATGTTTCTCAGATTTTCTCTGTGTGACCTGGCTGGCTCAGAAAGATGCAACAAGACCAAGACGTTCGGAGAGAGGCTGAAGGAAGCCGGGAACATAAACACCTCCCTGCTCATTTTGGGAAAGTGCATCACTGCCCTTCGCAACAATCAGACTGACCGGTACAGTTAGTTAAAAATGTGTTAGACGTTTGTCACCAGCAGAACGAATGTTTGACCAGGATGCAGATGCTTTGTAATGTAAATGACACGGCTCTCATAAAGAGTAGTAGCTGATTAAAAAGTGTTGTTACTTAAACCTTCCAACATGTTCTTTTGTATAGTTGAACTCCTCTTTTTCCTCTGTTTACCAGCATGAAGAGCAGCTACATTCCTTTCAGAGAGAGTAAGCTCACCAAGCTTTTCCAGGCTTTTTTCTGCGGCAAAGGAAAAGCATCAATGATCGTCAACATTAACCAGTGTGCTTCCACCTATGACGAGACCCTTCATGTTATGAAATTCTCTGCAGTCGCCAAAGAGGTCAGTCTGAGTAGATAATGGTATGAGAGGACGCTGGAACAAGAAGAATCTCTGTGAGCTCCAACACTATTAATCATACCTGTGCTGTCTGTAGGTGGTGCAGGTGATCCCAGACAAGAATCTGGAATCTCTGGCTCCGTGCTTGATCGGCCGTGATGGCAAACCTCTGGTGAGGAACGGCGTGATTGACAGCCAGGCCCTGGAGAGCTACCTGTCTGAGGAGGAGCTGCTTGATGAGGCAGACGAGGCTGACATGTCTCTGCTGCCACAGAATGTACAACTACCACACCATGTCATGTTCAGATGTTATTTCAGAAACACATTGGAGATGCAGTGGGTTTATCATTCTTTAGTTTTATTTGTGGTATCAAATCAGCACCCTGCATGTTGTTGCAGATTGTCTGAAAGGAGGTCTTACTTTAACTGCTATCTGTGACGCCTTATTTCTTCTCAAGTGTTCTCATAAAGCTCACAGTTTTGGCTTTAGTGAAATGTCTTCTCATCTGTTTGGATTGATTGTCATAAATTTTGTGCCAAGAATGGTGTCCAGAAGAAAAATCTCAATAACTCTGTCAATCTCCTCACTTATCTTCAGTATGTTAAAAGTGTTAGTGTGAACTTGTTGACATGAACATTTCAGTGAAAGACGTTTGACAGAGCTGCAACTCTGGTTGTGGATTACATTTATTTAGTGAATTTTTTTTTTTTTTTTTAGAATTGTTATACACACTAGTTGCAGAATATTTACCCTTTGCTCATTCCAAGATAGGCTACGCCATGTAGATCGAAGTTAAGATAGGTAAATGTTTTACTTTAATTCCTCCAGGACCTGATGCATATTATTGAGAGCCTGCGAGCAAAACTTTTGGCTGAGCGAAGAAAAAACCTGGTTCAGGAAATGGAGATTCGCAAGGAAATGGGGGATGCAATGCTGCAACAGATCATGGAGAGTGAAGAACTCCGCAGGTTGGTTGTTTTTTTAATTTTTTTTTTTATTTACAAGGAAAGGCTAGTGATTGAGATAACTGGAATTGTGTTACTACAATTTTAATATTTGTCATTTTATTTTGCTTGGCAAATTTGTGCGGAATGCATGGACCTTTTTATTTATGTGGTCATGATCAGTCATCAACAGTCTACCAAAGTAAAACCTTGTTCAACTTAAATATAACCAGACTTTGGTGCAAAGCTTTGCCTTTGCTTTTCAGTCGGCAGATAGAAGAGCTGAAAGAGAGCTACCAAGAAAAGCTGGAGAACACTTTTGAGATGTACAAGGATGCCATCAAAGAGCACGCTTACCAAAGCGCCATGAACAATCTGGAAGATGACTACGTTCCTCTTGATGAGTTCATCGCTGAGCAGGAGAAGGTTGAGGTATGTTATTTAAACCAGAGGACGTTATTGGTCATAATAAGTTAATCCTTATCTCTATCCCTGCCAGATCCAGGACTGTATGTTTCTGCATACCACAGATATGTTGAACTTGGAAATTGTATTTGTATCATATAAAAATTTCTACATTAAGTATCAAAGTGACGTAGTTCAAATTACATGTAAATGACATGGATTTCTTAGACAGCTACGTGAGACAGCTGCCGAGCAGCAGAACCCTGTAAGAGACCTTCTCAAAAATACTCTTTACTTCCTGTTTTAACAGATAAAACCAAGAATTTTAGTGTTTATCTGGATATTTTCCAGTTGTGTTTTTGAGAAGACAAAGATGAGTATTTTTAGGTGAAAACATGAACTTTATTTAACCCTATCCAAGTGCTTTTTGTGCTTAAACCTAGCCAAACCTGAACCATGGCACTGTCACAGCATACTATTGAAAAGCGCAAAGTTACAATGCGAAAATCAAAAACTGAACATATTCATGGTTTCCAGAAACATAGAATGCCAGCATGTATTTTAGGAAATTGGTTTATAGGTAATCTGGCATTGTTGCATGTTATGTCACTACACACACAACAATTAGAACCCTCAAGTTTTTTTGGGCTACCATTTAAACTATTCATGTGGCTCTTATCACCTGTGTAGGCTCTCAAACGCAAAGTGTCACAGTTGGAGACCTTAAAGTCTGGTGTCAGAGGAGGAGTGTGTGCAGCTTCAGCAGTGGACCAGTCGTGTCAGACTCAACCATTTCGGGCAACAGAAGCAGCAGGTTAGCACACTGCTTTTTCACAGACCTAGCTTAGCATCAGTCTTTTGTAGGAAAAAGCCCTTGAAGATAGATTAAGACAATGTTATTTTAAGTCTGAGCAGTTCAAAATAAATACACTCCCTGACACTCCAACATGCATAATTTTATTTAGCTTAATTTTAAATGTTGTGTATTTTATATTTTTATTATAACATACTTTTGTTTGTTGTTCTATTCATCTTGTCTGCCGGCCAAAGCAAGTTTCTACCAACTTTTGGTGTAAAGACACTAAACTTCCTTTTATCCCCACAGCAGATGATCGATGCAATCGGCTTTACAAAGAAAAGAATGCCCTAGAGAGGATGTGTGAGGATAAACAAGAGGTAACAGGGATGTGCTTAAAATATCGTGTCTCTTCTAAATGTTAATTTATCTATCACTCTGTTTTACATGAAATCTTTGGTTCAGTTGATTGTGTCCTTAGAGAAAAGGCTGATACAGCTTAGTGACACACTTCAGAAGGTCAGAGATAGCTTCATGGAGAAATCAGCAGATCTGGAGGCTCTGCAGAGGAAGGCGGATGATCAGGTGAGGCGATTCAGTTGGAGCAAACAGGAGGTGTTTGGCTGGATCACGATGACTTCGCAGGGATACAAATTATTGTTGTACGTGGGTTGAATGTTCAATTTCTTTTCTCATGAAGACCAAATCTTTGGAGGAGATCTCACGGCAGAACGTTGAGAAGGACAGAGAGATTGCATCGCTAAAGAAAGAACTTGCCAAGCTCTCCCAGAAGTCCCCTGTGCAGCCCAAAACCAAGCGAAGCCTGCTCGCCAACATCAGGGAGGCGGTGACTTCTCCACGGAAGGGTACGACCGGCCGAACACTGAGGAAAACAATGAGGACTCCACATCACTGAAAAGCCCATCATCTGCTAAAGGGAAAATCTTTTTGTTTTTAAAAATGGGAGCATTAAGACTAACACTTTTATTTTATTAAGGTGCAATGTGTTTCATGTGATGGTATTGTCATATTTTAGATGTCTGTTTTGGTTTTAATAAAATTAAATTGCTCAAACTTGAAGGCTTTACGTAATATATCTCAGCCATTGACTGTCAGTTTCTAAAATTTAGAGGTAATTCTTAATTCTGTACCATTTAACCTTTTATTGCCACACCACATCTAATTTGATTTATCACCAATAAATAGATATAAAAACAGGTAATACCCTGTGACAGAAACATATGCCTTATATTTAGGATTATACAAAAAGTTGAAAAATATTTATTTTATATTGTAGTCCACTTCCAGATGGACAAAGATAAACATACAGGTTGCAGGGGACTAAGGTACCCAATATTGTCACATAGCTGCATTAAAACAAAGCACCTTTCCATATACACTGTAAAACCTGATGAGTTAGTTCAACTCAAACGGTTTGAGGAAACCGATTGCCTTAAACCATTTAAGTTTAATAACTCAAATAAAATAATTTTTCATGCTGCAATTGTTTGACTTAACATAACTCAAGTATTTATTGTTAAGGTAACTTGGGTAAATAAAGTTGATAATACCAGTTCCATTCAGTTGACTGAGCTTAAAACCATTAAGTATTTTACACTCATATGCAGCATTTCTCAAACCTTATTTAAAATGTGTTAATAGAACTTATCTGAATAAAGTAAGACTAACTTAAATGCATCTTCTTTACACAAATGTTACAACATAGCTCAATATACTCAGTTTTATTTCACCAAAGTAAAGTATTACATTCTAGTTGTGACAACTTCACACTTTGTTGTGGTTACTCAATTCATTTGAGGAAACTGATTGCCTTAAACCATACAAGTTGCATTAACACAATAAAAAACAACCACATCTGACACAACTTAAACAGTTTATTTAACACACTGAATGCTGAACACTCATAACTGAAGGCAAAATTTTGTTCAACTTGATGTTTTGATACTTTGTGCACCTTTGAGTTACAGTGTCCATAATGTTATAATGTTATTAATAAATGAAATGTAAATGAAGACCCAAGTTATTTCCATGTATTAATGCAGAAACTGTGAAGACACCACAGAAACAACACAGAAATGCATTGTAGTAAAAACTATTAAATCAAAATAGAAGTCTTGCATCCCTTTTAAGTGATTTGCACAGTCCCTGTTTAAACAATCAACAATCAAATCTGAACTGACAACAACTGAGCCACCATAGTTCACTGTATATGCACATTATTCTCATATGTTTAACACTTTTTTGCAAGACAAAACATCTGGCATGAAACGGAATTTTCAGACAATGCTGACCTTCAACAACAGGGACCAGGGGCTCCATTGAAAACTTACTCCAGCTCATTTCTCAAGGCCTGTAACTTAGGTTTGAGCTGCTCTCTACCATCATCAAGATTTAAAAGGACAACCTGGATGAACTCAAAGAAGCCACTTAGTTTCTCAGGGTAGCTCAAATGGAGTGCATAGATCAGTCCAAACAAAATCACTAGTGAATCTGTCCAAGATCTGTGAGACATTACAACCTGATCCTCGAGGATGATGGACACATGATGAGTTTCAATGGGAACTCCTGAAGACACCTCCTCTCCGTCCACTACTGCCACCAGAGCCACTGCTCCTTCCTGTGTTGCCTCCAACTCATCCTGAAAAGGGAATACATGTTCATTGTGTGAGTGTAATTATACAAATCATCAAGCTTATAAAGGCTAATGATGTAAAAGAAAACATCACTGCTACATCATCGCTTTAAGATTTTTACATGCAAGTCAAAGCAATAACAAATAGGCAAATGTGTAGGCTTAAGCCAGTTGTTCCAAAACTTTTTCTGGTATGCCCCCCTTCAGAAACCGAAAAAAAGTTCATGGCCCCCCACCCCACAAATATTACCAATCATTAACACTACTTGGCAAAACAACTAATGGAAAAAGTTGAATTTTAGCTAAATAAATGTTAGTTTGATATCATCATCAATCATATACATTTAATCTTGTTTCACTCTATATTTCTCCCCTGGTCATCCACGCCCCCCCTGCAGTGGCTCTGCGCCCCCTCAGGGGTGCCCGCCATTGTGCTGCTAACCCTTTCCACAGCAGTACATTGCTTAGCTTCCTACACAGGTACTCCTGCTGCTTCTCCAAACCTCTATCTACTGTAGGTGATACACTGACTGTGGAGAAGTACCTCATACAACCACACTTCAAAAAACCTGAACTATGCCTTTAAGTTAAATTTGAGAACATGCAGATTTTTCCTATGACTAAATAATAAATCTCACTGTATCTCTGTAGCACTACACAGCAAAAATGAAGCAGAGAGCTACTCAAGGCAGCTAAAAGTAGACAGTAGAAGGCAATCTCTAATTTTCTATTAGCAAAATAGTTTAAGGTATTGAGCTATGGATATGGGAAAAGGAGAATACATAAATACCTTGCAAGTTTTGAAGACCTCTGATGAATCCTCCTTTAAGTAGAGTGGTAGGCCGGCCAGGGCTGCTGTTCTAGCTGCATTGATGTTGTTTTTGTCCTGTTGTGCAAACAAACAAAAGGTATGCATAAGGGAGTGTAAGGGTCCGCTGTACACATTCAACATCAATGTAATGCACTAAAAACATTTTTACCTGTTCTTCATATGCCATCAGAAATTCTTCCATCTTCTCACCAAAACTTCCAGTCTTCCTCTTTTTGTAGAGCTTTATCAGCTGAGGCGTATATTTGTCAAGTGCAGCAAAAAAGGAAAATGGTAGATTTTGATTGGTGATCCTGTGGAATTCACTGTAGAGCTGCAAAGAAAACAAAAGAACACCAGAACATTTTCAGACAAACAGACATTCCATATTAAACAACTCAAGCCCTTTTTCATGATCAAGTATGATGACTTTGTCAATATGGATTGCATATCAACATTTTAAGTACTCTTGTCAAGTTTTTACTCACTTGGGCTTCACAAAAGAGTGCAGGCCATCTGTCTTGTAGTTCAGCAATGGGAGGAGCTGAATCCACAATTTCTTCACGTCTGAGTGCAAAGGTGCGTTGCATATGTTGATGGATGACAATCATGTCTCTTTCTATCGGCGTCTTCTTGAACTGCTCCACCATCTCAAGCCTCAGGATCTCCAGTGTGTCCTTAGTTTCTCCATGAGGATAATTGGGAAGGAAATTGACTTCCCCTCTTTTTGGTCTTTTGATGTTGGATCTGGATGCTGCACCCTCTGGATTGGTTCTGCTGCGCTTTCCTGCATTCACAGCCACATCCTTTATCCCTGCTCTGCTCAGTTTGGTCCTGTAGTTGCCCATTTTGAAGCGCAGGCTGTTCTTCCAACCTTCATACCCTGTTTCGGAACCATTTTCTTTCAGACAGGGGTGTTTGCTCACCAGAGCTTCTGCAGCCTTACCAATCTGTTGGGTACTAGGATATGCTTTATGCTTATATATTTCAGCCGCCATTACATCTAGTATGTTGTGTTTTTGATCCCTGGTCAATCTGAGCATTTTCCCCTCTTTCACAAATGCTGAGTTGGCCCTTTCTTAGAGCATACTCCACTTCGTATGAGAATGGTGGAACAACAAATATCTCTGGCCATCGGCAAAGACGCTCTGGTGAATCTGTGTTATCAGACAGTAACACCGTGTCATCTGTGCTGGTTGAACTCAGATCTGACTCAATAAATCTAACTATCTTAATGGTTGCCTTGGATGATAGGTCCTCTATGTTAACTAGATTGCACAGGGCATTGTCAAATTCTGGGTCTTGAAACTGAAGGCGAAAGTCATAGGCCAAGTTCAACTTAGTTTTCACCTCAAATATGAGAGCATTTACAGTCTCAGGACGAGAGGGCAAAATGAGCCTCTCAGCGTTGACTTCATCTAGGATGACCCTTAGTTTTAGGACATCAGTCGCTTCCATTTACACTGTGTTGGGACACCTGTAACATAAAACACAAAGAACTACTCCAGGTGGTGGCTTTCTGTTTTTTCATGAGTTGTTTAGACCCACAAATATCAGTATATCAACTGCTCCCTTTGTTAAATGCACATGCAGTGCAGCTCATTATTTTTCTCATATATATCTCATTTGTTTAATCTATACACACTCTGTAGAGTACAGGGGTTATGTGCTGGACTACTTCATGGCTAGACACAGTCTGGAATGTGTCTAGCCATGTGTCTAGTCACTGTACTGGAATCCTGTCATCATTGTGAGGTTACCAGGCAACCAGTGCAGACTACATTCATTCATTTTCATTGTTCCCGGCCACTGATATACTCCAGCACATAACCAAAACCAAAACATGTCATTTTTACCCTCCACTTTTTGTACAGATCAAATTAATGATAAATACATGTTAATCAGTGACTTTTAGAGCTGCTGGTAAGTGGATTTTGTTACCTTTGGAACAAGCTAGGCCCGTTTCCATTTTCTATGCTAAGCTAAGCTGACCAGCTGCTAGCTGTGGCTTCGTTTAGCGTACATACATGAGGGTTGTATTGATCTGAGCATTTCATTCTTCCAAATGTCAAATTATTCCTTTAAAACCAAGTACTGGTTAAATTTTTAGAATAGACCATGGTATAAATGGGGTAATGTTCAATATTCAACTTACACACAGAGACAACTAACCACAATGTTGTGACCTATAACACAAGGGTCATAGTAGAAAATAGACATTACCTTCAAATATGTTGTCAAGCCTGTCCAGGTTTGTGTTCATAGAGAGGTGCAGACAGATCTTTCGCCTCCATCAGGTCACCGGGAAAAAAGTCTGAGGATGGCTACTTGGTGTGGTGCTGCTCCTTTACTCAGACACTGGAATGAAATGTTTAGTTGTGAGAATTAGCTTGCCTGAAACTTTGTAGGCAGAGTGTGGCATTTGGTCAGTTAGCTCGCACATAGATTTAACTGTATGGCCCTTGCTTGTATGACCCGTGAGCTCATACGACCGCAAATGCTCAATATACCAGGTCTCATAGTCTTTCAGTAGAAAGAAGATGTCATTTCTGATAAGTAATATGTTTCTGATCTCTTTGAACTCAGGCAAGGCACCATGTGCCCCAGTGCAAACAAACATGCCAGCCACAAAGGTTGTGCCTTCAATGATTACCTGTTTCGTGCCATATACACTGCTGCTGTCTGTGATGCTCGATATTAATGCATGTGTATCAGTGGGCAGTGACTTAACATAGACAGACTCCACTTTTGAAGTCTGCACTGATGGCTTGAAAAATCTTGGAGATGACAAATAGAATGCCATCATGTTTTGGTGTCTCTCTGCCAAAGTTTTCAACACATTTTTGTAGTTATGAGTGTCATGAACAATTTTCTTGAAAACTTTGTGCTTCCCCTCAAATCTCATAGTCCAGAGATGCACCAGAGGACCAAAACACTTTATGAGATGAGGATAATGCTCAATGTAATGATGCTTTGGTCGTAATCGTAAGCAAGGGAGGACTTCCTGAAGCAGCTGTCTGTGATCTGAAATCTTACTGGCCATGTACTGAATGGTATCATCACTGAAAGTATCTGACACAGCAAGCTCAACTATATCTTTTAAGTCCATTAGCACCTCCCAAAATGTGTCCCCTTCTGGGACTCTGGAGCCAATAAGAACAGGTAGTAGTCTAAGCAGAGTGTGGTTCTCGTGCCCATTTCCACCAATTGTTCCTCGACTGGCAAAATTTTGAGGAACTGGGTGAGGGCGGTCAACCTTATCAGAATGCTGGAAGGGAAAGGACAGTATTGTCCTATGCAGCTCTTCCAAAGTGAAATATTTCTTTGAAATCATACCTTTCAAACAATGTGCCAGCTCCACAGGAACCACACCTTCAAACAGGTCATGCAGGATGTCAGGTGGAAATCCTGTGATAGGATGAAAATAAGAGAGATGGTCAGAGAGAACACAACTGTGTTTCACACCATAACTCTCTTCACTGTCATTGTTCTGTATTTCTCGAATGAGGTTATCGTGCAGATCTTTTGTTCTCATCTCAAAACTGCCAGTGACTGCATCTGATATTTGCATTTCTGTCTGAGTGGCAAGACAAAATCTGCAGAAATATGTAGACCTGAAACTCTCACAGAAGCCAGCTAGTCCATGGGCAGCAAGGTTATCAGCAACAACAGAGTAGACTGTGCCTTTGAGACAGTCACCAAATGTTTCAATGTAGACACCCACTTCTTCAAGAGTTTTTAGGTCACTCAAGAGAGGTGCAAAAACTTTTGCATATCTAAACTGCTGTACATCATTTGAATTGCACAAAAGAGCCAGTTCAGTTGAGTGAAGGGCTGAGCGGTACTTTACTGGAAGGTTAGCTAATGTCTAATAAATTGCACAGACTTTGTGTATTTTTTTTTATGTTCCTAGAGGGTTTGTAATTTCAAAATCATTGGCATAGAGAATTATTGATAATTTCTGACCCTCATCTGAGAGAAAAGGATTTTCCTGGTAGTAGGAACCATCACAATATGATAAAAACTGTCCAGGCAACTGTGAGTTTTTTTCTTTGACTTTCTCAATTACATCTGGTTTTTTCAACAACAGCTGCAAAGATGTAAGAATGGGTACATACATAAAGGTACGCTCTGAGGGCTCAATAAGGTACTCTACAGGTTTAACAAATGGAAACTTCTCCTCATAATATGATTTTCCCCTCTTAGCTGTCGACAGTGGTCCTTCAGATGTAACAGATTTATGCAAAACATTACCATCTGAAACTGCCTGGACAATCTCATTTACAAGTGTGTCAGTAAAGGGACAGTTATGTTTTTCCAATATCTTGATTAAGGATTCTCTGAAAACAGGTTCTGACAGTGAAAACAACTGATCAATATGCTCAATGATTTCCTGTGTTGCCCTTTGTGATACATGGAGAATCATTTGCATTTTCAAGAAGAAGGCAGCCAGATTGTACTGTAACTGCGCCGCTAAGCCCTCATTGCTACTGCCTGCTACTTGGGCAGTGAGACATTTTGCACTACAACTGCTCCATCATAGTCTGATGCATTTTGGTGCTCTCTGCATTTGTGTGCATTATATGTGGAGTAAACATTTGTTTTAAACTTGCAGGCCTTGAATGGACATGGCACTATTTCTTTCCGTCTTAAATGCCCCCTTAGATGAATAAACATGTCCCTCTCAACAAATGGCTGCTTAAAATCACACACAGGGCAATGAAATGCCTGCTCAATAGTCAAAACATGACTGTCTCCACCTACCACTTTTTTATCAGAATGTATTCTTGACAAATGTACCTTCAGTGAATTAAAAGTACTAAATGTACACATGCAGTTGTTATACAGGCAAGGTAAAGGTGAAACTGTGGAATACTGGCCATGGTAGAGTCTGTAATGTCTCAATAACCGTATTTTTATGGCACTAGAAAAACTGCACAATTTACATTTCCACATAATTTGTACCTGTCAAAACAACTGACATAAGATTAAAACATTTCTCAAAGTCTAGGCAATACTCTTGTTTTTTGGTTTCCGTCCATGGCTTGAATTTACTGTCACTCCTCCTACCGACCAAATGATTTTTTTTTTGACAACAGTTAACACTTAATCCCGGAACACGGGAAAGCGCCAAGTCAAATTAAGCCAGGCCTAACAAACCTGAACACTATTTACTTACATGTAATGTCTAACATCTATCAGCTAACATATTTACAAAGGCATTATCCCTCTAAGAGATGTTTAGTCGGTTTGCTTCCTCACTATGCACTTTTGAATTTCACTTAAGTCAGTTACCACAACATAGCTAACCGAAAGACTCCTCACTCTAGTTTGAAAAGCATGGACTATCTAGCAAGCTAACAAGCTAACTAGTAACAACTTCAACATAAAATTTTAACAAACTGAGTTACTCTTTGCAAACTTTACTGGATGAACAAATCTGACAGCGACTCTGAAACGTTAAAATGGGACGTGGGCGCGCTAGAAAGCTAACGCTGTTTCTACAGCTTAGCAACTTAGCAGGTTTCAGCTTTCACACAATGTGCTTGTCTAATTCAAAAAGTGTGCAAAGCAGTTATAAAGTAACAGAACAACTTTACCTCATGTGGAAGACAAAACCGTATTGTCACTGGGTCCTGAGTCAAAAAATAAATTAATTTCAGCAACACACAGCTGCTCCTTCAGGCGTCTCGGTCATTCGGTCATTCCAAGGAGAAGGCTGAGTGCAGGTGTCAGAAGCGGTCTCTTCGTCAACGTCGCGTGCCCAAAGATGACGCATGAACTGGCAGGTTCGCTCAGCTCACATTGTAAATGCAGCGAAGTGAGTTGCCCAGATACCAATGAAAGTTCATTGAGTTTAGGTCTGCAACGACTAGTTTTAATTTTCAATTAATGTACCCATTTTTAAAAACCAAAAAAAATGTGGGGGTAAAAAACATCTCAAAAGAGTGAAAAATATTTATCATAGTTTCCCCATGGCCCAGGTGATGTCATCAGATGCTTCTTCCTTCCAATAGTACAAAACCCAAAATATTACATTTATTTATAAAATTAAAAGCAAAAAATTCTCACATTTAAGAAGCTGGAAACATGAAACGATGGTGATTTTTTACTTGTAAATGTACTTACACAATTAATCAATTATCAAAGTAGTTACCAATGAATTTTCTGTGTATTAACTTTATTAGATAGTTGATATAGTATACTGCTCTGATTAAGCTGTTAATTCTTTGTGATTAATATCAAATCTTTACACTTTGGGGATTGTTAAGAATGATTTGGATGCATACTTGGGAACAATATTATGATTTATAAACAGACATAAAACAAAAAATGAAAATACAAAGCCATATTTAGCATAATAGCAGCTCATGGTCAGCAGGGCTTACATTTCTGTAATGATATAAATTCACCTTAAAGAAAATGATTCACTAGAACAAACTGGAATTATTTTACCAATACTTGAAATGCTTCACAAATTTAAGTACACTCAAAACCACTGAGTTATTATCTCAACAATTCATTATTGAGTTATGGTAAATTCATGGGAATGAGTGACTCCAATTTTTTTTTATGATTAAGTTATGTTAACTTACTTCTTTTAGTAAGATATGCTGTTAGGTTTTACAGTGTAGAACTACAAGGAAAAACAAAGAAATATATTGTTTCTTGCTGTGTGCTTTTTACACACAGAAACCTGGTTATACAAGCATACATACACTGTTTTAGAAATGTCATGCTAGGGAATTCGTGCTTGGAAAATGCTGGACCTTAAATCAACCTGGTCAAATGAGGCCATCCATTATCCGGAGCCTGAGGGGAAAGTCAAGCACAAAAGACCATGACAGGATAAAGAAAAAGAAACCATGTGCAACATTCAATTCCTTTCACTGCACTATTAATATTCTTATAATTGTGTCTTTACATCCTCTTAAATCTTAACCAATGCAATATAAAGCATATGATAATAATATTTCCACCATTATGTGCTGCTTATTTTCCTTTACAGTTGAGTAGATGAGGTGCATTCGGAGTGATGTGAATGAGGTGCAGAGTGCAGCCTCCTCTCAGTTAGGCAAAGGACCATTGTGGTGGAGACAGCCAGCTGCTCTGCTCTCAGTGACAGTTAATGAGATTAGCAGTTCGTCTTAGCCTGCCCCAGTCCAAAGGGGTCAATCACAGGATTAGCACCTTGCTTAAGAGTTACATCAGTTTATTACACTTTTTTCCTCATTACTTTGACTTTCCCACCGCTGGCTCTTTAAGGGACATCTGTCAGCTTATGGAGCATGTTTTGTACCTGTAACAGCAGTTTAGTCGTTGGAGTGGAATATGGAAAATCATCATGTAGCTCTGAGACCGAGTCCATCTCAACCCTCAGTCCTTGAATGAAGCAGCTTCCAGGGGAGGAAGAGGAGCAGGGGCAGCCAGAGAAGTGAAGGGCCGTTGGGCCAAAATCTTGCCTGCTGTGGCCGAGTCTGAGACTTTGGACAAGTCATCCTCATGCCACTTGTAAATAACAAAGTGGGCGATGATTGCACAGTCGGCCCAGACAAGGCTTTGGCTGATGGAAAGGCTCTGGTGGATTCCTTGATGAAGGTAAGCTGCTTCAAGTTTACAGTTTTTATTTTTTCCATGACTTAAGAACATGAGGAATGCTGTTGCATTATTTTGACAGAAAACACCTGTGAAGTTGGTTTTGTTAAATTGTATTTTATTTGCAAAAATATTTGTAATATTTGACTAGTAGAATTTTCTCATAGATGTTAGTTTAAAATAGCAAATGAGTGCTAAAAGTTCAATATTTTTGCATCAACAGTCACACCATCTATGGCTTTTTTTTTAACAAAGCATACACAAGACGTCTAAACATCTTTTCTCCCCTGTGGCTAAAAAAGCACTCTGGTTGAAAAGAATTTCCTGGTCCACTGCATCTCTGTGACTAGTCTAATATCTCTGTTAGACAAAGCCATGGCCATGCATGCAGTTTTTCTGAGTTGAAGGCATGTATGCAGTAGTTTTAATTAAAATGATCACTTATATTTTTATTGAGAACAGCATGCAGTTAATTTACATTATAAAATAATTTTTGCACATTGAAAAACATTAAAAAACATGTTGGTAGTCTACAGTCCATATTTTATGAACAAATATTTACTTGGCATGCAGTTTTAGATAAATTTCTTGGTGCTAAGAGCTTTCACAAGGCCTTTATAAAGACATTGCTATCACTACAAATTTACTGTAAGAATTCCCAAGCGTTGCCATGTAAAGTATCATCATTATTATTAAAATACATTTTATTGTGTCCCCAAAGAAATTTGAGTATCATAGCAGCATGAGAAGGAACTAAAAGTAAATGAATGAAATAATAAATATTTCCATTTATTTTGAGTTTGTGTTGTTTGACATAAGATATGATGGAAACAAGAATACTGTGTATAATATTGTGTGGCAAGTTAAGGCTGTGAGTTGGCAGTAATAATTAAGGTATTATTCTGGTAGAAATGCTGTATGGAAAACTATGTATGACATTTTAATACAGCACAGAAATAAATGAAAAACAACACACTTCTAGATATTGTTGTGCTCCCTTCTCTCACCTGCCCACGCTCTGAGTGCACAAGGTTGTTTTGGCTTATCTAGAAATAGATCAATGATAATGAGATTATTTATAATATTTTTTCTTTGAAACCACACCTGCTAAGCCTGCAGGGGTAAATTGTTGTTAATAAATGAAACAGTGTGTTACCTCATGATGATAAAACTGGGACTATCCCATTTTTCACATTTCACATGCTGTTTCAAGCAGCTTTAAATCCTAACTGTTCAATATTGTTCTACATCAATATTACTTTCTTAAATAAAGCACTGATTTTTTTTAAGTGTTTTGTAACATTGGCCTAAAGAAGAATTTCAAACTTATGGGTGTTAATGTGTTAAGTGGTGGAAAATTCTTCAGAGGGCTGATGCTTTTTTTTCCTGAAGTGATCAGTCTTACATGCTTTTTTTGGATGATGTGCAGAAACAGAAGCATGTTAACTTAAATCATTCAAACTGGACATTGCTGTTCCTTCATTTCCCTAATTAGCACAATAAAAACTGTGTTACAGGTTGTGGCATGTTACCGGCACTTGGCCTCATGTGTCGGCGGATGCACAGACAGCTTGCAGCTGCGGGATGAGCTGCGACAAACACGAGAAAAGGCCCAAAAGTTGGCCGTGGCCATTTGTCATCATCTGACCTTACATCTTCGGGACAAGAGCCTGCCTGAGGAACAGCGCAAGGAGATGGAGCTCCTCTGGGTGGCCTTCTCCTCCAGCCTAGAGCTCCTTCATGTTGACATGTGCAAAGTTTTCAACATGGGTGACATCTTCTCCCTGGCCAATACTAATACCTTGGTGCAAACTGGCCTACAAGGTAAATTAAAGTAGTAGCAGTACAACAGGTAGTTAAACAAATATTAAAATTGTAATTTGCTTTATTCTGTTGTCCTTTCAGAGTCTTTTTCCGTGCAAATAGTACTGAGAGGAATTCTCTTGATTTAGTTAAATGATAGAGAGAGACACTAATGTGGGGATGTTCTAATGATTTACCTCAATGTGTGGTTTATATAAGTATCACCATAAACAAAAACTATATGTAAGAGGAACTAAATAAAACTAAATAAAGCTTCAAAAGTTCAGATGGAGCAATGATTGCATACCAGTTTGTCTTCTATCAACATGATTAAATTAAGGCCTTAAAATGCAGCTACTACAAAAAAGTTATTGACCCAATGTGTCTTTGAATGATTAGAAAATATCAGGACTTTATCAGACATTTGTTAAATTAAAGTCGAAGGCTGGCACTGGTGACTCTGTTCATACCATATTGTGCATTGTGGAAATGCTGCCTCTCTTTTGTTCACTTGCATTTTAAGGATTACAATGATTAGCCTGAGGGAAGCACAACATTGCTTCATTGCGTATGAACATATCAAATGGCGTGACTAGTGCCAGGAGTTGAACAGTAGTTGCTATTTTCAGCAATCTATTAGGCCATTTTTGAAACCCAAGTCAGAGAAAACTATTATGAAAAGGCCTATTATACCCACCAGCATGCTGGTTAATCTTGGGTAGTTAGATGTCTTCCACATAGCTACTTTTTCTGCAGGAGATCCTCATAATTTGTTAATAAGGTGATATATACCCACAATTACCAGTTAATTCTATACATTTAGGTGAAACTACTGCAACAGTCCTGGAGATGTCATTTTCAGAGAGCTGTTTCCAACACTTTTTATCACTGAGGTTGGGCTAGAAAAGAGAAACGACTTTCTGTGTGCAACACAATTATTTAATACAACAAACTAAATCCTTAGAGATGATCATACAGTTAAATTACCCTTCCAACAATATCAACAAAAAACCTGAACATTATAATAGTCAGGTGTGCCTAATAAATTGGCAACTAAGGGTATACATAATAGGATCTGAATGTAAAGTATTTGTGGGGACAATATTTAGATTTATCTAGGAAATGTAGTTTCTGTGTCTTCCTTCATTATTCTTGCAGCCCCAAGTCTTTTGGTTCAGTTTTCTGACTACAGTTTTTTGTAATAGTTTTTGGTATAGTTCTATATTAAAATACTTAATGGTATACTACATAGACTATAGTTTACTAGGGTAGTCATACCACAGTGGTGACCATCCAGAGATTGGATATTGAGATGGTGGGAGTGCAGAAATATCGAGGTGTTGGACAACACTGATGTCAGACACATTCATGTACAATGGTCTACTGGGCAGAAAAGAGCTCTGTGTGTATACACACACACTACATGGTGCAAGTATGCCTGTGCTGGTTTATTCGGTGTATGAAGTGCATTACTTTTTGTCTTGATTTATCCTCCTTCATTGTCTATCCCTTTTGCTCTTTTCTTTTGTCTCTTGAGCTGTTGAAACGAGTAAATTTCCTAATGGAGGGATCAGTTAAAGAAAATGAGGTCATGTCATTTAGTGCTGCAGTGACCTTTACTACACTTTGCTTTCTTTTCAATGCCTTGTTTTTTTCCCAGCACATTTACATCTGTGAAGCACAGAAATGCATTTCATTTTACACTGTATTTACTCTACAGATATGCAATATCAATGCTGTGTGTGTTATGATGGATGAAATCAGTGAGTTAATATCATCCACATTCACTGTGATCATACTCTAGTGTGGTGCAGCAGTAAGAAGCTGAGTTCTTTAATAACACAGAGAGGAATGTTTGAGCTTTATCTTTGCCTTTATATACAAAATATTTAAATTTTTGGTAGGAGGAGGAAGTGAGGTTGCCGCTCGGGCACTCAGTCTGCCAGACCTGAACCAAGCACAGAGCCAACCCCTCCCTGCTGGACTCGAGAGCCAGGAGCACAGCACCATGGAGCAGGAGATCAGCCAAATTGACCACATGATCGAAGACATGGAGATGAAAGTGAACGTGTTGCGATGGATGGTGGAGCCCCATGGGCCACAGTATGCAGACCCACTCAGCAGTGCCGACAGCGCCTCCCTGGCTCTGCTCTCGGTGGATGAGGAGCAGCCTGGACACCAGTCTTTATGCCAGCGCAGTCAAATCTTTGTGCTCTTAATGCTCTTTGCTGTTATTTTGGTGGCAGCCACTTTATCAGTCTGTATTGTCTTATTCTCATGAGGAAAACCTTAATACACTCCAAACACTCTTTTTTGTAAAACCTTAGCAATGCTCACTAACACTGTTAAAAAAACTTATGCACTTGCACTACAGTACAGTAGTTTCATCTGAACACCTACCAAAATGGTATTTATTGTAGCATCAAAACTGTTTTGTGGTTCATAAGGGTTTTGTTTTTGTATAATACAGTGCATATGTCTGAATCTGGATGCAAACCCATTTGCCATTTTCAGTGAATCCAAAGCTGCCATATACTTTGATTTATCTTCGTTGAACAATGAGAAAATAAAAATCCTTTTTTTTTCAGATAAAAAAAAATATATCAGTAGGTTGTAAGCATGATTTTACTTAACTCATTGTAAAAAGCTTACTTTCCCTTTGTTCTACACATTCTCCTGACTTGCTAGTGATACATGAACAATTTCTGATTTTAGTAGAAGTCAGAAAGACACTTTTCATATTTTATTTCTTGTTGCCATTGAGAAGATATAGGTGCTGATGTAGTTGATATGCTGTAATAAGCAGAATATCCACCTCCAATGACTGAAGCTTTTTTTAAGTCAGTTTATTATTGCATGTAAACTGTGCTGTAGACAACTCACAATGTATGTATAGTTATGTGTTATGAAAATTTCAACTTTATTATGACACTGTTATTTTCCATTATTTTTTGTATGATTAGCAACTTGGTAAAGCACTTAAACATTGTACACAAATATGTACTCATTCTCAAATTTTCTTTTAACTTTCAACATGTAAATAAGATTGGAATTTGTCTGTGAGGTTTAATGATTTGTGAGAAACTGTATAACTGAGGGTTAAACCCTTTGCAATGACTAACAGGCCTGCAGGCAATCTGTGGTTTAGGCATGACAGGCAGCCAGTCTTGGTGGCTTGTGAACACAGCTTACAAAGTTGTTCCCTTCCTCCTTAACTCAGGACTTAAAAGCACAGCACAGGATTCATCTGCAGGCTGTCAACTCATTCAACAATACCCACCTGGACAAGGTTACATAATATAAAGGTTTGTATATACTTCTTAAGTAAATAAGACTGTAAATAAATAATGTAAGTAAAACAACTCCTGTGTTTTCATATGTTTTTTACATTAAATTGTTAAAAGTACAGAAAGCCTTAACAAAGATGTCAGGTTGGATATTTTTAATAGATATTACAGGATGGAGCATTTGTTTGCCTTTGTACATCAAACTTTTGCAGAAGATTGCAGAATTTCAGATGTATAGAGCTATAATATTTAAAGAAGTAAGTAAAAAATTGTTAAAGACAGTTATCGCTGCAAATTGTGTTCCCTCATCTTGTCAAAGATAATTGACAGCCCTGAGCTTTATTTTGAAGCCTCTTACCGGAAGTAAGAGAGTTTTAATTTCTGCGTGTGTCCAACTTGATAGTAGGGCGGTATATACAAGGTGAAAAGTTGCAATGCAGCCACGATAGAGGCAAAAACACTCCCATGGTTTTCATAAACGAAAGTACAGCTTCTGAAGGGGTGAAGGCTCTGATAATGGTGCTCAAACAGTGTCATCCGCGCTTTAAAGTTTTTGGAATCTACCAGCCAGAAAAGTGGCACGACTTCTCTTTTAACCAAGATAAAGTAAGCAGTTTGATGTCGGCGCAATCGAGCACTTCCTTAAGCAATCTGAGAACAGCCAGTACATCACCGTGTGCCGGCTGTATCATCACGCAACCTTTTAGCAATATTAAGAAGCCACTATGGAGGAGGACACGGACTTCTGGACTCAAGATAATGTTTCTTCCTGCAGTGACAAGGATGTCCACAAGAGGTAACTTAATCCTTCACGTTGTAGCACTAATGTGGCACCTAGCTGAATGATAAATGTCACATGATTTGTGCTTTAATACAGTGACGTGGTAAATAAGTGCTAGCAACCAGACCTTTACGCGACACCGCTAACCTTTGGTCTACTTGTCAGTAAAAGTCAAAGACTGTAAGACCTGTCATATGTTGTTGTTGTTGTCTGCATGAGGTCACTGTCATTGTCTCCCTTTTGAGTGTCAAAATAAAAGTCCTCTTCATAACACATCATGCTACGCAAGTTCAGGGCGGACATGCAGCGCTACCATGAATGAAATAATGCATCAGTAACAACTGCTGAATGCATTAACATCTGCTCCCCATCAATCCCACCAACTACTAACTGTGACCCTCAACTAGTTGTTTGATGTTTCTAAAGCCAGACCCTGATGCTAAACCTGTTTTCAGTAGAAACCTTCACCCACATGGCCACATCCCACACTGTATTTACATAATATGCCAGGAGGCCTCCAAAATTTCCAGGTGTGTTGCCTCTATAGAGTTGTAATTGTTGGGTTATAAAAGCTACTTTTAAATTGCTGATAAGGTTGACATGTGTGGATTTGGTTCAAACCGTCTTAACACAGGCTTATCCTGATTGTTGATGATTAAATGGACATCATTCAACAATGTGATTGATTCAAAGATTCACCTTACTAAGAAACTTTATGAAGACATAAGACCTTCTGATCACGTTGGGATTTATTTTGTTGTTGCAGCAGAGGACTTGACATAGAATGTATGGTATAAACAAGAATATAGCAGCGGAGACAAGCATAAAATAATTAATTTATTGACATAAAACTGCTGTGCACATACACAACCATCAATTCTCTAACATATTAGTATATTAATACCTTTTGCTTATAACTGTTTCCATGAGCTTTAATTCCTCACAGGAATCAAAGCTCATAGATTAGGGTTCATGACTGTAAATGGCTTTGCTGCATCTGTATTAAACTGTGATGAGAAGGTTTTGGATTCATTTGTACAGTCTATGTTGCAAAAATGAAAGGAAAGAAAAGGAAATGTATCTACAATTTTACTTAATTTCTTATTTCTTCAATAATTTCTCTCATCATCTTATTAATTTCAGAGCTGAGTACCTCCATCAAATCCTTCCAGTACGAGCTGGATCCAGGTGAACCAAAGACTGATAACAGGAGGAGGTTTTTTGATACGCACGCTGTGGTACGACTCTTTGAGGAAAATGGTTGGGCTTCTTTTTTTACTTTTAAAAATGTCTCAACATTACTCTGCTTCGTTGATAAGAAGCAGCTGATCCTCCTCATTAAAATTTTCCATGAACAGGCTTCACTACTCAGCAGGCTGAGGTGCTGGTTAAAGTCCTGGTGAGGATGACAAACTCTAACATGGATGTCATCTATAACGACATGGTAACCAAAGTGCAGCAGGTGAGACTGCAGGATTGTGCTGTGTCAACACCTGCTTGTTTTTTCTCTGGGTGTCACTTATCATGCTTATCATCAAGGGGAACATGCCTCGAGTCTCACAAAGTAACCGAGATTATTGCTTTATTCTCCCCAGCACCTGTATCAACCATTTCAAAGCTATTCCATAATAATAACATTGAATTATATGATCACATACTTAAATTTAATGTGAAGATATTAGAGGACTCTGACGTATAACATATTCTTTAAATGCTCGCTTTCTTGTCAATTTATGGAAAAGAAATATTGTGCAAGATGGACTGTAGCTCAGTATTTAAAGAGTGTTGAGAATAAATAAAAATGTAGGCAAAAGAAGAAAAGGAAAAAGGCATTAGATTTTTAATATTTTTTTCCCTGGTATTAATAAACTACTTTTAATTTTTAGTTAAAAAAAAAGTATTTCAGATGAGTGATTCATTTTGCAGTAATAAGTTTTCCTGCTGGTTGTGTGATTGGCAGGAGATCATGCTGCAGCGTGTGATGTCTCAAATAGCGGCTGTAAAGAAGGACATGATAATCCTTGAGAAGAGTGAATTCTCTACTTTACTGGCAGAGAATGAGGTTAGTGTGATTATCAACAGCTTAAAACTTGCATCCACCTGCAAGTCATAGATGGAACTGATTAAAGTCAATGTTAAATGCATACTTAATAAAAATTAAAATCAGTAGCAATAAGTTACACCAGATAATATAAAAGCCAATGTAAAAGTATTCTTGTAAAAGTTTGCTTGTAGGAAATGGAACGAGTCTCTTACTGTACACTATGTTTATGTTGTGCTGTTGTTCTGTTTTTGATATGACTGAATATTTTTAATATTTTAACATTTCTTCCAGAAACTCAAGATCCAGTTATTGCAGCTCAAAGTCCAACTGGCTGTAAGTGATTATTCTGCTCTATGCAAATTAAAAAATAACTATTTTATTTTTTTTATTTTTTTATTTATCCAAGATGTGTTTTTTTAATTAACCTGCAGTTTTGACCTACTATTGTGTATTTTCATTGACACATTGCAGGATGTCTTGAATAAAGTGCGCTCAGACACGATTTTGGACATGAATTTAGAGAAAAGCCGTGTAAAGGAATTGGTAAGTGTTTAAAGAGTGTTTTTTATAGAGATCTGTCAACTGAGAATTTATTTTGTTTTATGTAATTTGAATTTAGATTTGCTTAAATTATAGATAACTGATGTTAAAATTTTGTTTTTCATACCTTTTATGTTAAGATCCTTCCCCACTTTAGAAAATGACAAGAAAGCTATATCTCATTTAATGCAGTGCATATTTACTGCAACTGTCAGGTAGTAAATCTTTATGGTCAGCTTAATTAAAGGAATGATCCTAAATTGATCCTAAATTCTTCACAAGCAGATCGATGATGTTTGAAGTGTATCGTTTTATAGGCCAATGGGACAGTGAGACTCCATAAAATGTGAAGAAGACAATGGTTTCCATCCTTTTCTGACTAAAACATTGTTTATCACTTTCAGAAAGCAGAGCACGAGAAGAAACTTCTAGAAACGCGAACTGAAATAATGGAAATGGTTTGTATATGTGCAGTTCACCTACAGTCAGTATGATTCCTACCCAGTTTTTAGTTCATGTTTATGATCACATAATGTGAGATCACAGGGCAGACTCTGATACAGTGTTATTCAGAGGAAAGTGATACACAATACAGATTAATGTTCCCTGCATTCATTACTGCTGTATGACATTCAAATGGAAGTACAAAAAAAGGCTGTTACTTATTGCTTAAATTCAAATGCAGTTTGGTGAAGTCTCATTCCAAAGCCTCTGTTTTATTTTGTGAGGCTGACCTTTAATGCCTCTGTCTAATCGGCCTTTTTTACAGACTGCAGAGCAAGATCGTCATTTAACTCAGACCAACATGAAGATTGATACTGAAGTGGCCGGTTTGAAAACCATGTTAGAGTCTCATAAGCTGGATACTATAAAATACCTTGCAGGTAATACACATGTGCATTTTTCTACATGGAATTAGGAATTATATGAGAAAATAATTATACTTAAATGTCAATAGTTCAGCGTCTTGCTTGTAATCCGAAAGAAGAGTTTTAAGAGGGACCTCCAATCCCCAAAGGACCCACGAAGGAGGCAAAAAATGCAACTTAGTTTCCATCATATCTGATCTGTGGTGTAGGACTAGATGTTGATATCCCCTAATACATACGTGCTTGAGGTACCAATGAGACTCTGTGAGAAGATCAATTGAGTGATGGTATCCTTTTAGTCTTGAGGTGCTGTGCCAGAGAGTGGCTTATATCCTTCCCTAGTTTCCCAGAAAGTGGCAGCCAGTTTAAATGAGGAGGGTAGAGTCAGGGAGAGATGCCTTGTGGGACTAAACTCTCCCGCGCCGGGCTGTGCTCTACCTCCCTCTATTCCCCCACTTACATGGGTGAGGCAAGGAAGAAGAGTGGGAATGTTGTTTGCAAGCGTGCAGTGAGCAGGATTGATACTTACCAGGCCAGACTAGGTGTTGTTATCCCCTGTTACATACTGGAGGCACTGACGAGCCTCCGTGGGAAGGTCAGGTGAGCGATGTCATCCTTTGGGTTATCAAGTGGGTGTGCTCCTTCTTGGGTGTTTTGCTGGTAGGCCCATGACACCTCCAGAGGGTTCAGCAGTGAATTGCAACGTCCCAGGTTCACCCCCTAGATGCCTTCAGCTCACCTGAGGGCCCAGACAGAGTTCCTCCTCTTCATCCACAGCCACTAACACCCCTTTTCAACAGCTCGGGAGAGGTCTTTGACTGCCTGCCGGAGGGCCTTCCCTCGCACTCCCATCTCCCTGAGGAACCTCAATGTTGAGTTGGCTACAAATCCTCTGCAGTCTACTTCCACTGGGCGTACCTTCGCCTTCCAGCCCGTTGCTGCACATCGGCTGCAATTTCAGCGTACCTTAGCCTCTTTCACTCAAAGGCCTCTTCCACTGAACTCTCCCAGGGCACCGTGAGCTCAATGATGTAAACAAGCATGAGGGAGGCTGACCACATGACAAGGTCTGGTCACAAGTTGGTCGATGCGATCTCAGCAGGGAAGCAAAGCTTCTGGCCCAAGTCTGCCAGCAGTTTCCAGTCCAGTGCCCCGCCTAGCTGGGTTTGGTCCTATGGGGCTGAGGTTGGCTTGACCCTCGCCCTCCCGGACAAATGATGTCACCTGCCAGCGGGATGATAGGGGAGGGAGGGCGTTCACACTTGTCCATCGGCTCTCTAGTACTGCTGCAAGACTCTTCAGGACCTGGTTGTGATGCCAGGTGTACCGGCCTTGAATGAAGCTGGTCT
>JAPZDV010000013.1:16101355-16125008 GCA_029814665.1 Acanthurus lineatus
GCTCTCTAGTACTGCTGCAAGACTCTTCAGGACCTGGTTGTGATGCCAGGTGTACCGGCCTTGAATGAAGCTGGTCTTGCAGCCGGCTAGGATGTGCTTCAGTGATGCTGGACTTGGGCAGAGAGGGCACGTGGGGTCTTCGCCATACCACTGGTTTAGGTTTGCAGGAGAGGGTAGGACATCATAGACAGCCTTGATGGTGAAGCTCGTCCTGAATGCCTCCATCTCCCAAAAGTTCTTGCCAGGAGATCTTCCTCTTCTCTACTCCTTCCCATGTAATCCACAGGCCTTGTTTTGCCTGTGCCACAGCTTGTGCACACCTTCCCGCTTCCTCTTCCTGCTGTACCTCCTGGACCACCAGTTTGCGCCTCCGGGATAAAGTGATCTTGCTCCAGGCTGGTGTGCTGGCCCCAAGGCCAAGGCCATCTCTACCCTCCTGGACTCAGCCCACTATGTCCCTGCGCCTGAGTGCTGCCTTTGCCTGCTCAGTTACAGCCAGTGGGGTCCACTTCCTCCAATGTTAGTGGCCACATGAGCCGAGGAAGTAGCCCATACTGCATGCACAGTTTGCCAGGAAGCAGGGTTTTGTCGATGTTGTCCAGGCCACAGGCTACCTCCTTCCTGAGCTGATCTGCCTGCTCTTTATCTTTGAGGAAGGCATCGTACCAGTGGTCTAGGCTCTTCACAGGCTTCTCGGAGACAGTTGGAATAAGTTCCTTGCCAATGTGAAAGCGTTGGTCTGACAATTTCCCTTTGACAACAGAGATGCTTCTAGACTTGCTCGGTTTGATGTTCAGCCATGCCAGTTCGATGTTTTCCTGGAGCTTTTTTAGTAGTCGTACGGTGCAATAATTGTTAAATAAAGTTGACTATTAGCTGTATTGCACATTTTATTCATATGTGTATAACAGGTGGAATTTTAAAGAGTGAAATTATATTTCATTTAATTTGAAGGATATTTTTGATGGCCCTTGAGTAAACTTAAATTTCTGAGGAAACTGAAGTTTAAAGTAATTTCAACCAAATTAGTTGTCTAACATTTGGCAAAACAAAAACAGCTTTACATAATAATCTATCACTGTGTAGCAAGTAGACTAATGATTGACCCATGTGTTTTTTCCTCTTCCAGGCTCAGTTTTCACCTGTCTTACTGTGGTCTTGGGTTTCTATCGTATTTGGATGTGAGAAGACAAAGCTTATGATTTTCATTTAATCCCTGGTAACACTTGAATCTCAGTGTAAGCTCTGTAATCTGACAGCAGTCAGAGACTCATCAGAAGTTTGTATTATTGGTGCAGTCTTTCTCAGAAGTAGTGTTATGGAAGAAAAGTTCTGTCAGTAGATCGCCAGTAATATTTATTCTTCTATTATGTAACCCCTCTCAGGGCTGAGACCAATCATTTATTGTTACCATCGTTGTCTTTTGGCTGCTGGAAACCAAGCTGACAAATGTACTTTTTAATAGTGTTGGACAATCCAGTTTTACTCAGATTGGAAATAATTTTCCCCTAAAGAAACCACCTATTTTAAAATGTTGTACAGGTAATTGAATGCTGACCTCTTCAGATAATACTGTTTAAAACTAAAGTTTTGTATATGTGTATATCAAGCTGAAGTTACTGGAGAGAAGATCTGAAGGACAATGCCACTTCTTAATCGTACAACTATTATCTGTCTTTCTGTGTTGTGGTCTCAGAACTTTTAATATGGTTGATTAACTGTTATATTGATCAATAAAATAAACTGTCAACCACTGCAATCTGTTGCTTACATATGAAGTTGTTTTTGTTTGTTTGTTTTTTTTAATGATTTTGTATTCTTGATTGTAAAGTTGTTGAGAGCTGGTCATGCTCAGTTGTTTTTAAGGTAAAATATGAAAAAAAGCCTGTAGGGTAGGTCATTCATGGGCTCACCCTGGCTCAGAGCCATTGTTTTTACTCTGAAAAACCTATGACCCGGAAGTGGTTACCCTTGTATGACTACACGTGTGTAGCTGTCAAAGAATCGTTTATCCGTCCTCAACTTTCCACATGACATTGACCTGTGAGTAAACCCGTATGTACTAACGCAAGCTCAAAACGTTATAAGCTGTAAATGATTTGTAACTAAGCGTGTTTTAAATAAAGACCTCTAGTTCAAATCGGCAAGCTGCTAAGCTAGCTGTCGGAATAATGGTGGAGTAGGACAGGTAACTTCAGAGATAATTAACGTTAACTGTATATTTGACACGTTATGGGTATCGATCCTTATAGAAAATGTCATAAGTTCCAGTTTACAGTGTAGACAAGTGGTTTGTTAAGTCGACTTATTTAGCCTTTTTTAAATAAGCTGTATTAGCTGTTTGCGAAGCAGATATACTTTAGTTAAGAATGTTTTTCACTGGAAGACTAAACCATCGAAGATGTTTTTATGTTGTATATTTAGCTGAGTTGCTGAATTTTCATAGGCTGAAATGCTGAAATATATCCTGTATTTTTGCAGGCACTGTTGGGAGTTTTCTACGCAACAATGACTGATGCATTCAGCAGCAGCTCGGAAACGGTAATTCAGCGTGTGGTGGATGTAGCAGTAAAGAAAAACACCCCTCTGGACAAACTTGAAGAGTTTTATCAGATTAAGAAGACCTGCGACTTCATCACAGAGCGTGGATTTGAGAAGGTGAGAACATCTTTTTCTACTTAAAGTCATTTAATCATTTCGGCCCTTTGGTATTCAAAAGCATAAGAGGGGAACTAAGTTCTTGATAAAAATCTAATCAAAATATGTACAGAGGCCAGATAAAGACTTGAGAAGTAATTTGTCTATATGATTGTTGTTCACAGGTTGCCCTGCAGTTTCCAGATGAGCTGCTGGTGGATTCAGTTGCAGTAGCACTGGAGATTGAGAGAAACAGTAATGCTAAGCCGTTCATTTTGGGTGATACATCCTATGGCAGGTAACACATTAAGTCTAAATAAGATAAGTCTTACTTTCGTTTAATGACTCCTGCTATATGTCAGTTTTAGTGCTTGCATGACACATTACCCAGGAATTATATTATATGTGTGTGTGTGTTATTCTGATAATTTATGCAATAGTACCATGTGTGAAGATATGTTTTTATGTAATTACTTGTTTAACCTCTAAAATTGGAGTCTTTGCCACTGCAGTGTGAGTTTTATTTTTATTTTGAAGCTTGTATTTTCATTTATTTAAGGCTGTTACAAAACAGTATGTAAACTAAATCGTTTATGTAATTAGGTCTTAACCCTTTCATTATTAAGGCTACTGTCACATACTCTACATTTTTGTGTGCATTCATTATTTTTGTTGACTTCTCTTGAGCAGTTGCTGTGTTGATGAGGTGGCTGCAGAGCATGTTGGAGCAGACTGCATTGTGCACTATGGCTCTGCCTGTCTCAGCCCGTCTAAAAGGCTGCCCTTGCTGTACATCTTTGAGAGACGGCTGGTAGATCTTGAGAAATGCACTTCTGCCTTCAGAGAACTCTACCCTGACACACAGAGTCACATCATCCTCCTCTATGATGTCAACTACGTTCATGCTATTAGTAAGTTTTTCTATGGGACCATACTGTACTCTCTTTTATCTGATTTATGAAAGGTGCTCAAACATTTTTATATTTATGCCATGCATTGGTAAGCTATTTATGTTTATTTAACTGGTCATCTTTGAAATCAGTAATTTGTAATTAACAAACTGTACTCTAAAAGAAAAGGAATGCAGAAGAACAGTGTTTTAGTTGATTTTACAATTTAGTTAATTGAATTATCAGCATCTGCAGTCAAAAATCATCAATGAACCTCTGTCTTAGCTACGGCAGATAGCACTGAAATCTTATTCCTTTACATCTGGACTTTACAAAGGTTTGTTGATTCCTCCCTGATAGTTACTGAATGCAGCGTATTGTTTTATTTTTCAGATGATCTTCTGACCCTCCTTTCGCCAGAGTATCCGAACCTCATCAGCTCTGAACTCGTTGTGGAAGGGGAGCAGTGTTACAGTCACGGCTGGATTAAAAGAAAACATGACACCTGTCCATCAGAGCTAGACGACAGACAGGTTATTTGTCAGTTTGGAAGACAGTTCTCCTTGAAGAGTGGTTTAAAAGTAACGGATTACAGTATGTTCTACATAGGCCAAGAGGGAGCAACCTTGAGAAACTTCATGATGACTTGGAACCGCTGTTCATTCTGTTCTTTT
This sequence comes from Acanthurus lineatus, assembly GCA_029814665.1. Taxonomy (NCBI): domain Eukaryota; kingdom Metazoa; phylum Chordata; class Actinopteri; order Acanthuriformes; family Acanthuridae; genus Acanthurus; species Acanthurus lineatus. The sequence continues at coordinate 16,105,557 of JAPZDV010000013.1, forward strand.
GACCCCATGACAATGATTGGGAGGGCTGAGTCAATAAGTATCAACCGTGCACTGATGAAGCGATATTACGCCATTGAAAGGGCCAGAGATGCCAATGTGGTTGGCATTCTGGTTGGAACACTCGGGGTTGCCGACTACCTCACCATCATCCAGCAGCTGAAGGAGACCATCCACAGAGCTGGCAAGAAGAGCTATATGTTTGCCATGGGGAAACTGAACGTGCCCAAACTAGCGAACTTTCTTGAAATTGACATTTTTGTGTTGATTGCATGTCCTGAGAACTCGCTGCTGGACTCCAGTGAGTTCTATAAACCTGTGGTAACACCATTTGAGATGGAGGTGGCCTGCAACAAAAAGAGGGAGTGGTCAGAGGAATATGTTACGGACTTTCGACATCTCCTGCCAGGTTGGACTTGGATTTATACACATCACAAATTTCTAAATCAACTTTTCTCAACTGTTTCCTACATCAAGGGTATATGAAAATTATAAAAAGGAATGGTGGGGGCAACAAGTGGCCACTGTAGATTTTATGGGGGTATCAGACATTTTTTGGCAGGCAGTAAGAGGTTTTTTTTCAGTATTTCCCATCAAAGTCATATGTTAGCCTAAATTTTGGTTTTAATGTGTGCAGTGGGCTATGAAGTTGCATATTGCCATCAGCAGAGGACAATAGTGCTCCATTTTCAAAGCTTTTTTCTGCCCATCACAGTCAGTCAGTTCAAAAGACTTAACATATGAGTTTTGGAAAAACTCAACCAAATGTTGATTTTTATTTCCATAGTTATGTCATGTAACGTTTGCCTGAATAAGAAGTTAGGTTCAGTTGATTATGGCTGTAATCAAACATAAGATTGCATGATCATATTTGAAATTTAGAGTATAGTAATTTAGTAATTTAGATATTTTTTAATTACACTTTTCAAAACTCCTATTCCAGTAAAGTTAGGATTGTAAAACTAATTAAAACAGAATGCAATCAATTGCAAACAAACTATGTTTGCCACAGCGGTTTAACAAAGTGTTTACAAAGCTCATGTAGTAACATCCTTTTTGCAACACGTGTTTCACAAAATGGTGAGCCTCACTCCATCTTCCTGTCCCAACTTTTTAAAATACTTCGCTACCATCAAGTTCAGAATAAGCATTTAAAAAAATTAATGAAGTTGAAGAGGTAAAGCATAAAATGTATTGTCCTTGTCCTGTTTAGTCATAGAGTATAAGTAAAATTAGCAAGTTATTACATGGTATTACACAGTGGCCCAATTTTTGAAACCAGGGTTGTAATATTTTCATTCTTGGCTACATTAACTATTATTACTCTATAAATTTCTATGTTTAAAAGTAGATTACAACATTTTAAATTCTTTACACCTCTTTATAGTCACTAACACTGAAAGGATTTGTACTAACTTGGTATCACATGTAGAGATCTTAAGGCAAAGGTGTTTTTTTTCTACACCAGAAAAAGGCTATTGAAGTGAAATTTGTTCTGTGTCTTAATGTTCTTTTCATCTTAAACTTGCACCAGGTGGACAGAGTCACGTGCCTTTGGCTAATCAGCAGGAGGGGGACGATGAGACTGACGTGTCTTTAATCACAGGAGCTCTGCGAAGCCAGAATCTGTTGAACAGTGAGCCTGCAGAGTCCTCATATGGCTCCTCTGTAGTCCTCAGGAACCAGACCCTGACTGTAGCCAACACACACTCAGCTGGTATGTAAAGACACTCCTTGCTTTATTTCCATACATCCACTAGTTTATTGAAAAATATCATAGACATACAGTAAGTTTTCCATCTTGTGAAAATTTGGGCAATTTCCCCAAACCACAAAAAAACGCATAAGGTGTTACAGTTACAGTTATAAATATCTTTTATGAAGCTACAAATTTATGTTTTCTCTTTTCAGCATCTTTCCTGGCAGAACGAAGCTGGCGTGGCTTAGAGCAGAAGTTGGGAGAGACACCTGTAGTAAAGGCAGGGAAGGGCAGAAAAGGCATAGCTATTGCCTATGAAGAGGAAGTAACATCTTCATGATCATTTACTTTACAAGACTCCATCAGAGTGTTTTATCATGTCCCCCTGCAGTTAACGGATATTAAAAGTATTTTGCTTGTAATTGCTGGGCATTACAAGTAGTATTAGACACTACATTGTTAGTTTTGCCCGTTATTCAATCACAGAATGTAACCAGTGGTTTTGTTCAGATTTATAAAAGGCATTGTGATCATGTGGAGGTGCGGATTGAAGTAAAATGATTAAAAGTAATATTTTTTTGGAATACTAAGGCGCTGATTATTCCAATTTAATTGATTATAGAATAGTTTTGGTAAGGGGCACCTGCCCACTTTTCTGCTTTTGCCACTTAATTGTAATACTGTCTCTAGTTGCTTTCTGTTTACATTTATATATTTAAATTACTGGTCACTGACAGGAACTTCTTCCACAAAGGATGCAGGAAATATGCCAGTATTCCCATTGCATTGCCCCTCCAACCAATCCTGGTTAACTAAAAGAAGAAGAAAATATGAGTTAGAATCATTTTTCCAGGACAGATCCTTAATATTATATCAGTTTGGGATATATATTGCTTAAAAATAGTGTCTCACCTTTAGAGAGGAATATGATGGTATCGCCTTGATTAAAACTGAGATCCTCTGGATTGGACGACTGGTATGAATGAAGTGCCACAAAGTGTATTACTTCCTGTGGCCTCCCATCAGTCTGCTAAAAAAACAAAATAAGATACAGATAATCAGGCAGATAATCATTTCGTTCTCACTTTCTTTCAGTGTCCTTTCATGTGTCCATCTGTAATGTAGTATTGCATTACAATCAATGTACTTGATTGCAGGACCAACATGATCAGGGACATAACACATTTGTATGACTGTGACTTTGATGAAGACACAGTAGAGTTAAATCATCAGTCAGCACGATTAAAGTTCTCTAATCACTTTGGTTTCTCTTGAATATTTGCTGATTTTGTATTGAGAAGAACTTGATCCAGCTGCATCATGCAGGAAGATACAGAGAACTCTTACATCTGCATGAGGTTAGAGTTTCTACAGTCTCAATGTTTCTCTTCCACCCTAACAAAAATTAAATGTTCATGAAATACTGTAATACCATTTATCAAGGAGCAGATTTTATTCATAAATATTGGTATCATCCCTATACCTGCGTCAGGCACAACCAGACAACAATGGCCGGCCTCTTACCTCCTTGGTGTTACACCACAAGGTGATGCTCTTGCTGCTGGCACTACTCCATACATGTTCCATTTCTGTGTCAGCATTGATTACACTTTCTTCAGTTGCCTCGGAGGTTAAACTAAATTAAACAAAAGGATTGAGGGTTGCACTCTGTCAGTAATGCAATGTTTCTATTGAACCAGAATATATTTGAAATGTGTGTTTTGTACCTCAAGATGATTGCAGCAGTAGGGAGATTCAGTTTCCTACTGATTTTGTCAATCAGTAACTCATATGGAGACCCAGATGGTACTGAGACAGCAATGGTGAATGTGAATCGGACTTTGACGATACATAAATTGTCTGCAGTCTGTGTATCCTGGCATTAATGAAAGGACACATCATAGGAATTCAATCATCACAGAAATTCAAAATAAAAATCCACCTAAACACTTAAATGTTCACATGTTACCTCATTTTGTTGTCTAGATATGTATCATATTTATGGATAGGACTTTGCAGATCGAGGATCAGACTCAGCATACCTTAGGTTGTGTGTCTCCACTGCTGCTGTCACTGGGAGTAAGACCTTAAATACATATTTTTTAAAAAAAAGTTTTATTACATTGGTCAACTTCTATTTGAAGTTAATTTTTTTTTTTCGTTACTGCATTATTATGAAACATGGATAAAGCTGGTCAAATGCAATGGTGTCATTTTAGTTGGCTTTAAGTGTGTGTCTGGAAAGTTCACCTTGCTTCCTTACAGGTCTGGTTGGTGGTTCACGAGTTGGAGGCTCAGTTATTCCCTGGTTAATAACATCCAAATTATGCAATTCAAAATACAGAAATGAATAAAGATTTAATTACAGTGTACTCTAATACTTGAAGAAATACCACATTTAGTCGTGCCATTTTATAAACCTGCAAAGTTTAAATAGAAAAAAATATCATACCCCATTTTGTTTAGAAGCCAAAGAGATCTCCAGACGCTCCAGGTAATTGTACGGAACAAGTCCCCTCTGTAATCGACATGACAGTGATGACTGATCTCAATGAAATATTATGGATTATCTGAATGTGACATGAACAATTGTCCTCTGCACAGTTCATAAAAAACAAAAACACAAGTTCCAGCTGGAGGTTTTAGGAGATTCACACTAGCATGGAGGTGACAGATGTACAGATTTCTTACTCTTTCATTGAAGATCACAGATGCCCAGTTGTCTTTACCCTTCTGCAGTACAAACACAATGTTGCCTGGCACTACAGCCAACTCATCACTGGTCTCAGGAACAAACTCAAACAGGACAGTGTGTGGTTCTCCTTCCAAAGCTCTGTTAAGACAGGTCACATTCACATTATATCAAGAGACCTGCTGATACTCTAGTTTTTAAAACTGTGTATTAACACCTTTCTATCCCTCTGTTCTATTGTTTACATTTTCACTGATTAAAATATTTTGATTGATTTTTCCCCCTTTATTTTCTCTTACTTTTTAAATTAAAGCTGATAATTCTAGATTACTCATCGTTCAGATCAAAGTCCATCAGTGTCAAGGTAATATGCGACCAGATGATCAAATCATTTTTTTGGACACTGTAACAATCAACTTACTAAATATTTTGTGTTTTAAGAGAGCATCATATTCATGCAATTTCAAAGTGACTGTTTTACCTTAGAACTTCAGGTTCTTTTGGACGAGTTGGACCATCTTCCACCTGTCAGTTTATAACACAAAGCACCAAATTACTGCTAAAAATGCCTGTAGGTATAGTCGTCACTGACATGGTGCAACCCATCATGAAAGCAATGGCCTTTTAGCTGAAAAAAGTGTAGCAATAGTTTAGGACATGGTAGAGTGTAATATGAAATCAAGAGTAAAGGGCAAAGGGGAAAGAAAAGAGGGCAAAAAATGTCATTATTGACTGTATATTGTAGCTTGTGATACAATAAACTTTCCAGGCATTATGGTCACCAATATAGTTTGATCATAGATATTTTAGTGCCTCCTAAGATCTTATATATAATATACTTTGTTGTATTATACCATATTAACATACACATAACATATTATGCTAAAAAGAACCCTCTGGCTTATTTGTCATTAGATTACACTGGTTTTGTCTTTTGTTTATTTTGTATTGCTAAAATTGAGCACAAATGTCACCTGTGGCTGTAATGGGGCAAATCCAGAGAATTGGTCCTGAGGAATGACAGATGCAACAACCTGAAGATAATAGAAAAAAAAACATGTTAAAGGCAAATAATTTTTGTGTTTCTCCAAAGCACCAACCTTTACTAATGCATTCCACAGGTAAATTATCAGATTAAGTCTTACCTTTGCTTTGCCCAGATAGTCCTTCTTCTCCAGCTCAGCAACATAGTGCTTATTTGGTTTAAAAAGCACTTTTGATGGGAACTCCACTGGTTTAAAAAGTTTCTGCTTCTGTTAGGGAAAATGAATTACTGAATCAATGAATCAGTTACACCACAGTGTACACAAATAATACTTTCCATGTCTTATCCTCTCACTGACCCCTCATTGACTGGACTGATATTCATATTTATATATAATTGCAAATACACTGGCTTATAGAGCTTTCACTGATAACTTGTTACTAGCTTCTGACCAGTGAATGTCAAGCAAATCAATGTAAAAATAAACAAAAAAAAACAAAAAAAAAACAGCCATAGTCATTAGTGGTGAATCACTTTGCTTCAATAGCTGCCATCCCAACCCCAAAAAAATATTTATAGCTTGAGTTTGTGTCAGTCTGATCCACCCTGACAAAAGTACAATTTGGCATAAATGCTATATTTTAATTATTTGTCAAGAATACGATCATGTAAAGATATTCAATAATTGAATTAACAATGTTGTTGGTAGCTTAAGTCCCAATTTTTTTTCATGGCCATGGCCATTTTTACATGGACTTCATGTTAACTGACCAGAGTTGATTGCAAAGCTTTGTCGATGATATTGAGTTTATTCTCTGTCTTGTAGTCAAGAGCCTTCACGAGGTTTTCCTGGGCCTTTTCCCAGTTACCCAGTTGAGCCTCAGTCAAGGCCATATTGAGGAGAACCTGTGGCAGGAGACATTGATTAGAGGCTTGTTCCTACTGCAATCCCTCATGCAAACCACAGAACTGAGAATAATGACTTAGCCTCTGAGGGTTTTCTACCATTAGAAATGAACGGGTATGTATCAAATTGTACTTGAGAAGACTGGGTAACATCCACAGCACTAAGTAAAAACAGAAACTGTTTTTGAATCATTGCTTTTAAATAAGATGAATCATTAGGCAGATTTAAAAAAGCGCATTCAGAATTAATACACTGTATGTCTCTTAAGTAGAAGTCAGGATGTAAAATTATAGTCTTAAGTAGCCTAATAACTGGGAAATGACATAATAATAAGGAGCCATATCAAGATTTTTGAAAATAAATGAAGGCTCTTGAATACTTACCTCACATGCATACAATTTGTATGTGAGACCAAGTGCTTTGTAATCAATCAGCTGGTTGCCTCTTAGTGTTTTGTAGGCATGCTTGAAATCAGCTAAACTCTCCTCATACCTTTAAACATAATACATTCAGTTAATTACTTCTTCATGTCATAAACCATACAAGATGTAAAGTAAAAGACGTGATTAGGAACCAGGTTCTATGATTATAATAGTGTGTCTACCATACTGTATTTTAAAATCTTAAATATAATTTAATGAATATGGCCGTTGGGGTTACTAGTGTGTCTTGCCTGTTCTTTTTGTAAAATGTGATTCCTCTTTGAAAGAAGGCGACAGCCAAATGCTCATCCTTGCGTATGCTGCAATCGAACGCCTGAGAAACATCAGAACATACTGTAACTTCCTTCAGAGGAAAAGAGAAACAGTAAACTGCACTTCTTCTTTCTCTGTGACTTGCACTTTCAGACTGCAGAATATAACAGCGATTCATGTCAGCTTTATCAGCCACATCTAAACAAGATTTTACAGCTTGATGATTATAACAGATATTTTTGTCTCTAATGTTTTCACTTGCATTTTGCCACTAAAGGTCAGTCATACCTTTTCAGCAGCATCCAAATCTTGTTTGAGAAGATGGAGACAGCCAATGTCAAAGCAAATCTTGGAGTTTGGTTCCTGGATAGACAGGAAAATCCTGAGTGCTTCTGAGAAATCCTGTCTGTCAACATAAGTTACAGCCTCGTCCCACTGTCGCAGAGTGTTCAGAAAAGACATAGTCACCAGTTGGCTGTACACTGAGTTACAGACCAAAATTGAGGAAGCTCTTCTGATTTGTACTGTTGAGATCAGGAAGTGTGATGACAGTGTTATAGTTGGTTCATTTAAATAGCGCCATCACTAAGTTTAGGTCAAGTGGCTCTTGCTTTTTTGTGCTTCTCTGGTATTTATTCAGTAATTTTGTTTGTATATTTAAAGTGTTTAAGTGTGAGTGTGGGAGAGAGAGTGAGTGTTGATATATTTTCTGTATCACTTTTCTCCCCTTGTACATAACAGGTTGAACATAAAAAATGGGAAACATTAATTATTTCCAAGAGAAGAAAGATCAGTTCTCTACAAGTCTGTTTCCTTTGGTTGTTTTTGATTCGGCTTTTGGTTTTTCTTATAGGGATGCAGATGGAGTGAGTGAGTGAGTGCTGACATATGGAAACTATTTAAGACTGACATCGATGTACACAGAGATAAGCAACTGGAAACTGGTGGGATTTTTTTTTTGGATCACGTTATACAAGCCTCACATCAGAAGCATTGGTGGAGTACTGCTATAGTACACCTGTTTTATTTTTGCCCTTTTTAATCTGCCCTTTTGTCTTTGAGTTAACACCATTAGTGCAGTGCTTCACTTTACACGAAAAAAAATAGACTGCTGATGCAACAATAACAAAAATCACACAATGTAGCCGAAACTTCTGACACGCACTATTTCACTCTACTCTAAGACAAGTCAACGATTTCTAAACTAATAGTGTGATATGTTTTTCATGTATCTACCCTTGTTCAGTATGATGTGTATCCAAAAGAACACTATGCTCTTATTTTAAAAGGAAAAATACGTATTTCCGCTTCCCACCTGATAAACTCTAGACCAATTGCCTTGATGCAGCCGTGGCTAGCTAAACAAACATGGCTATGCTACATTTTCAAAAAACGGACCTTAACGACACGTAGTTTTGATGGGCGATTAATAATAACGTGCCAATTGTAAAGCTGTAGATGGAGAGCTGATGTTATCACGAGGTTGTGTAGCTTAGAGTATCATTTTGTGACCGTGTTTACATATATTGCTAGCTCTCTAGTTGGCTAATGTAAGCTAGCAAAATGGACCTTGGAACAATGTTGTACAACAACTTAAAAGATGTTACATGGAGCAACACGTCCTTACCATTAGACCAACTTGTCAGTGCTTACCGGTTGCCGCAAATTGTGAAGCTGGATAACGGTTAGTAACTTTCGGTCATTATTAAGTTTCCTTTGCTAGCTGTTAAATTGCTAACGCTAGTTAGCACCCGTAAACATTTTTTTCAGCTGATTTTGTCAGTGTAATGTTATATTTCTATTGCCAAAAAATGTCAATTTAACATTGAACGTAAAAATATGGAGTTTTTCGGGGATTGTGTTGTTGTCTATCGTTAAGTCTTTGCATCTCTCCTTCAAATTTCTTCAAATAAAGTTTATAGTTGCCTCATTATTGTTTTATAGATGTCCTATGAACTTTTTGCTATCCATTTCTGGGCATGCAAGTGAAGGCGGCAAGTTTACAGACAAAAACAGCTTTAACTACAATAAACAGTACTTCTTTTAAGGGACTCTTGTTGACTAAAAAACATCTTTATCTCAACTGAGGTTCAATACAAGACGCATTTTAGCAAAATAGTAAAGCTACATGAAATTAAAGTGAGAAATAAAGGTTTTATTTCGGGGGTTCATGGAATTTATCTCCACAACAGCTGTTTTCCCCGACAGATGTGCACTAACAAGCGTGTTTATTGTGGTATGCACTTTGAAATGAAGTCATTATGAAATCAGCAATAGTTTTAGATTTTCAATTTTGCCCTCGATCTTTCCACCTTCTTCACACTTTATCAAACATCTCTTGCAGAATTGTGGTGGTGTATTATACTTTTAAATGGCAGTGCATATTTATAGAGATGTCTGGATAGGGTATGAGTAGTTCTCCATTAGGCATAGTGACTTGAGTGCGCTGAGTAATCCAGTGCCTTGTCTTGGGTAGGGAAGCCTGTAAAGCTTACAAGCAGTGTAATAAAAGGAAGAGCAATTAAGGCATTTCTCAGAAGGCTTATTTTATTGTTTTAGATTTCAAATATGGCTTAGCCATGGACGTTATCAGTAACATCATGTTTAGTCACAAGATGTTTTATGTGTTGCATAATATTTGTTTACATTTTCATGACACTTTAGATTTTAACTGATCCTTGTGCAAAAGGGGCAGCAGGTACATCAAAAACTTTTCAGGTAGTTTGATAAACTTAGTAAATATTTGTTGATAAACTTGACAGTATAACAGTAGCACCTGAATTGTAAGGTAGTCTGTGTTCTGCTTGTTGTTTTCATCACTGCAGGTCAGTTGGTTGAAGGGCTCAGAGACAATGACTACCTCTTGATTCATTCCTGCCGTCAGTGGACGACTATTACTGCTCACAGTCTGGAGGAAGGACATTATGTCATTGGGCCCAAAATAGAGATCCCAGTGCACTATGAAGGTGAGTTACATCTGTATGGATGCCTGATGCTCTTGAATTTACCTGACTGGGCTTTTGGGTGATGTATTACAGTCTTTATGGATCAAAATGAAATCAGCTGATAACATGGAGCTTGAACTCAGGGCTCCTGAAATGCTGATTAAAAACTTTGATTTCTGTGCTGTAGACATCAAAGTTTTTAAAAATACACAAGAACTTTTGAGAAGCTTTTGTGTCAAAAGAAAGATCGTAGGAACAATGGTTAGCCTTTTCCCAAACATATTTCTATTTATACTTGCACAGAAAAGAACAGCACATGATGAACCTGTTAGTTGCATTTATATGTCATTTTCTATTTTAGGTCAGTTTAAGCTACTGGAGCAGGACAGAGATGTCAAGGAGCCTGTTCAGTACTTTAACAGTGTGGAGGAAGTGGCCAAAGCATTCCCTGAAAGGGTGTACGTCATGGAGGAAATCACATTTAATGTTAAGGTACATTTAATCTGTTGAGGAGATTGTCATGATTGGCTGTGGATTCTCTAACGTTAATTAAAATGATTATCTTAGCTGGATCATTCATGTCATATTATTTAGAGCTCTGACTTCCAACTTGGACAGCAGGAGTATTCAGTAAGTTAAAGATTTCCAGTTGAGTGTAGAAATCAACCTGCTAAAGCTCTTATTACAACATATTTAGGTCATTTTAGATAATTTTTCATAATGTTATTTTTAGAAAAGTCAGCTCTGCAAAGAAGGCTAAAAAACTATTTAAGCCAGGACACCACTGAAAACGGTGCTGCTATGCAATGTTAGTTGGGGTCCATTTTTATTTGAAGCTTCTTTTTTACATTGTATGAGGACACATTTTGGATAGAAAGTTTGCTTTTATGTATCAGTGATAGTATCTATGCATAAATCTACTATTAAGACATTAACCTAAAATTTACTGTTTAATTCAACACCAGAGCTGCAAGAAAGAAATGCTCTCCTTAATGTCCTCAGTAATTAGGCCATATGTCATGTTTTCACAGATGGCATCAGGGGAATGCAATGAAGACACAGAAGTTTACAACATTACATTAAGCACCGGTGATGAACTGACATTAATGGGTCAGGCTGAGATCCTATATGCTAAGACTTCCAAAGAAAAATCCAGATTCAACACCATCTTCAAGAAAATTGGGAAGCTTAACTCCATCAGCAAGATCGGCCGAGGCAAGATGCCATGCTTGATTTGCATGAACCATCGCACAAATGAGAGCATCAGCTTGCCTTTCCAGTGCAAAGGCAGGTTCAGCACCTGTAGTCCGCTGGAGCTTCAGATGCAGGATGGCGAACACACTATAAGGAACATTGTGGAGAAAACTCGTCTCCCAGTGAATGTCACGGTACCCAGCAGTCCGCCCCGCAATCAGCATGACCTCCATCTGATCCGTGAGGGTCATCGCTACAAATTTGTCAACATTCAGACAAAAACAGTGATTGTGTGCTGCATTCTGCGAAGTAACAAAATTATCCCCATCCATTTTCCCTTTCACATGGCCATGCCTAGATTTATTATCCCAGAAGAACTGCTGCAAGGAGAGTTATGGTTAGATACTATGGTACATCGCTGGTTCTCATTTTGCCAGGAGCAGTTTGACATAGATGATTATTCCCGTGCTGTGCGAGATGTGCGGACAGACTGGAACGACGATGGTAAGAGCCCTAAGAAGAACAGTGGAAATGGTAGTTGCAGTGGAAGCAGCGGAGGCAGTAGCAGCTCTAATGGGTGTCCCAACCACATGCAGATTCCTAGCTCTTTAACCTATGCTCGTGATGAACTCACCCAATCCTTCCACCGACTATCTGTGTGTGTGTATGGAAGCAACCTGCACGGTAACAGTGAGGTCAATTTGCAGGGTTGTATGACTCTATGTGGAGATTGGGCTCTTCCGCCCTCTGACAGCATGCTGTCAGATTCTGGAGATAATGAACACTATTTACCCGAGCTGTTGGACAGCACAAGCCAACAACCATCCCTCAACAAGTCGGATGTTCCATACGAAGAGCTGTGGTTGGATCACTTGAGAGGTCAGGTCAGAAAACCTTCTCCAAGTGAGGGAATTAGAGGCATCAACAATGGCTGTGGTACAACAGCATCCCTGTCATACCCGCTCACCTGTCCTCTTGTTGCAGTCACCAGTTCAGATGTTTCTCTTACTCCTCCACCTGTTCCACCCAAGTCTGAAGCTGTAAGTATAATCTGTTACACTTAAAGTCGTGACCCTTGAGAATTTATTCTTGTTTGATTTTGCAACACTCCTGGTTACTTAGGTAACAGCATGTACACTTGAATACCACAACAAACAAAATTCATTTTGCAACCTCTTTGTCATAGATGCAAAAGGGGCATCTGGTGTATCACCAACTAAATAAACTCACATTATTTAAAAAGTCATTCAGTAATAATTGCAACAATGATTCTTATAGCGTAGACAGGGTGTGACATAGACAAAGCTTATCACACAACAGCAGGACCCTGCTCAACAGTGTAAGGTATGCAACCTATTACCAGGCTCTCTTCATTTAAAAGCTTACTGTGGCTGTTCCCATTTGTTCTTATACCCCTGTGCAAAAGTTTGAAATGATCTGCTTACGAAAACTGCTTTAGAAATGATTGTTATGTCTTGTCTATGCATTCTTGATGAAAGGTTGCTGTCAGCGCCAACTGTGATGATAAATATTTGGCTGCACAATAAAAAGCACCACATGCTCATCTGTTGACATAGAAAGCTTTTAATGTGAAGCAGCATTCCCAGGCTGTTCTGTTCGTAACTTTATGCAGCTCTGGCACACTGTAAGGAAACAACAGAAAACAGTGAGGCTGCCATGAATGAGTTTGCACTGGATTGTGCATTTATAAACTGTTTTCCTCTGAATCCCTCGTGCATAAATCCAGTGCTGGAATGACGGATTCCACCCCAACAGTAAAAACTACTATCTAGTGAGATTATTAAAGAATGTATGTAATTGAACAACTGCAGACAAAATAAAAACCATAACTTTTTTGCCTTAACACCCTCAGTTTAACAGAAAAAAATTAATCTGTTGATTTTGCTGTCAGTTTCAATTGCATTAATTTCCTTTTAGGTGAAGGAAGAATGCCGTCTTCTGAATGCGCCGCCAATTCCTCCACGAAGCTTGAAACAGATGCCATCAGTGCCCATCCTGTCTAAGCCACGTCAGCAAGAGACTCGGTCTCCAAGTCCAACTCTGTCTTATTATTCTTCTGGTCTCCACAACATGTAAGAAATAAAACCATTTCATAGCAAACATATGCTATCAATTAAATAACAATCAAAAACCATTTGGTTTGACAGAATTGAAATTATATAAATTCAAACTATCCAATAACAATCTCGTTTTAAGGGCTAATTTATGTTGACATCTCTTAGATCTAGAGAACTGAGTTGTAATAGATTTTGTTGATCATCTTGATTTTTTTCAGATCATTTTAGGTGTGCCCCTTTGAAGCTTTACCAATGTCCTGTTGCATTACTTCTGTACAGTCTTCGATCTGCAGAAGTAATGCATTAGCACAACTGTATTTTTAACGGCTTTAAAATGTGAAATATTGATTAAATTGATAAATATTTAAATCATATGATACAATCTACCTAAATTCTGCTCTGATGTCACAAAATAATCTTATATTTTTTGTATTTTTAGTAGTGGAGCATGTGAGCAAGAGGTGGCTGACCAACAAGAGCATGTGTGCTACCCCTGTAGCTGGGGAAAATCCAAAAGCACAGAGCCAAATGCTACGTTGCCCAGTGGGAGCCTTCCTTCGGATGGGATGTCATCCAGGCTGTCTTGGCCAAACAACTTCAGTGGAGGAGAATCGCAGTGCATGGATGAATTTCTGCCGGCCAGCTGTCGAAGCTATTACAGTTACCCGAGGAAGAGATCTCCAAGCAATCCCAAAACCTGTACATCCAGCCTTGTTGACTTCGATGGCCGAGAGCATGCACACTGCAGTAGGGACTTCAGTTTGCAGAAAGCTTCTCTAAATCAGTTTTGCACCAAATCTTCAAGTTACAATTCAGAGATGTACAGAGACAAACCAATAGAAGAATCTAACACTAAGCAGAGCCTCTCATGCCCCATCTTACCACCGAGAACACCAAAATCAAATGCCATAAAGGCATGTACAGATTTACTATCAGGATCAATCTGTAACAGTGAGCGAGAAACTTCAAATTGCTCATTTGCTCAACCTGAGCAGGGCACAAAAGAGGTATATTCCATCTCTGACTCATTAACTCCAAACTGTCCATCCTTTTCTCCCACTGCACAGTGGCAACCGCCATCCAGTCTGGCTGGTCTCTCTATCGAAGAAGTGTCCAAATCTCTAAAGTTTATCGGCCTGCCAGATGACATAGTTTCTCTTTTTGTGTCCGAGAAGATTGATGGGAATTTACTCTTGCAGCTCACTGAGGAGATTTTATCCGAGGACTTCAAGCTGAGCAAACTGCAAGTGAAGAAACTCATGCAGTTCATAAATGGGTGGAGACCCAAGATATAAGTGACAGTTTGTAACACTAAATGTTGATATTGAACAGAAAAGTCATGCCTTCAGTATATATGCTATGCACAGCAAGCCACAAAGAGGTTTTTTTTTTGTATGATACGGATATATAATATGTCATTGTTACCATATTGTGGGGTGGGTAGTTGGGTAATATTTCCCAGCCCTCTTTAAGTCTGTGATTACTATTAACTAACAAAGGAATCATTTGGCACTTTCATGAGGACATTTTCCTGTCAGCTTCTTAGTACTTTTTGACCCAAAGCTAAATGTCCATGTTATTACACAAGAGTAAACAAAAACACTAATGAAGAGATCACTTGATGAGGACAGGCCTGAATATATTGTCAAAGGTGGAAACCACAACATTGTACCAAATTCAGGATTTTAAAAGAGCACAAGAACCAGAGGGTGGCCTATAGTGAACTATATGTTTTCTTATTACCTAAAAAAAAATCAATGTAAAAAACATTAATATTATATTAAATTCACAGTTTTAAAAATTTGGCCAGATTTTTTTACCTAAAGATAATGGCAGGTATTTATTTATTTATCTATTTTAAATTTTACACCTTAAGCATTCGGCTACTGCATATAATTATGCAGTTAGTGATGACTTTTTACTTTTGAAATTTATTGAAACATTTTTTTAAGAGATAAGAGTCGTAATCGATTGCTGGAAGTGCATCTCTAAATTTACTACTGCTGAATTAAGTCAAAACATGATTTTTGCTTAATGCATTGAGATGGACTTGTGTTCTTTTCAAAATCTGCCAGTTTGAGCTCTTGCTTACCTGTAAGCTTGACCTCCATCAGTGAACATACACTACTTTGCAAAACGGCAAGAAACAGTGGAAGATGTAAACCTTATATTTTATCCTGTGGTATCATACTGATGTACAGTTCCTAAAAAAATAATTTGAAGTAATAATTTGAATTTACACCTCTATAGATTAAAAAGCCTAATATTTTAGGGATGGCTTGTTGGATAAAACCAAAAACATCAATTTTTATTGTAAACAGAGATTGATGTCTGTACAACAATCTGATATCAGGTAAGACTGTTGGTTTACTGTCTAATTTTAGGAGATTAAGTGTAACATTTAAGCTGCTGGGCTTTGTTGACTATTGGAAATCACATCTGCATTTTGATGTGATAATTTACTTTACAGAACTATGCTAGTTAGAATGAGCCAAATCAAACGATTATCACGGTCTGTCATGTGCAACAAGTTGTTGTATTTGTCAACTGTCCATATGCAAGGTCTTATTTCTTTTTGGTGCTTTTTAATGTAAAGATTGAATTCAGCTATATTACTATTTGCTTTAACCTAAAAAATCTACTAAAAAATAACTTGGGGTCAGTTTTAACTGAAAAGATGAGTGAGGCCTAACAAAATAATGCCCTTACTTTAAAACTAACAAGGAAATAACCAATAGAAATAATGGACTGAAATGTTCTCATGAAATACAAATTATGCATCATGCACTTTGATAGATATCAGCCTAATGGATTGCAGTTAAGGTCATTAAATAACCTATAAAAGAAGATTGTCTATATGAGAGTGAATGCACTACTCGCTTTTTCAAAACTACAATGGTACTTCTCCTTTGTTCTCATGTTTGTATTGTAAGTGTCCTCTAATGCAAGAAATAAGTAAAAGAGCCTTAACCCAGAGTCCTTAAAGTATGTAATCGTTTATTTTGGCTTTATATTTTCATTTAGTTTTGTTTTGAGAATATTTTAAAAAAGAACATCAGGAAATGTTCAAGGGTGTGGGATTCTGTACATCCTCAGAGGCATGTAGGCTAAGATTGAAAATAATCTGCGAGATTAAAATATTGGTTTTTATCTGTAGTAAACATTTTGTTCTGCTGCCCAGATCAGGGGTGGCCAGAACTGAAACTTGGTGGTGAGCTATTGAATAAAAGAAAAACACTTAGTATATTGTACTGTTAAGATGCTAAATGGTACTAAGATCCTTGAAATGCATGTATTTGTTTTTTTAAAAAAAGCTTTTGTTGTTGTTGTCAGAAACATCTGACAGGCCACATAAAACTTTATGGCAGGCCACCCTTGATCTGTGCGCCACTCTGAGGGCAGATTTATAGTCTGATTTATTTATGCAGCTGTTTAACTCATTAAATACAACACTAAGATATGAAGATTAGTAAGAGTCAGACTGTTTGTGTGGCTGATATACGAAGGTGCCTCAGCTACTGCAGCCTGTCCAAAACCCAAGTCTGAATTGTTGGCCAACAGCTGTCTTTTTCCTCCCCGATGCTTTCTGCAGTTGGATGTTACATATTATACTTGATTTTTTAAATTTTTTTATGTAAGTGCAAATTTTAATGCAAATTTTCTAAGAAAGTCATAACTAATGTTGAAATTATTTTTATTGCAAAAAAAAAGGCTTATGTTCAAATTTATGTTTTTATATTCTGTAGACCTACAACTTCAACCCTGGTTTACAAATTCATGCATTAATATATTTCAGGTTTAAAAAAAAACAAACAAAAAAAAAACTTGCAAGGCTCAGTCACACTACATGGACGGTGACCAGTAACCACTTGTCCGGGTAATAATTCAGATTTCATTGCAATGTTATCACAGTATCACCATTATTTCTGGGGGGAATGACACATTTGGTTAAAAATTCTATTATAATGTGGTTTATGTCCTATGCAATAGTCATGCACTGCAAAGAAGTCAAGGGAAGGAACAACTGAGCAAGGGAGTGACAATAAAAGGCAATTGAGTATTACATGTATTTAAGTTGCCACAGTGTTAATTTCAGGAGAATGAATATTGTGCATGCCAAAGGAATTCTTCCAAGTCAATATT
This sequence comes from Acanthurus lineatus, assembly GCA_029814665.1. Classification (NCBI taxonomy): domain Eukaryota; kingdom Metazoa; phylum Chordata; class Actinopteri; order Acanthuriformes; family Acanthuridae; genus Acanthurus; species Acanthurus lineatus. The sequence continues at coordinate 16,122,892 of JAPZDV010000013.1, forward strand.
TTTACCTGAGTAGTTCTGGAATAGAAACTGTGAAGACACTACAACACCTGACCTAGTCCCATACCTGTCTGGAGAAAACATGAAATATTTCCATTTGTGTGCAAAAAAAGGAGGGAAATGACTGTGACACTGCATTCAATAGCATTTGGAATAGTATTCAGCATAACTGAAATATCAATTGGTGGACAGTTATCTTTAAACTCAACTCTTGTTACCTTATTTTTGATTGTATAATCTATTAAAATTGATTAACTGATGTTTGTTGGGTTTTTTTATGTGAAGTTATTCAATATTTATGTGAAATAAGAAGTTAGTTCAAGATTGCACATTGACCAGTTGCACAACAATGTTATAAAAAACCTTGATGATGAAAAGGATGTGTACTTAAGCAACAACATGAAGCTCACTAGCTGATAATGGAGCTAGTTAAACTCAGTCCTCTGCAGTACTTTTGCTTAATATAATGTGACGGTTTTATAATCATAAACCACACAGAACAGTAAATGTTTGTTCACTGTAGGAGTATGTACAGCTAAAGGATGGACAGGATATGTGTTATGTACAAGAAGTCTTTGGCTGGTGGTCTGATTACATTATAAGGTTTTGAGCCTGCAACAATTGTTTGATTAACCATATAGTCTATAGTCATTATAGTCTTTTGAAATTTTTTGTCTTGGGCTAGAGTCTTGGTGAGGCAGAACATGATTGATAACATCTCTAAGCAATGATTTTAGACCGTTTTTCTTGTGTATTATAGACCAGATGCTTAATGGAGATGGTAACTGACAGACTCAATTATAATTTAAATTAATTTTAGCCCTGTAGGTTCAGTTATAAGGTGTAAATTAACTGTAGTCTCTTTATAGAGAAGTTGATTTAATGCAGTTACATTCTAAAATGACAATAATGAGATTACAGAATTAGTCAACAAGTTGCAGATAGTCCTTAGCAGAGCTTTGATGGGTTTTGGAAGTGTTTCACTATCCAGTATGTACTTCATTAGTTCCGCTTTTGTAGAGACTTGCAGCTGCCATTTCCTGTCTTACAACAACTGCATCTCGGTTGAAAAGGTAACAGCAGTTCTCCTTTTTGACTCAACTCTTATGGAAATTATTTTTAACCCTTAAGATTATACATTTTAAAAAGGTACAGGGTTTGTTCCAGTTTGCCTATATTATTTACATATTTTGTAAATACTTGGATAGTATTCACTGTTTTTGTGATAAGGTTATTTTTTTTAAGACAGATAAAATGAAATTCTTTTAACCTTTTCATTTTGGCAATACATTATAAATAGATTAGATTAGCTGCAGTGGTTTTAACTCATTTTTTATTTTTTTATTTAACTCAAGTTTTTGCAATTATAACTCTTCGAGGCTAATAGGGTTACCCACTGAAACACTTCTCTGCCACCTTCACAGATAACTTGCATTGTCTCTATCCCATCAGCACACACATACACATTTTGCCATTGTGGAAAACTATACATTGTAAAAGATGAAACATCTGTCATATTAAAATCATATTTTCAAGCTCATTCACTAATGAATTTTTTTCAGCCTGTCTTTTATCTAAAAGTATGGGATCATGTAATTTTGCTAAGCTGTCACAGTGCTATTATAAGAACTAAAACCAGACTCAAAGAGTTTCAACGTTTTGTGTGATTTCACGAAACACAATACAAGGTTGAACGAAAAATTAATGCATGAATAATGAAAAAAAGTTTAAAAAATGACAAGTTGATGATGATGATGGTAATTCATGGCAGCTTATCGTCAGTTTAAAAGCAGCAGAACAAGGTTTTGAGGAAGGTTTTAAAGAACTTTGTAACGCATCCCTCCTCAATGCTTTCATTCTCAACAATTACTTCTGAAAAGCAGAGAAAAAACTGTGACTAGTGAGTTCTTTTCTAACTACTAACACCAATGAATTGTGGGCATTTTACATGTGACTTACCAGGTTGGGGGTCCTCTCCCTCCAGGCTGACACAGATGCAGAGTGGCTGAGTTATAACAGTGTCTTCAGCAGGAGTCACAGGTGGGACTCAACACTGTCTCCTGTTGTCTCTGTTGGGGAACACTGTGTGCTGGTCTCAGGCTCATCCCTCTCAGTGTTCT
>JAPZDV010000013.1:16134907-16186294 GCA_029814665.1 Acanthurus lineatus
CCGTTTAAAAGTCCCTTTTCTGTATCCATTTCTGCATTATAACCATTTGCAATGTTATTTTAGCGCCACTTGCTGAAACTACGGGAGCTGGCAAGGCACAGACCGTGCGTGCGTTAATCGCGCGTTAAAAATATTAGTGCCCATAAAAGGAGATTGAGTTAACGCGTTTTTAACGCAACACATCTTGCAAAGAAGTTTTAAACGTTTTAATGCGTTTTTAACGCGTTAACTTCGACAGCCCTAATATATACATACACACATATATATATATATATATATATATTTATGTGTGTGTGTGTGTATATATATATACTTTTTTTCAGTAAACTTACTAATATTTTTTGAAGAAAATAACTACACTGTGGAAAACTTTTTTGTTGTTGTTACAGCCTCATAATGTTTTAGTCATGATGTTTGTAAAAGAAGTCATGTGTTTAAGTGTTTAAGCCAACTATATACTTAAAGACTGCCCACATTCCCAGCTGTTCAGTCGTCTTCATTTACTCCATCTTTGCATGCTGGCACACACTGTTCTCTCTCTCGAAGTCTTTGTTCTTGATGAGACACCAGGACCTTCAACCAGCCTTTTGTTTCACCAAGGCAACTCTGCACTTCAATTATGGTGATTCATTTTACATTTTTATGTATATTCCTATTTGTATGTAAACTCATTTGCTAAGAATTGTATCTATGTATAGTATTAAGGCATCAGAGGTTCCTCTTAAGAAGTTATAAATGTTTACACATTGGTCAGTGGTCATATTGTACTACAGTCCTCATAATATTTCACAGTATTCACAGGAAACAGGAAGTTGTTGTTATCTGATTATACATTGTGCAATCTGCCCAAAATCTTACATGTATGTCCCGAATCTTGTCCTTAGGCAGTCTACACATTAATAAGGAGATACACAGGAGATATATTTGATTTACATTTAAGTTAAGGAGGTGGTCTACACTTGACATATATAACATAATGCATAATCAGTGGGTGTTCTAGCGCCACACAGTGGACAAACAAAGTGATATAGAACTATTCTTGTGATGACTAAAGCACATTTGTAGTTGTGTCAACTGGTTGGTTGGTGTGCACACCTCAGGGGGTAAAGTGTAAAGTGGCTAAAAAAACAAACAAACAGCAAATTCTACCTCAAAATTGCACCTAAGCATAGCCAATATATTGAGTACTTGTAGTTCTGTCCACATTTGCATATACATATACTTACCTGCTGTTTTGGAGGTGAAGTTCAATTTCATACTTGTGTGATCCAAATCTTAAACAGTCATTTTTAAGTATAATCAAGTGGAAATAATCATTTCACATTCTTATTAGAGCCAGTTATTTTGGCTTTTCATGAAAAAGTCTAATTCTTGCTTTTATGCACTTGCAGCAGGTCACATGATTGATTCTTTAACACCTCTTAAGACATGCTCACGTCTTGTTTATTTAACCAGTTTTTATTTGACATTAAATCAGGCTATAGAGTTAACTGCATCACACTCATCGTTGAACAGATCATCAGTGTTGTCAGACATAATACTACTTGAGTCAAGTTAATCATAGTAATAATAATCAGTGTATAAGTGCAACATACAGAGGAAAAAAACCTATTAAAGGCTGAAGGAGGAAGAAGTCATTAGCGAGGGTGAGTATCCTTCATTAAGACTCTGCAACAGAGTCCAAATTATGCAACTCCCACTTCCTCTTTTTCTTACACACCTACAAACACTTGAGAAAAAGAATAAACCTGGCGCTCTTACATACACCAGATAATTTTTTCAAGCACTGAAACCAACATGCTTTAGTAACTCTCTGTCATGATTTGACTTGTGCCATATGCAACACAGCATCAGCCAGCACGCTCAAACTTAAGAAGCCATGAGGAAAGATATATCCTCGGTGCGTGCTAGAGGAGTTGGGGGTTAATTTGGACCTCTGGGGCCCTCTTCAGCTCCCATTCAAACCTCACGGAGCATAGTCATCCGGCCCTTTTTCCAGCATTAATACACATTCAGGCAAAATGACAGATGACCTCTTCCAAAACTTCCACATTTAAGTTCTAAAAAAAATATATTTGCCTGGTTATATGACTTCTACTGTAGTTTGTTCGTACCCGTCTATAGTCTTATAGCTGAGACTGGTCATCTAGAGAGGTACTTAGTAACTATAAGCTTCTGAGGAAATACAGAAAAAAACGAGCCCTTCAATGCTTCCAAACATGCAGGAATGTTGTAAAAGTTAACAGCTTCACTGTTCACTTGATCAGAGACATCAGAAAATGGAAAGTTTATTCCATGCCAAGCCAATTTAACAATAATTACCATAATATTTAAAAAGACTAGGCCCCTGGATAATTTACTGATTATGCTTAAACATAAATAAGACATAAATATAACCGGCTCCAGGCCAGGTTTAGAAACTGGATTTACACAGTTTGAACATGAACACCTTTCTGTTTGAAGGCCTTTAGCTGTTTTGTTTGCAGCCTCTGATTCCAATATTGATAACTGTTGATTAACCTTAATAAAACTGTCCCTTCAATTTGAAGACTTTGGTCAAATTAATCGCCTTCATCTAAAAAGAAAAAATGTTTCAAAGTGCTCTGCACCGCCTCTCCACTGCATAGCATACAGAACTGTACAGTTTCCAGCCACAGGGTCTGCTTTAACAAAACTCAGATGCCCCAAGAAGTTAAAGAAACTAAGTCTAGTGTATTTACAAGGCGCTTAACACAACTCCATTGAGTCTCGCAACACATGTTGGAGAACTGTGGTCCATCCCTGGAGTGCAACATGGGAAAGTTTTACCACAAGAAAGTATACAAAAACTGACTTTGCACACTTCTGAGCTCTTGTTGTGTGGTCGTACACAGCAATCACCACAAAAAAACATTCTACGCAGATGCTAGGAATAATTTGCGACTATCCTCTGACGCCACGTCTGGTCTGGAGTGTCAGTAGTAAGCAGCTAACATCTCTACGACAGACACGCTGGAGGACCACGCAGCTACGCAGCTGTGTATGCTGGTGTATCACATGGAGGGGGATCGCCCACCGCCTGGTCAGGAAGAGATGAAAGATGAAGGATTCCCTACAAGTGTGCATGATCGCTGTGCATGATGGCAGGAAATACAGAGGGGTGAAGATAAATGGCGACTCAGCCCAACCGCCTGCGTTTGGAATGACTAGAGGATGATATGTTAGGAAGCTTAGAGTGTCTGATCATCGTCACCTTAAAGTCTCTGTATTGCTCTCTCTCCATCTCTGCATGGGCATGATAGATGCAAATGTTAAGGGTGCAAAGTGAATGATTTTAGCACAGTCCACTCTTTTCAGGAGTCTGTTAGGTCTCTGGGTTAGGCGTGGCCAGAAGCGGCACATTGTCCCTCCTCCTCCTGCCCAGCGGGGGGCGTCTGTATTGCTCCCCGTCAGCAAGTGTCTGGGGCAGCGGCTTCCTCTTGCTCTCAGGCAGCAGCAGGATGGACAGCACAGCCAGCAGGGCCAGAGAGGAGTAGACCACGTGGTGCAGAAAGTAACCGTAGTGGTTTCTCAGGTCCATGAGCGGGGAGCTGAGGCGGCCAACACAGCCCAGAGCGAGCACTGCGCCCACACCACTGCCCCTGCAGACACAACACAACTTGGCTTTTACCACATTCATACTGTGACTCAATATTTCAGATCACTCTTCCTCAAACATAACTACCCAGCTAATGATTGCATTACATCCATTTCATAAAGTTTATCTTTGCTCTACAGTTTAAAATAGTTTGGATAAAAAGTGTGTGCAAATGTTCAAGGTGCTGAGTTTTGCTGTGTACATGTTTCTTTAAAGAAACAGTTCAACATTTTTGGGATATGTGTTTATTCACATTTTTATGGTAGTGACTTAAATGCAAAAGTGGACACCGATAAATTATGCTGCCACAACAAGGGTTATCTGTTAGCTTAGCACCAAGACTGAAAACAGGGTAAACAATTAGTTGGCTCTGTCAACTAATTGCAGCAAATTCAACGTACCAGAGCCTCAAAGTTCACTAATTAAGTAGAAATTAATCTTAACTTGAGAAATATTAGTTCATACACAACATTATCAGCTAAAATTGGCTTGACTTAAAAGCATTTTTTCATTGATTTCAGAAGTAGCGATCCCAGTTAATAAGGATTTCTTTAGATGTCAGAAAATTTCTCTTCATTACTAATAAATATCAATGGAAATTTCCTCTTCCCTCCCTCATGATTTACTGCATTTTTTATGTCCTGATTCATTTTGGCAGCACTGATGGACTCAGCAGCCTTCTTCAGACAGGAAGAATATTACATTTTCTGCATCTTTGATATTTTCACAGAACTAAAGACTGTTGTATAATTTTAGGTCAGCTTTTAAAATGCAGAAAGTTGCTTTGTTAGGGTCACCTGATGATGGTGGGCATGATCTCTGCAGTGAAGAGGATGCAGAGGGAGGCGGTGGCCTGGGAGGAGAAGAGACCGAGCACTGAGAAGACTGTGATGGCCGTCTCACTGAGATCTGAAGGGGAGAAGGAGGGACAAGCATCAGTTATTATAGATTGTTGATGAAGTGAAGCTTTATCCTGTTTTTTATTTTCCAAAAATATCACAGCGCCTGTTGATTTCAACTCATTTCCAATACGAAACACTGCATCAGTTTACCTCCTCCCCTTAAAACTTTGCCAGTCTTCTTTCATTAATGGGAGCAACAGAGAGCAGTGAAGAGACTCTGAGAGGAGGTCAGTGCTGCTGCCCCCTCAGCCTTTGATGCATGATTAAAGCACAGCACCAGAACCAGCTTTGACTTTGCTGCCACTGCAGTGTCCTACATAAACTGAATGTCATACTAATTTCAACCACAAGGTGGAGACTGAGTCAGAGGCAACAGTTAGTGTACTTTTCCACAAGAGTGCTGTGAAAACAGAGAGCACCTAGGACATGCTTTTCCATGCACAAGCCAACCAGTCTGCTTTTTAAAATGCAAAAAGCCCAACATGATGTCAGTGGTGCAAAGATGACCTACTGTGACCACAAATCTGAGCTTAACATCAAATGAACTACGTTTTATTTTTATCCCTGTCGGAGTTTGAGAAAGCAAGACCTTTGATCCTTAATACAAACTAGACTTAATGGTTCTCCAACAACAGGGATCAGTGTAAGGGGGGGGGGGGGGACTCTGTTCTTTATTTGATTAAAGATTTACTTGAAAAAAACAAATATCCTTCCGCCAACTAAAGCCCACTTACACTCCATGAGTCCCAGAAGGATCAAAGAGGCCAGTCCCGTCATCGTCATAGAGAGGAGCAGGATGCCACGGCGACCGCACCTGTCAACTGTTGCCCAGAGCAACAGCCAGGCACCGCCTCCTGCACACACAGACAGCAGGTATGTCCAATAGAAGCTGGGGGCCGTCCCTCTCACATCACCTCGGAAAGAGCTGTAACAGTGGCTGATGCCATGAGAGATGAACCTGAGGGAGGGAGGAGAGAAAGAACAAAGAGTAAGCAGTGTGAATCTAAAAAAGTTGTTCAGAGTGGAGGAACATTTTGAGAATCCTGATAAATATTAAACCCCAGCAGCAACCAGCTCTGTAAATAAAGTGCTGCGCAAACAGAAGAGACTGACTGGAAGCTGCGGCGATGCAAACTGAATGTCAAGAGTGTGGGATGACTTACGAGGTGAAGCCGAGCACACACATGTTCTTCCAGATGTTCCTGCTGTGGAAGAGCTCAGGGAAGGACAGGTGGGGGCGTGAGGAGGGGGCCGGCTCTGAATCCAGCTCTGGAGCAGACAAACAAGGACAAAGCAGGTTTTCTCATATTAATTCACAGTTCAATAGCACATCGTCTGACCTGGTTTCTCTTTTATTCAATAGTCCACTGCCATTTTTTTTATTTGAAAAGAAAGGAAAGGACACAAGTTAAATTAGTGTTGTTACAATTCTGTTGTCAAATAGAAGTTGTTTAATATCCATTCAGAATATAGTAGCTCACAAGTTGAATACACCTTAAATTATAGTTTTTATGTAAACCTCCCTATTAAGATACATTGATTCATAACACACTACAAAACTGATGTAGTTGTAAGTACACACAACCCTATTTTATTGTTTGGAAATGTCTTTGTTGAAGTATTGTCACCTTTAACTCCAACTGTGAAGTTAAACCAGCAGATAGTAAATGATTTACAATAAAAGACAGCTGTGATTGCTGTCAATTATATTTGTATAAAAGTCCTCTGCTAATGGAGGCTGCTGAAAGCTCTGTGGGAAATCTCTGTAGTAGACACTGAGTTAAATTGGATTTTTGGTCAATCTTATATTCTAAGTTCAAGGTCAAACATGAATCTTTAGGGCAAATACGTCTGTATGATGTTCTTTTCATGTACATGACATTTTAGCAAACAATATCAATATTTAGTTGTTCATGCGTAACACATATAGTTTAAAAAATATGACACATTACCTTACTCAGTCACTTTTGTATTTTGTCAACTTTAGAAAATATTCAGGTCAAGTCTGTGGGGTAGGATCCCATGTTTTTGAATTGAAAAAGAATATGGTTGATTTTGCAATTACTCTCACATGTGTAGCAGCGTGAAAAATATCTATATCTATCTATATCTATTCTAAAAATAAGTAAGTTAAGTAAATTTCAATGTCACTAAATAAAGTGATATTATCCTTTTCCAGGTGAGGCCCACCATACTCTGCCTCTGATTGGTTACCTGTGTTGCATTGGTTGATTTAGGTATGTGGAGTGGAATTGATTAGGGTTGGGGTAAAAATCAGAGGTAGAGTAGAGTGAGTCAGAGGCACAGTAGGGTGCATCTTGCAAAGAAATTCATAATTACACCTGAAAGAGCAAACTTATCACATCCTGGGAAACATAATATATTAGAAATATGCAGAATTGTTTGACAACATTGCTACCCATCAGTTATACTAGTAAATTTGACCTATAGATTTTACTTGTAGACCACTGCAGAGCCCAGAGAATATCCAACTCAAATTTATAGCAGCAGGTCATTATGCTCTATTATGATTCTTTAGCATGCAGGAACCACTTAACTTTAATAAATCATGATTTATAATTGAGCATTATTACCTGCTCTTGGTAGTGGTGTGGTATAGGTGCTCATGTTTTAAAATGCACTGCAATATATAACCTATAAATAATGCAGGTTTCATACACCGAACGTACGTGCAATCTCAGTGAAGCGATCCAAAAATTGTGAGCGGCTCTTATTTTGAGGGAGAAAACAAGAAAGGAAACTTGCGTGTGCAGACACACCTGTGAAGCTCTCGTCATCCCTCACATCTCTGTTGGAGTTTCTTCTCTCACTGAAGGAGTTCATGTCTGCAGATCTCTCTGACAGAAGGAGCCAGCGAGGAGACTCTGGAAATACTCCAGGAATGCTGCAGGAGAGCAAAGAGAAAACATAAGTCCGCTCTTTGATCGCATTAAGATTTCGTTGCTGTAACCCAGATTGGCTCTTTCAACATGGAAAATAACCATGTTGGTCACAAAGTAGCAGAGTTCTTTATTTCTTAATCCAGCTTGTGTTCCTTTTTCATTGAAAACCTGTTCATTGCCAGTAATCGTCTGTTAATTTGGTTTGAAATTGCAGTGACGGCTTATCTTGTAATAGAGGGGCCTGAGACCTTAAACAAAGTAGCCCTAATGCATTCTGACACCAGCTAAAAGGCTCAGTGTGGCGAGAAGATCGAGATCAATATGATCCAACAAAGCTTTCAGCAAGTCAGTTGGCATTAAGACACTTTATCAAAAGACTATCAGGTTCCTCCCTACTTTAGTCCCGGCAGTGTTTTTAGAAAAATAAACACACAAACGTGCTTACAGCAAATATCTAAACATGAAAAGAAAATCCTACTGATGATAAAGTCTCAAAATAAGAATGAACTGAGTTTTGAGTGTTTGACTTTAAATTAATAAGAATTTAAAAATTTAAAACTAAAACCACAGCAGAAGTTAAGAAACAGATAATCATACCTGTGGACATGAAAAGAAAAAAAACATACGCATGCACCCTTACCCATAACTGAGGAAGAGTGTCAGTGGGGCTGCACCGGCTCCCAGCAGGCCCCTCCAGGACTGACAGCCCAGGGCGATGGCCAGCAGCAGCAGCTCTCCGGCTACAGTCATCAATCCGCCCAGCATGGTGGCCACCAGCCTCAGAGACGGTTCACACAGCTCTAGACCTGGCAGACAAACACAACATCAGCGAATCCACAGTGAAAATCATGAACAAGCCTACAAAGAAACATCTTCATTTACACTACAGCAGCTGTTACATAATGGAGAAATAACAGATCCACTACATCTCCTTCTTACTTTATGCTGCTTTAAAAGGAAAATAGCAACGATCAACTCTGACTTTTATTTCTGGTGTTTATGGAGTATGTGTATGTCTGGTTGAAGTAGCAGGCAGTATTTTTAGCAGAACCAGCAGCACAGCTCTATATATGGCGGTGTTGGTCTGTCATTTATTCACCTAACCACAGACTGAAATATCTCAACAAATACTACATGGACTGACTTGAAATTTTTATATTTAAGGTCACTATAGAATGAATGTTACTGACTTTGGTAATCCTTTGATTTTTACTTTACGCCACTACAAAGTTTATATTTTTAGTTTTTAAGTAATGTGTGTGAACAAGTATTTAATGGAACAACATAAAGGTGGGCACAACCATTCATATCACCCTCAGTGTGGATTGTGAAAACTGTGGCGCAAACATCTGGTCAGAAGCTCAGTTTGTCCAATAGTTTGGTCTATGATTAAATAGCTATTAAACATATTATTATTATTAAATACCTGACACTAGCATTTTAACATCATCACTGTAAGTATGTTAGCATGCTGACATTAGCATTCATATCAAAACTAGTAAGTCTTTGTCTTATGCTTCCTTTGATCTTTCTATCAAAAACAAACAAGGTACATCCTTCAATGGAGATACTTACGAGTGATGTACAGAGTGAGGTAGACTCCTCCACTGGCTGCAGCCAAACAGAAGCGCATGACGATGAAGATAGAGGGATATGGAGAAACACACACTAACACCCCAAACACCACCGACAGGGTCAGGGAGGTGAGCAGAGTCTTTGACCTGCCAAGCCTGCAGGCAAACAGAGATATGAGCTAAAAACAGCCTGACAGACACATCAGTACACCTGTTTCAGCACACAAACACATCACTTATACAAAAAATGTAAAAAAAGGTAGCAGTTTGCAAGAGCCTTTTGCCCTCATTTTTGCAAATTGAGATGCTTTTGATTTTGGGTGCAGCACTCCCCTAAAAAAGCACTGTTGAAGCACAACCTCTTTTGTCTAAGAACGTCACTTGTACGCTTTGGGGAAGAACTACTACAGCTTAGTGGTGGATCAATATACAGAATTAAAATCAGAAAATCAAAAAAGAAATTTAAATTAAAAAAAAAAACAAGACATACAGCAGCATTGATTTATAAATTACCTCACATGCTCAATATTACAGCAAAGGGGGTTTAAAACATAGTGGAAACAGGAACAAAAAAGGAACATAAGAGTTAGGAAACATAGAAGATCTACAGCCCACCTCTTTCATGACATTTGCAATTAGTTATGACAAAATGAAAATTTAAAATAAGTTAAAATGATTACTTAAAAAATAAGACCTTATTTTCAAAGCTTAACAGCACTTTAAGATCGAATTCCCTATATTGTAAGATAAAGACAAAGATCATGCACCCACAAAGAAATGCTTCAGCCGCAAAGACCGAAATCTAAAATGCATCTTGGTTGCAGCAGGAGTCTGAATCACTAACTGAGATGATTAGCCAATTTTCAGCTCCATGCATGTGCAGCAGTTCTGTTTCCGACCTGCAGATTAGCACTGATCCTTTTGTTTTTTTGCTTCCCTTAGGCAGCATTGATTCACTTGTCTTAACAAACACATGCTACGCTCAATCGGTCAGCAAATTGATGAAGGCTGTTAGCTGATTAAATTTGCATCATCTCCCTCACAATTGCTCCAAAAGAACAGCTTCCCTCTGTGAGATTTTCAGTCACACAAAACAGCAGACAAGGCAAAAATCCATTGGGTCCTGGCATCCTGGCTTGCACATGCATTGTTTATGTGTATTATGAGGTTTGTAGTGCATTTCTTTAGTTTGGTTTGCATCAAACAACTGTATTTCTTGTGCAAAACAATTTCTTACTCTAATACAAAGTTTAACTATTAAATTAAATTTGGGCTACTTTATCACAAATATCTCCTCCCTTTAGGTGGAGGCCTTCATCTAAAGATTGATGGAGGAATCAGTGGGTAACATAGTAAAACTGAAGCTAAATTAATGTGACCATTATGTCTAGGGCAGCTTTTTTGGTTTTATGTGTGTGATGGTTCATGTCTGTGTGCTGGGTACATGGTTGTGAGGTAGTGAAACTGCAAAGTAAGGACAGGAAACTGAAAACTGAGGAACAAAGTAATTTAACAGCACAGACGTCAGCAGACAGGCAAAATGAGCTGCAGTGGAATGTGTTCATTTATGTGTGTTTGTGTTCTTGTGCTTACTTGTAGGGATGGACATATGTTTTTAACAAGCAAAGTGAGGACATTTTGGTCGGTCCTCACAACTTTAAGGGGCTGTCTGAGGGCTTAGATTTTGCCTTAAGGGTTAGGTTAAAATTAAGTTAAGGTAAGAGTTAAGGTAAGGAGCTAGGGTATGAAGTACACCAATAAGGGTCCTCACAAGTACAGAAGTACAAGTTAAAATGTGTGTATCTGTGAGCTGGCATGTATTACCTGTCAGCTGCATAGCCCAGGCCGAGGCAACCAGTCAGGACGCCCAGTATGAAACACACCTCCTCCACTGGGACCAGCCAGTACTGACCACACACCAGATCCCACTGGACAGCGCACACACACACACACGAGAGAGGATGACACATCTGTTAGCGATCATCTGCTAAAGTCAATACATCAATTTACAAATTAAAGAACCTGGTTGTCATCATCATCATCATCGTCATCATCATCATCATCATCATTAATCAAAGCACAACAGGAGTCATAAGATTGTTTTATTAATCCACTTGTATATGTGAGAAAAGGGCAGAAACAAAATGGCCTGAGGTGCAAATCATATACTCTTTTATTACCAGGATATATAAAAAACAGAAAAAAGCAAAACACTGTATTTGAAAAGAGACAACTGTTCGACTTCACCCAAAAACGGTATCACTTTTTAAATCAGTTTCATGATATATTTTAATAAATATGTTATCATGATATTTTATCTTTATTTATACTTGTTTCAATTTAGTAAAATGTAAACTGTTCATTAATTACTATACAAATAATTACTTGTAAACAACATTAATATTATTTTTACCTTCCTGGAGATATAAAGACAAGTAGATGCTCTTTGCTAACAAACAGAGCTTTGCACTGAATTTGAAACATGTCGCCCTCCTTCCTTGTATTTTCAAACCATAAGCCAAAATGAATAACTCAGCTCACTGAGCAGTCACATTGATTGTTAGCTCAGCTTACTCAGACAGGAATACACCCTGAGCAAATTAAATTGCTTCCTTAAATAATTACTTAGTGTGATTTAAAAGGCAGCCCAGTTTTCTTTACAAGCACGAACACAAATACACAAATATATATAGATACACACTGTACTACTGTACTGTATTTCTCAGAGATGGTTCAAGAAAATCAGTTTCTTGAACCTCTAGATTCACTTCACTCACCGGCCCAAAAAACTGATCTATTAATTTGAAGATTTATTTCTATTTAAAATTTTATTACTCGGTGATCTAATGGACAAAAAAAGTTTGTTTTTTTCCTGTGAAAATAGCACTTGTGCTTTGCTCTTTTGTAGCCTCTCAATGTGGATAAATTTCTGCTTATTGATAAATAATTATGGGTCCCGGGTGTAACTTGACCTGAATTACAACAGAGATCACAGGCTGAAAGAATGACGCAGTACGAACCCTTCGGTATCCATTATTTGACTCATAACACAAACAAAAGAAGTTACAACCTCAGAATACTACAGTGTATGTATTGTGATGATCTGAAGACAGTGGGTGTATAACTGTTATTAATAGTGATATTGGCAGCAGTAACAGTAGTAACAGTTTTACACCATAAGGACTGAGTGGATATATGCATTTACTTATTTCACTGAAACAAGCAGTTGGTTGGTTTGCATATTATAGTGCATCCACATGGAAAGTCAGCACATTTGTTGAAAAAACAAAACAAAACAAAACAAAAAAAAAAAGTAATATATGCTCTCAGATCTGAGTTTTAATCACATCAAGCCGACCCACTGATTTGCATTAACAGCTGAGCTCTGCTAATGTCGCTGTCTGCTTGCCCACTGAAAGCAAAATGATTTTAATGATCTAGAGAGGGAGCGCGAGAGCAGAGGGCCTCTGATAAAAAAAAGACCTTGCATAATCGGAGCCTGTGCTCGGAAACATGTAAGCCTGTCACATAATATCAGCTGTCCTGTTGCTGAGGCACTGAACTGTAACAGAGCACACTAGTTGGGTAAAGGGCAACACATAGCACTCATGCGGGTGGAACGCTTTGGACAAAAGGAGAAGAGAAAATGCACACAAACCAGTTTGTAAACCTCCCAGACTGGTTTAAAGAATGGAGCTCAGGCACCAACCAGGTATGTACCTTTAGGAAGGACTGAAACTAGCAACCATTTTCCCCTTTTACATTTCAGACTCAAGATAATTCGATTAATATTTTTATATATATGTAACTTTACAAAGTGACGTTAATGTATGTGGTGAAACAGAATATTTATAAGTTAAATCTATTAAGAGGCTGTTAATCGATTCACAATATACATAAATGTTTTTTGTACATCTAGAATGTAAATTATATAAAAAAATCAAAGTACTTTTACATATTGATGCAAAAAATAACATCAAGTGGAATACTGCAATAAAAAAGTTATGCTTGCTGATTCACTATATTACCTCAAGGGGCCTAAAACGCCCAGATACTTGTATGAATGGTATAGCCACTACTTTGTAAATTCTGACAACATTTTTGTGTGTTGACTTGTTATCGTCATACTGTTTGATATTAGTGACCACAGGAAAAGTAATGAACCTGTCTATGCATCAACGTTTGTTGAAAACTTTCCATCAGATACTCTTTAAAAAAAAGCAAAAGCTATGTTGTTCCTGTTTAAGCCTTGTAAACGAGGAAGAGAGTTACTTAAGCAGCCATCAGATCCATTTAACTTAAGCGTTTAGGCTACATGTTACGGCTCTTCTGCCGATGATCTGCTTGGTAAAATGTAGCACAATATTGTGCTACAACAAAAGCATTGATATCAATCAAGTTATGAGTGATTTCTAATTAAATTGTTGAAATTTTCCAGCTTCCTGTTCACCAGACTGCCAACTCAGCATAGCAAAGCTGCAGAAGAGTGACATCATTATGGCAGCAACAGTCTCTTTCTGGGTCTCCTTGTCCGTCCATGTCCCTCTCTGTGTGTCAGAGGAGGGATGAAGGCATGCTACATGCTGTATGAGAATGCACTTGCAAGCATGACTGTTAAATGCCTCCCTTGGCAGCGTCCATGTATCCTCAGCTTGCAGCAGCGGTGTGGGTGGATTATGAGTGAAGTGCCCTAATACCACTGCCTGGAGGGCAGGGTGTGGTTCTCACACCAGCAGACACAGAAATGCAAACAGACTCACAGGCCACAGAGTGGCCAGCCTGAGTGTTAAACAGAGCAGCTGGCCCTGTTTAAGACATTTACAGGAGCAACTCAGTACTTTCACTTTAAATGCAGCGCTGAGAGTAAGGCATGCTTTCTCCTATGACCTTCAATACAGGTCATGATAAGTCAAAATGCCAAGCCCAGTATAAGTGGTGTACAAAGTCCAAAGACACATTAAAGCACCAACACAGCACGTATCTGCTGCATTTATCACACTGGCTGCCTGTTATCGCAAGTCAAATACATGTAGGAAACACTGATGCTGGCTGCTTTCATTTATATGTTGCAACTGTTTACCTTAAGAGATTTTTTTTCTCTTATGGTGGAATTCTCAAGAAAGATTAATTGTGTAGTTATGAGAATTAAAGGAAAAAATTATCTCACATTATTAATGCAAGGTTATTTTTTTCAAATATGTGGACATTCCCTTCCATAAAATAGTCCACCCTGCACTTCAGCTAATCCTCAACCTGCCTGCCTGTCTTCTGAACACAGTGATTAAAACAAGAAGTTTGCTGCAGGTAAAAGGTGAGAGATGAAGAGCTGTGGTCAGGAGCTTAAAATGAGGTGCCCATGCACAAGGTATTTAAATTCCTGTATCTCCTCAACTATTGCCAGTCACAATGCAAAGCATTTTGAGATTAGGATGTTTTGTCTTTGTGTCTCAGTGGGGATGTGGTTGTGAGCAGGGAATGTTCTCCCACTCATATTTGAGAAAACTCTTACATTTCAGACTTGTTTCAAATATCTCTGAATCCCTCACGCGGCCCTTTCAGTTTTTCGATACTCTGACGTGGGTAAAACACACCCTTCTCGATGAGTCACCAGCCGTTATTAAACCTTTATTGAAGTCTTCCCGTGGCTAAAAGTCTAATGAAGAACACACTGCTTTTTAAAAGGTTTTTTTTTGGTATCTTAATTAAGGCAGAAGATATGGGGGCTTTATGTTCTTGCTTGTCAAAACCTTCCACAGATATTAACCACAATGCAACTCAGCTGCAGACTGTTTGGTCAGATATGTGGATCTGTTATGCTATTAGCTGCTAATGTAGCCTTTAGCCTCAAGCAGCCATAAGGAGTGGCTTCAGCAGTCTGGTGAGCTGATTATCTAACTGCCTTATTTTTACATTTATAGTCTTCAGCCCCAACCAGGCTCACAAGGGAATTTATCAGATTACATGTATTCCTCTGGAACTACAAAAGGTTTTAAAAAATTGTTTCATATTTGCAGAAGTACCCGAGACCTTTAATCAGACTTTGATGGGCAAAAAAAAAAAAGAAATTGCAGGTCCATTTTTAAATGGGTTGACATGCGTCATCATTCTACCTGCCATCACAGCCCTTCTCCCTACAGTAGTAGTTCAAACTTGCTACTAGTCAACTGGTCGAAAAGTAAAAACTCCTAAGAAAACAGTCACATTAAGCACAGTTAAATCAATGAATCTGAAAATACTGTGCACATTACAGCCATTTAAAATCATTAATCACACTTTTTAATAAACAAAATGGTATTTTAAATGCATGAAATATTAAGTATTTTGTGCCAGGTGTCATGAACATTAATAAAATAATGTTAGGTCTAACCAACAAGTATTTCCTGCAAGTGTAGCAACACTTAATCTACTTGTTGACTAATCACTAAGACATCTAAACAGAGGTGAAAATGCATTTTTTCTTCCTTCTGCTTTTTACCTCAACTTTATAAAATAATATAGATTTTTAAGCTAAAACTAACTAGTTTACTAGTGAAAAAGAGAAAAACTTGAGACAAAAAGAGTGAGAGGGTAAGTTTATGAGAGACACTGGACCAAAACCAGACAAAAATTTCTTTGTGCTTTTCAAGTAATCATGGGTAGTTCAAAGTAGTTCTGTGGTTTTAGCATGGGTGTGTATGGAAGAACAGCATCAAACTAAACTGGGATCACCCTCTCACACTACTCCCATATGAATACTTTAAACGTAGGAGCTGCGCACATTCATTCATTCATTATCCGACTCCAACAGGAGGTTTGTTTTGGAAAACAGTATCAGGGATCTCCCATATCTCTGACGCAGAAGTTTCCTTAAAGGCACAAACAGGGAAGAGTTTTCACAACAACTGCTGTCCCTATGCAACCAAAACAACAATTTACTTCAAAAATATGTCAGGTAAATGCCATGATGGCTTAAAAACAAGGAAGATCCAAGTCTCTGCGAGCCACCACACTTTTTGTGTGCCTCATTGGTATAAATATGTGCAGCTGTATGAAAGTTTAGCAGGCATTGCAAAAATTAAAGCTGCATGCTCAGCAAGAGCCTCCTGTAGATAAATCCACAATAAAAAAAACCTTTTCAGCATTTTAAGATCCTGAATCTATACATAAACAAAAAAAATATTCTTTCCACAAAAAACTGACAGGATGAACCATAATTAGAGAGCTCAGGAGGATCACAGCCCACAGCTTTACCTCTGTAACGATGTTGTTCCTCAGCCCTTCTGTCACGTTGTAGTCCCAGCCGGACTCACAGTCCACCACAGTGGACTGGCTGCCGTTCACGTACTGTTTGCACTGGGACAGGCCCCCGCTATCCCAGGGCCTCTCCTCCTTCTCCCAGGGCAGGGAAGCATTCAGCACCTCGGGCGACGGCAAGGGCCCCGGCAGGTGGCAGTGGTGGGGTGGGGAGAGGGTGACGAGGGGGTCTGAGGAGAGCAGGAAGGCAAGGAAGAGGTTGGGCAGGATGGAGAGAGCGATCAGCACCCTTTGCTTCTTCCTGCCCAGAGCCAGCACCATCACCTCCCCCGTGGGAGGTAGCAAGGGTGGGGCGGGCAGGGAAGAGGAGGAGGGGGCTGGGGATGAGGGCACCGGGGAGGAGGGGAGGGATGGAGGGGGAGCAGGGCACGGGGAAGGGGAGACCAGCGGTGGAGAGTCTGGGGATGTCATCATTAAGGGGGTTAAAGGTGGAGGTGGGGGGAGGTAATCGTGATGGTTGGTCCCCACACAGAGATGAGACGCAGCAGAGCTCTGTGGAAGACAAGGATTACAACACATTAGTTCACAGTTTAAACTGACAACACAAGACACAATAATAAAAGAAAGTTTTACAGAAAGTTTTTATAATTTTTCACAATATTATGGCATTGTCTGACCATTTTTAAATCAAAATGCTCATGTGAGTTCACCACCATGTACCAGACATGTGGTTGCTGCCTGCTCGACCACACGTTGCATGCAATTTGCTGAGTGGCACTTATGTGAAACTTCCTGGTAATAATGCATTTTGCCCAGAGTAAGACATGACACTCAGGTCATTTCACAGTTAGACTGCACTATTTTAGATACTGAGTGAAAACTGGTCCAGAAATCCCTGCTGAACAAAAGAGTACTGTAACCGTATGAGAGCAGATTATTTACACAGTCTTATTCTGTGCATTCACACCAAACAGGAACAGAGGAGTTCTGTTGAAGTACAGACACTCGGAGTAAATTTAGTATAAGAATTATAGAAAATGTAACCAAATTCAGAAAAAAGAAAAGAGGAAATTATTTTTGGCATCCCACAGGTAGTTGACAGACAGAAAACTATTTAGATTACCTCTGAGGCAAAAATACCAAACATTCCTTGGTTTCAGCCACTCAAATGTGAGGATTAACTACTTTCCTTTGCCTTGTTTGAAAGTTAACTAAGCACCTTTGAGTTTTGAGCTGTTGTTAGGACAAATCAAGCAATGTGATGACATCACCTTTGGCTTTGGGAAACTGAAATGGGCATTTTTTTTTGCTATTCTTAGACATTTTATAGACTAAAATTAACCTGAAAAGATCATTTTTAGTAGATTTTACTCCATTCAGACCTGCTTATCTTTCATTTTAATCCTGTTTTTTTAAAAAAATCATTATTATTGGTAATAGGCTCTGTCACGCCACAACCCTCAATTGTTATAAAACATGAGTCTGAGTGAGGATGGGCACATGGGGAGACAGAAAAAATTTAAATCAAATGGAAAGTTTCATTTGCAGCTACTTTTAACCCACAAGAGACAACAAAAACAAACATATGGGTGCAAAAATACTGACATAATAGATTGAAATAATAATGGGGTTTTTCAGAGCAGAGGGAGCCCTTCCTTCCCTCTCTGAAGCCCAGGCTGTGTTCCCAGTTGAGAGCTGGAATGTGAACAGCCTGTGCTTTCCTCAGCAGCCTCCTCTGTCGGTGCACATGGTGCTCCTCTCCCCGTCAGTGCTGCTGTGTTTTCCTCGCACAGGGCCAGGAAGTCTTACAAAAAAAAACAAAAAAAAACAGGGATCCCACAGGGTTACATAAGAGCTGGTTGAATACACTAAGGGAGAGCCGGGAGGGGGGTGTGTAGGGAATGTAACACACGGGGGCTGCTGGCTGGCTGGCTGGGTGGAAGTACTAACACATTGAAATAAAGAGAGCAGCGGTGTGAGTGGAATAAAATGGTCATGTAACGCAGCTGGGCCGGGCGGACAAGACTCACACCTGCCCCGGCGGACTGGTCAGGCACACAGCCGCTGTACTACCGTCTGCCTGGCTTCAAACCCACATGTAAACTGCGACTTACCCCTTCAATTTTTTCCTCAGATGTGGGTCAAAATCTTACTGCCCGTTGTCAAACATCCAAAACATTGCGGGGTGAGAGGGGAGTAGACTAGTTTCACCGCATTCACCGGATCTCGTCTGCGCCTCGGTGCCTGTCTGCTTTGTCTGTTACGTGAAAAGACATGTCTGTCCCGGAGAAGTGTTGGAGCCCCTTGTAAACACCAGTGTTGCCTCTGACACAGGCAAGGACACTGGACTCCTGTTAGTCCGGAGCACGGCTAACCCTCCGCCACTTTGAGATGAGGTGATGCCCGCCGGGGATGCTAGTCTCCTCTCCTTACCGTCGCTGGGTTTTAACGTTATTGTTCTGTCCAAGTTTATGCTCGCCGATATGACACAAAATAATTAAATAAGGCTTGTGTGTGTCCGACATCATCTTAAAGGGAAACGCGTCGTCAGTCGGGCGGCCGCGGACAAAGAGCGGGTGGAAAACTGCATTGGGAGAAGCCTGTTTGTAGGATCGAGCTGCTTCACCGGCGGCGGCACACTTCGGGAGAATTCGGCCAAGACCGTAAAAGCGACGTCCCCTCGTCTCACTGCCGTCAAAGATCGTTTATGTTATGACGGCACGTCACTCAGGAAACTGAATCAGGTCTAGTGCAATGTCTGTTTTAATATCCAAGAATTTGCCTGGGTATTTCAGTGCATAAAGAGAAATACAAAGTTAAGAAATATAAATAAAAA
The DNA here is from genome assembly GCA_029814665.1 of Acanthurus lineatus. Taxonomy (NCBI): domain Eukaryota; kingdom Metazoa; phylum Chordata; class Actinopteri; order Acanthuriformes; family Acanthuridae; genus Acanthurus; species Acanthurus lineatus. Next base: position 16,153,972 of record JAPZDV010000013.1, read on the forward strand.
TAAAAAAGTAAAAAATAAACATAAAAAATATATAGATTAACAAATAAACAATCAAATAGAAGTTTTGTGTCGGATGTGCAAATAATGATGTGTGACAAAATTCCTCCTTACTCCATTCATTCATGTGCCATTTCCAATGGTACATTCTGATTACTTTGGTTAACATTGTAGTCTTATATTATTGTTATTGTTTAAAGGTATTTTGGATTTAAAGTATGACACTGGCTTAAAACAGTAAAGAACAATAGAGGAAATTAAAGAAACACTTAAGTTCCATAAGTTTAAATTTTAGAGTTGTAAGTATAACTAAGAGTGAAAAAAGTATATTTTTTTTAAAACCGAAGTACAGTTTACACTAACTTGTCTCTCTGCCTCAGGTTCCTAGAAATTAAAGTTATCAGACCTCATTTTTAAAAACTAAGAAAGAAACTTGAGAAAAATAACGTTTTGTAATGCTTTGCACTTAAAATATAATGTAAAGTCGTTTTACATTTTACATTTCAATCATTTTAATAGCTGAATAATATAGAAATAATACAGAGTAAACTTAATACATATAAAGGGGGAAACTATTTTCATAATGTTTTGGCATGCGCAATTTTGCATTAATCCAAAATATACGGCGGCGGTGTTTAGACAGCAGAAGAAGAAGAACACAGATTCGCTGCTACAGTGAGATATCTTTTCTTTGTTTACTATCTCCACAGAAGGGTTACATGCAGCTTTCTGCCACATGGTGGAGCCATAAAACACAACCACCGCCAGAGACCAGAGACAGATCTAGTAGACAACGCCGTGTTTTTATGATCCAATGTCATGTTCATCTGTTCATCTGTTTGTACTCAGGAGTGTGTAATTTCTTATTTATAATAATAACATTTTAACGTCATTCGCAAAAGAAAGTTACATATTGCTGGCTTGGAAAATGTCACTGTCTTTTCTTTACAACATTTGATAATTTCCTACATAGCCCAGCAAAATGAAGCTGTGTTACAGAAGTCATCCAAATGTCCACAACTTTTAATCCGTTCATAATGCACAACAAGCTGACCCGGCATGTTCTAAATACTTGCCATGTCCCACGCTACCATTTTTTTCACTTAGATGGAGAATATAAAGCCAGTAAAAGCATCATATTTTAGGCTTGTAAACAAAGATTTTGAAGCTCTATGCAAAATTTTAGCTGATAGCTTCTTTTTTAAGCATTATTTTACCCTGAAGAGAAAATTAGAGGAGAAAGATTAGACACTGTTGTTGATATCATTCCTGCTTAATCTATTATCAGGTTCAAAATACCCAATTATGTGATGGACAAGCACCATTAGTTTCTGCTTAACTTTTGGTAATGACTTCTAAGCTACACTTGATGGCACTAACACAGTCTGTTTCACTGGTGTTATAGCGGCCAGTAGTGGAAGACTTTGTCTCCGCAGGTTAATACAGATCATTGTAAATATGAATGTTATCAATCATCAGTCAAACCCTGCAAGGCCTTTACACAGTTATGCAGGATGCCTGTGCTTTGTCACTGTGATGGCAGGCGTGACACTGTCATTCACTCTGACATTTCACCTCTTCTATTTCTTCGGTCATGACAGTGTGTTTGTGTCACCCACACAGCATGACCATGACAACTGCAACTTCCTCTCTAAATACAGAGATAACATTTATACATTTTAGATAATGAACATTTGCGGTAAATTATCTACTGTTATCAGAAAATGGGATCAATAGAATTATGACAAGAAAGAAAGAAAAAACTGACCCTCTTTTGAGAGGGTAGATCACCCTCAGTTAATTAAACATGCAGTGAAAAACATGTCACATCACTGCAGACTTTTTTTTATCACCAATGATATTGTTTATCTCAGTCCCATCATTGCAAAGTTTCTGGTGGTTTGCTGAGGAACTGAAGCTGAGAAAGACAGGCATGCCACAGCAGAGTTGTATTGGTGACTCGAGTAACTGGAGGAGGGTGGAGGTGCTGAGATGGAGGCAAAAAGTTCCTGTCCCATTTGTATGTTGAAATACTCAATCATTCTAAGTATTCTGGACACCAAACATCCAATCACTTGCTCAAGCACTGCCATAAAAATGCCATTAATTAACAGGAGATATGATATGGGAGCAGCAGCAGTGAGGGTTGTGGTGGGGTTCGTATGTTCTGCTGCTGTTGAGTAACTTGGTGAGGATTAGGTAAAATACAGTCTTTCTTCACTCTGCAGAGATGTTGCAGTCCTGGGACCGCAGATTGCCCCACACGACGCTGCGGGACATTTCAACAGACACGGTCACACAAGAAGTCATTATGTGCTGCTCAATACTCCGACATGACAGGCTGGACAGAGCCTCTGTTACACTTTCACTCTGCTTTTGTAAAGGGGAGTTTGTTCAGAAAATGACACAAAGCTTATTTAAATATGGAGAATGAAGTTTGTGTTTGTGGATTATATCTAATGATTATGGACACAGAATACACAGTAACCTTAGTTTGTCTATTAATTTATTTTTTAAAGCAACTATTTTATCAATTTTGCCACAGTACAAATAATAAAGCTAACACAAATGTGCAAGTATATGTATGCTATGCATGCATCGCAACATACTTTAATTACATGTGGAGTATAGAAACTAGAAAGAATAACATTTGTATAACTGAAAGGTTTTATTTCATAGATTTTTAATGACTTTATTCACATTTTCACATTTTTCCATTAGTCTTTAATTCCAATAATTTATGGTTTTGAGCTACAAGTAGTTGAAAAAAACTTCATGGAAAATCTTTTGGTCTTTTTTTTCCAAGTACACCATCATGTTTTCAGTCAGGTTTCTGGTTATCTATTTGGAGGCTCATCTTGATTTTTCGCCATCTGTAATAAAAGATAATCTTCATAAAACAGGATATGGTGTTTAAATGCCACAGTATCCTGATGTTTTGTTAAAGTACCTCAGGTAGAATATATAAGCTGTTCACATGTGCAAAACATAACAGGATGCTCTGTAAACCCAGTCACACCCAGGATACTAGCAATGGTGTTAACACACTCCCTGACTGGATGTGATTAGTTTAAGCTCCTGTTGAGTTAATCAAACAGCACAACAAACTGTGTGTGTGCTGATTAAAGGAGTATTGTTCAGTTCAGTGTAGTGGGATGAAAAATCATACAGATGCTGATATCATTTTGATTTTTTGGCTCTGGGTGAAAAAAAACAGGAACATCTGTTTTTCATTTCCTTTATCTGGTCTTCAAAATAAAGTAAAGCGTAGGTTTTAGAACTTGTTATGCTTATTTACATTTAAAATTATAATCAGCAAAGAGACTAGAAATAAAAAAGAACTGAATGTGTTTCTTCTTTATTTTAAAAAATCACAATAAGAGTGACAGGTCATATGATCCTGGGAACCAGATTAAGTGAATCCCATACTTTTGTTTATCTAATAGTGTTCAACATATTTTACCAAAGTTACCACAACAGTTACCTAATGTTGTAACTATTGTTCTGGGCAGAGATAAAGAAAAGGGTCTGGCTTCTTGCCCCCACCCCTGTCTCTCTGTCTCCTATCTCTGTGTCCCTTCACTACCATCACAGCCACAGGAAGGCCCTGGCAGCCCGAAACACTGATATTATCTCTGCGCTCCTCATCTCTGTCCTCCTCTGTGTCGAAACATGCCCATCCCACAAAGGGAAACCGCTGGTGTACAACCGTCCATGGCATGATGTCCGTTTCTGTGGGTAGACAAGTTATGGTAAATAATGTGGCTGGTTCCTGCCACGTTCCCTGATGAAGGATGCAGCAGAGAATGAATAAGACTCATGAAGGCCAGAAACTGGAGTTATAGCACACCAGTTTCTATGAGAGAGATGTGTTGTTTAAAGTCCCAGTCAACTGTAATCAAAACATTGTGGTTTTTCATCTGTAAAAGCTATATGAGGAAGTGTTTTAAATTAGAATCAGTTGTGAGAAAATATAAAATTGACAGGTGTAAAAGATAACTGTTTCATACAAGTACAAGCATATTATTTGTTTATTTAAGAAAAATTTGACAAAGTTTTGCATTTGCAATGTAATACACTATCTTTATCAAACATATTCAATAACATTCTAGATTTTATCTTATGTCAACATTATTTCAAGTAATTCCACACTCATTTAGTGACAACAGATAGAGTATAATGAAGAGAGAAAAACTTAGATTTGCCCTACAATCCCCTACAAACCACAGGTTGGGTAACCTTGTTGGGCAACTGAACTTACAATCATCTCTGACAATGACAAGAAGTGTCAGGTAGCTGATTAGGCAATGTTTTTTAAATCAAATCATATACAAATCTGTCTGATGCATGTTTCTTTGGGAAAGGTCTGTGAGGATGATACATATATGTTTAGATGTTGATGGTATTTTACGGTTAAGTTTATTGGAATTTGTTAAATTTAAGTAAATAATTGTTAAGACATTTAAAACACTTTGTTTCTGAAACTACTTGTGCATTATTTGGGATTATGAGACCTACAGTCTTGTTAATTAGCTTCCACTTAAAATCTGGACTTGCACACACTTACTTTAAGTCTTTGTGTAACTCTCCAGTGCCTTTACTCACAGCTTAAAACACACAATGATTTAAAAGCATCTACATTCAAAGCCACGTCACATCTTCCTACTTAATACTGTGATAGAAAGTCCATTTTCAAAATGTTAAGCCGTTCAATTAATCTATATAACTACAATGTGTAGGGCAAAAGCTACATCATCAGAAACATTCAGATGGTCCCCTTTCACCCAGAAAATTCTGACTAAATACCAGAAATTAATTGTCCAATTAAAGATAGTATTTATTAAGCCTAATCCACAGGAATTTGAATGACTAGATGATCACTTCCGCCCTTGTACAGCAATTGTCCTGAGTTGACTTTTCAAGCTTCTCCATATGTTGAAAGTGTGTATATGGAGCAATAGCAAACACACTGTATGTATATATGAAGACACTGGAGGGTTGTGCCTCTTTTATTCAGCGTTCACACAAGAGTGTGAGCTGTATATATAATTATGTCTAGCTGATTAGCTTTCTACCAACAGCAGGACCCTTGAATTATCTTTAAAAGCAAGAGGTTAACTATGGTATTTGGTTGTGTTATATGTAATTCCAGACAATAAAAAAAAATCTGTTTAGGACTGGGGCATCTACTTGTTTCAGCTTTGACAATGTTTTCAATTACTTTATGGTGGTTTTAGTTTTAACATTCACTTATGCTTATTACAGCTAATTAAATCTGTAATTTTAACATACCATCTGCTGGTAGTAGTAGAAGCTATTTTTGCTTGCTATTTGTTAAATTGAATCGATCCATTGTTTTAAAAATAACAGCAAATTTCAAATGTAAAATATGTCACCATTATTGTGACCCCCCCAAAATTTCTAGAATAAAGACAGGGGACCTGACCTAAATGTCTCCAGTGGTAGCTGCAGCCCTGCCAGTGTGCTCTGTCCACTATTCACACTTTTAAAAAACTATAAACCCTCCCAAACCTAAAATGCTTCATTGCATCTATATGTGACATTTTACAAATGACTCCTTTTAGTAAAACTTCAACAAAGAGGCAATCAGCTTTGAGTCTTAGAAGCCTGCTTAGACACAACAATTTATCTGATTCCTGCAGTTAGACATCAACACCAGACACAAACGTGGCACTAGATATTAGACTCCCCTGCTGCTCCGTCGTCAGCTCCGTGCAGGTGCCTCTGTGACAGGATGTGTTTGAGAGTGTCCAGCTCCTGTGTGAGCTGCCCTATCCTCAGCTGCAGCTTCTGGTTCTCCTCCTGCAGCTGCTGGGCTCTCTGCTGGGTGAGCAGGATCCTCCTGCGAGCTTTGTCCCGGCTCTTTCTCACAGCAATGTTGTTCCTCTCGCGTCGCAGGCGGTACTCTGCACTGTCCTTGCTGATGTTCCTCTTGTTTACTGGGGCCCGCGGAGTTGGCAGCAGGAAGGAGGAGAAGTCCTGGAGATTAGAAACACAAATAAGTTTCAGTTTTAGGGAAGTTGGGTGGGAGTGGGGTTTAATGACTTTGTCACTCAGGAAATAAATTGAAACTACTTTTTTAAACTACCCTCAATAGTTTATCTTGCACACACACCTGATGAGTGTTGGTGTGGCTCTGGTGGTGGTTTGTGCTCCCTGGGATTGAGGTGTTGCTGAGACAGGAGGATGTGTACGGCAGGTATGACAGTCCCATCATCTGCTCAGCCACTCTGTCATCGCCACCCCCTCTCATCAGACCCTGAGACTGGCTGTACTGTAGCATGTCCATCTGAACCAGCTGATTGGCCGACCCAGCATGGTTGGAAGTGGTGGGGTTCATGGTCTGAGTTTGGACCTGACTCGGGTATGCCCACTCCTGGATGACAGATGACACCCTGGAATCAGACATCTGGAAGGTTCAGAAACAGAAAAAGATGTTAGGTTTTTCTTAAAATTCATAAGCATCAGTTTTAATTTTTGTCTTTTTTTAAGTTTTTTTGCTCTATGTAACAACATTTCAGTGGTGAATATAGTACATTTACTCATAACATTAATTTGACAGCTACAGTTAGTTACTTTGCACATTACATAAAAAAACATGATCCATGGTTACATATAACAACATTTAATTTAGTTTAATTAGCTCAAATTCAACCAAACACAACAGTAAATGGCTACTGCATGTTATTATAGGTAATAATGATTTTGGTGATGATACCTCTGTATTTTTACTCAAGTAAGAAAGCAGTATTTGTACATATAATGGAGTAAAGTGAGATAACTTTCACTTTACTTAACTTTACTTTTACTGTACAATAGAGGTCAAGTACAAGTATTGTGAGCCGTATGCACAGGATGATCTCTAGTCAAGTTCGTGCTATGGAAGTTAGAGGTTGTATAGCAGCGTAGTAAATGATGACTGATAGAGATTGAGTTTCCCTTTACTGGTAGTTGAACTTGGGACGCCTGAGCATAAACCAGGAATCTTAGTTACTAGACCACATTGGACATGGGCCTTATAAAACACTGCATTTAATAATGTGACTCACGTATTTAGAACAGGTTAAAAAACCTAAAGCAGTGCTCTAATTGGTACTAAAATGTTACATAAAAGTCCCCTTAAGTAAAGGATAATTTTAGGATAATACTTCTACCACCACTGCCTGCAAATATGTATATCTTTTTAAATGAAAGCAATGTGGTCAAACATCTGTGTGGAATGACACACAACTAGGTTTCCATGTACATGATGTAGCTTTATTAAATCAATTAATACAGCTTTGGTGCACCCCAGAAAATAATGTGCTCTTCAAAATGTATTTTTTTAATAGGTGGATTTTGAATTTTGTATCCAAAAAATCCAAAACATTTGGAAAAATACTTCCTAACAATATAAATGTCAAGAGTGTAAAACCAGAATCTTAAAGCTAAAACAATTGGTCAATAGTTCATTAGTTGACTGAAATTTCATCCACAAAAAGTCTTTATTAACAAAAAACAAATAACCAAAAAAAACAACAAGAAGACCTCACTGGTTCAGCATCAGATATGTAAACATTTACAGTGTCTTTTATTAAGGAAAACCTTATTTCTTTAGATTTCGGTCCTTTGGTAGCACAAAATAAGCGTTTTGCAAAAGCTTTGGTTGTGATGTGGGTTTTTTTCTTGTTTAACATTTTAATGACAAAATTATTAATCAGTAATTAATAATTAATCAGTAGACTGACTTTGACTTTAATTGTTAGATGCAGGGCAACACTGACGCAGAGCAAACCGCATACAGCAAAGTAAAAACTTAACTGCTAACTATTTGAATATGAATTTATTTGTGCTCTCATTTTACCACTATTGTGTGAATATAAGTCTAGTTTTAACCTCATTGATGCCATTCCCTTTTTATTTTTCAGATCATACTTTGAAATCTATCCGTAAAGTATTAAACATTTAAAAAAAAAAAAAAATTAATTAAAAAAATAAATGTCATAGATCAATATATTTTTTTAAATATCTATTTTTTTTCACTGCTTATGTTCAGTTAATAGGAAAAATGTCATAACACCTCTGCTTTAAATTCTTCCTGTTTTTTATTCAAAGAGTAAGCGATAAAGAACATTTGTTTTATCCTCTAAAATTAATTTCTCCACAGACTAATTAAGCTCTGATCTCACTTACCATTAGCTGTCCACAAACTCTCTGAAAAGTCTTGAGTTTTCTCTGACTGTGTCTGAAAGTTCACTGAAAGACAGGATTCAGATGGACAGGTAATTATCTCAACATCACTTCCCCCCTCCCTCTCTCTCTCTCTCTCTCTCTCTCTCACACACACACACACACACACACACACACGCACACTCTCTCTCACACTCTCTCTTTCCTTAATATATTTAATAACTAATTTAAGGATAAGCAAATAGCAGCTTCTAGCAGCATGTTACCTAAAATAAATAATTTTCATACAACTAAGTCATCTAATCAAATAATTTTCTGTTCAGCACTCTATTTCTTGCCTCTTAGTAGCCGAATTGTAACGCGGACAGTACACTGTGACCTCTAATATTTAAAAAAACAAAAAACAAGAAAAAAACAACAACTGCGTGTTATGCTGTCCCTGTGCGGCTTCCGTACATTACATTGCTATCAAAATGGCTGCCCCTGTTGACAACGTGAGTGGAATTAGCTAGCTACTCTTTACTGAAACATGTTTATTATCTTATCCCTATTGCATCTTATCATAATGAGACGTTCTGATGATTTATATGTACTCTGTCTTTGATACGTGACATTTATAAAACTGAGGGATTCCATTTTTTATGACTCAAGCTAGCCAGCTAGCCACGAGCTAACTCACTTTATTTCTACAACGTTACAACTACTTAAATAAATAGAGCTACGTAACTATTACAGTCGATAATTGTTAATAGGAGTTTTTGCGAAGTGTTTTTGACATGTAATTTTTTTTTCTGACAGGATTTAATTGAAAGTGATTTGCCTAAAGCTGTACAGCTGCTGCATGGTCTTACAGAACAGGTAAGAGCCGTCTGTGTGAAATATTATTGTAGTAGAATATACTCAGTCTTGCTTTGATGTCTGAGGGACGTGTCACAGAATAGCATTGTCCTTACAGTACTTGCATATGTAAATTTCTCACTGATCATCAAATGATGAAGTTTTCCTTTCATCACTGCCAATTTCAGTGTAAAATACTAATGTAAACATTACGCGAATCTTCACCACAACTGAAACACTGTTTTTTTTTCTCTTAAGGTGGCCTCAGTAACGAGTCATGTCCGTGAACTGCTAACCAAAGTCAAAGATGGAGCATTTAAAACATCAAAGGTGAGCAGAGAGTTGATCACAACTGTTATCCAACATCATGGACAAGAAGATTGTCCATGATGTGCTCTTAGCCTCAGATGTACTGAATGTCTAATGCCTTAGTTAAAGGAATAACTAAGTGTTATCGGAGGAAAAAAATGTAATAAATTTCATATATTAAGTACTTAGTCTAATCAGTGTGGGCCTCGCATTATAACGTAATTCTCTCCTCACTGTTTTGTATCAGTATGTTATTTCAAGCTAAGCTCAGCCCTAAAGTGTTCAAAATGTTTTTACCTGGTGCGCTGTGTTGTGCTACTACACATATGGATACTGTCCAGTGTGTTTGCTAGCTTTGCTCTTCCCCCTATGTGATGTAAGTTGTAGCAATGCTGACCAGATTAATAATATATAATAATAAAGATTTCTTTTTGTTTGTGTCCCTGCAAGGTTCCAGAAATATTGACTACTTGGTTCTTAATTTTATGAAGGCAGCTGTGTCCAACCACGTAGTGTAAATATGTCGCATAATAATTTCAAATCTAAAAAAGGCTTCTTCTTTTGTTAGGCAAATAAGGGAACATTTCTTTTAAATACTGCCTTACTTGTGGTTGGTGAAGACAAACAGCCCTGTCTGACTCACTGTCTGTTTTCACTCCCTGCAGGGTTTGTCTTTCTTGGACCTTCGGTATCACCTGCTGCTCTTCTACCTTCAAGACCTCACGCACCTGATCAGCATTAAAACAGAAGGAGGCAAAATAAAAGAAAGTGAAGCCTTGAACAGGGTGGTAACAATCAGAACGGTCCTGGAGAAGATGAGACCACTAGACCACAAACTCAAGTACCAGATTGATAAACTGGTGCGCACAGCCGTTACTGGCAGTTTAGGTGAGACTGATTCTTTGTTAGCTGTGATTGAGCATTAACCAATGATAACATATTAATTTTTTATGTTTTGTTAATTTCAGCTGAAAATGACCCACTGCAGCTGCGTCCTAATCCTGAAAATCTCATCAGCAAAGTAAGGTTTAAACAGAGATCATTCTGATCCTTTTTTTTACATGGGTGGCCTAGCTGATCGTAAAATTAGCCATACTGATTTAATGTATCAACTAAAAATCCACTTGTGCTACCTGTTTCTGTATGTGATTTAAGTTATTTAAGCACTCAGACTGCCATGATTTTAATGATAAAGATTTTTTAAAAATGTAAATACTGAATATACAGTCTCATAACTGTGTGACTGACTTTCCTTATTTGATTTATAAACCAAGTTGAGTGAATCTGAAGAGTCTGAAGGTGAAGCTGAGAAGAAAACAGAGAAGAAAGCAGCCCACTCTAGTGGCAAGAAATATGTACCACCAAAGATTGCTGCAGTGCATTATGGTAAAATCATTTGTTGTCACATGTTGTTTGCTTTGTTGTCATACATACATTTTCATTTATATTTCTGTGGTTGGTCTTGTGATTAAAGAAAGTAGATTTTTCTTCTTTGGTTGGGTATTTGTGTGCAATTTATTTTCATTAAACGAACCAATCTGTGCTATATTGTCATGCTTTTCCACATCATAATATAAAAAATAATTACCCTTCACAATCTTAACCTGTTTCGTTCTATCTAGATGGTGACATGACAGAAGCTGACAGGAAGAAGGCTCAGGCAGAGCGTCAGCGGCAGGCTGCCCTTAGAAGCTCTGTGATCCAGGAGCTGAGACAGCAGTACAGCGACGCTCCAGAGGAGATCAGGGACAAACGAGACTTTCAGAGTGAGCGTGAGAGCCGCGAGGAGCTCCACAGGTGTTTACTTTATTACTTCATCTAAGCAGGTAGAAACATAGAGGCTAATGAATGTCTAATCAAGTGAGACAGGATGCAGGGATTAATTTGAGTGTAAAATGGTGGGATTGTATTTATTCCGTGAATATAATATAGCTATATGTGATAAGTTTTAGCAGTATGTTTTTCTAACAATAACTTTTTTTTCTCTGCAGGAAACAGTATGAAGAGTCGATGATGGTGCGTCTCAACATGCCCAAACATATGAAGAACAGCAGAAAGAGAGGCATGATGTCGATGTCAGGCCAGCTGAGTGGCATCACACACTTCAGTGACATCACAGCACTGACAGGCGGTGAAGGCGGGCAGGTGAGTTTGCAGTGACATCACCAACCTCAGCAAAGGGTCATATTTTACTCACTAAGAAAACTGAAACTGGGCCAGTTAACATCTTAACTTTTGGTCAAGACATACAAAACTCTATTTAGATTCCCCTGTAATGTTGGTGTGGAGAGGGGTTTAACGGGAGTTTGGATCAGGTAAAGCAGGAATTTGAGGCTCTGCTCCAGCAACAGACATTCTGACCCGAGTCTGGACTAATTAGGGCAATCGATTATTTTCTTGACTTTTAGATATCTTGGGCTACAATCACTAGTCATTAAGGTTGGATAGAAAATGTTTGCTCTGTATTTTGAAGTCATACATTTGTGTATCTCTGTGGCTCAGTTGTGGGGTGCTGTGCTTGCAATGCTGTCGGCAGCTGCTACAGTTTGGGCCTACACAGGTTTGGCACAGCATCCCTCTACATGCAGTTAGTTCACTGCCTGCTGTCATAAAAAGTATTAATAAGTTAAAGTAATGATTGGCCAACCTCATGCTGTTTATCTGTTGGGGAAAAAAATAGCTAGATGTATTTAAGGGGACTTGGAAAATTCATGTGCTAAGTTTAGACCTGCAGTGAACTTGAGAAGCCACAAAAGGATGTTGCTAATAGACTCATCTCCGTCCAGCATGAATGGATGTATTGTGGCCTGTTGTTATTAATATCACATACTTAATGTGGTAGCTGTTTCTAACACTTTGCTTTTATTGGTGCAGGATGGGGATAACCCTCGGCTAAAGAAAAAGAAGAAACTTATGAAGAAGAAAACAAAACGAAGAGGTGAGGACAGTCAAATATATCACAGTACAAATTAATGTCTAGCAGTTTCCGACTAACTTGAAATGAACTCTTACTCTGAATTTGTAATTTTCCAGTAATTCCTACTTTCAAACCAAATGTTCACAAATGTTTGTGTACAAAGCTGGATTTTGTTTTCATGTTCTTAAAATTATGTTTTTCTCGACAACTTCCAGCTAGATTGATGCCTAGAAATGGAAAAGCAGCAATTATGGAGTGTTTAATTTGCACATAAATCCTTTTTCATGTCCTTTTCTGCAGCTTTTAAGAAGCACAGATAGACCTGCAATTGCCCAATGACTGATGTGAGAAGACAAGGTGATCACACAGAAGATTTACCAACAGCCATTGTTTTTGTTTGAACCTCAAGTTAATAAAAATTTTCAATCAGGTTAGTTTATAAATGAATGAATTCCCTACTACTTCTGCTTGTATTTCTTGAGTCAGCAGAATAAACATTTACTGCTAATTCTTGTGTTTGATTTGTTTTACATACATCTTATTAAGAGGTCCATCATATTACCTCCTTTACAGACATTAGTAAAACCAAATACAGCAGCTGGGAGAGCCATGATAATGCACAGAACATTTCAGGACATGGTCATTTACATAGGTAGACTTGCAAAGACACCCTTTAAGTGATGTTGCAACACCATGAAACTGTTAAATTGCCTTTCACCATCCTGATATAACATCACTGCCCACTGAGTTAAAATCCCATCATGAAAATGCATCATCCCCTTAAAAAGTAACAAGTGTGTGCAGTCTGATCAGTGTCATACATTATGTTCCCTTATGTGATATGAAACCTTAATTTTACTTTACTATTTTTTTGTTTAAGTTTTTCTTTATCTAAATATTGAATGTAAATGAGCTTTGGGTTGCCTGCATTCAAGATCAAAAAAATTTGCTCCAGAATAGTAACTATTATGATCTGCTTTTCATTCAATGTCTTCTATAAAAATAGTAAATAATTCTTTCTATAATAATTTCAAAAACACGATTATTTGTTAGCGGATCAATAAAACTGTTTGCTTAACAGTAAACCTCTTACAAATGTCAATAATACAGGGTGATCAAGACAGATTGGTGAAAACAAACTCACACAGACACGGTCTCGTTTTTACACAATGTCTTTATTTTTTTTTTTCCCTAATTACAGACTCATGGGTTAAAAATAAAAATAAAAACAAGCAAAACATTTGATCAAACCCACTCCCCCTTTTCAAAAAAGAAAAAGAAAGTCTCCACACAAACCCCACCCATGGCTTCCCCTGCCCTAAAATAACAGCTCCAGCCCTCTCCGTTATTAAATTAATAATCAATACCGTTAGCTCGTCAACCTTCCTCAGACAAGCCGTGACTGCACTGCGCGTAGTCAGAGAAAGGAGGCGCCTTAAGGTCCGCACTGTACACCCCAAAATACACCCTTGTCTCTGGTCCTGCCTTCCTCACTCTCACCCAAACTTGACTGCCTGCCATTCTGCTATGTTGGCTTCAGCTCTCTGTATATAAATCGTGTGTTGGGTTGGCTGCCTGTTAAGTGCCGCCTGTACTGCAGTGTGCTGTGGTGTATGTTGAACAGGTGTGTGTTTGTCACCGTGTGTGTGTGAGTGAGTTGAAGTGTGAAAGGGACTAAAAGCATCATCAGCGTTTGCTGTTGTAGTAAATGCCCCCTGCGGTGGGCCTGTGGTCGCCCTGCCCCCCTCCCCCGCCCCCCCACACGGACAGGATGGGGTGAGTGTGCATAGCGGGAGCAGAGAGAGAGAGAGACGCTGCGGAGACAGTGGGGGGGGCCGGCGCCACCTGGGGAGGGGTCGTCAGCCTCCACTGGTCCTGAAACCTGAAACGACAAGAAGTGGTCTAATATACAGAGAGAGGAGGGGGGAAAGGAGGGGGGGAGGAGAGACGGGACACAGGGAGCACAGAGGAGGGAGAGGGGGGAAAACAGGGTTGGGGTTGCAGGGGCTGCACAAAATAAAAACACTGATGCCTTTCAAAAGAATGAAAGTAGCTTTGGCCATGCCTAAGTTGGAAGTGGCAGGAATGGATGAGCGGCTCAGGGGTGGCAGTACAAGTAACCCCGCCCACAAGAAAAATGAAAGGGAGAAAGAAAAAAAAATTGTGTATGTACAATTCCACTGAACATTTAAAGGTCCATCACTGCCCAGAGCAGTTAACAGAGAAAAATAATCAATGATGTAATGAGCCAAAGAGGAGGGGAAGGAGAGGGCAGCATGAGTTATAAAATGCAGGGAGGGAAGGGGTGAGGGGGGCAGAACAGCAGACACAAAAGGGGTCGAGGGGGGGTGTGGGGGTGGGGAGGTAATGATATACTCCAAACCACAAACTTAAAACACAACAAATACTCTGGCTAGTGGAAGTTTCACGTATGTACAGTACATTAAAAACAAAAGAATGAATACAATATCTTTTCTTGTTGCCTTTTTTTCCCCTACATTTTTTTTCCTTGTTTTGGTGGTGGTGGAGGGTGAGTGGGTGGGCTGTGTTGGTGATGGTGTGAAAGCAGGAGGTCACAGCCAGACCAAAGGAGACACATCTGCAGCCTGAGATACCATCATCTTCTCTCTTTCACCCCCCCCACCCACCCCCCCAAACCAACAAAAAACAAAAACAAAAAATAACCAAATAGAGAAATCTGCCACTGTGTTCGTTCCCCAATGGCCAGCTTATACCTTACCAGGGGTGACCGCATCAACCTCCGCACACGCACGCTCACACACAATCGCACACTGCGGCCAGTCAGTCTCTCTGTCCAGAAGAAGTTTTTTTTTTTCCTTTTTTGTCTTTTTTCTCTCTTCTGGGGTTCTCTTCTTTTATTGTTGGGGAAGGGGAGGATTTTTTTCATTGTGTGTGGGTTTTTTTTCTTTTCTTTTCTTTTTTTTTTTAAATGGGAACAGAGAGGGGGAGAGGGTTGATAGTAAGGGAGTGTTGGGAAGGGAGGGGGTGTTTAGTAAGGGGAATACCACGATGTTGTTCGCCCTCGGCCCCTGGAAAAGAGAGAGAAAAAGAGGGTGAGTTTTTTTCTGCTTGGCTTAAGAAGACGGACACCAATTTCCTGGTGCGATAATAGATATGTGTATGTGTGTGATTCTGGGCACAGAAATGGTCGGCTGAAATTTCAGTCCAAGAAGTAAACTGAAGGGGAAAGAATAGAATATATTTAAAGATATTAAAATGAATGACAGTATACTTAGGACAATGTTCACAAATCACTAAATAGACATACCATCTTAACGGTATTGTGCCTTTGATCTTACAAGGTGTTGGCGTTACAACAAATCATTCTGGAAGAATAGACTACAGTGCTGAAAGAAGCTGAAAGCAGCTTTGTCAAGACAGGAAAAGTGTTTAATTTCCAGATAGTAATGATTAGTGTGTGGGTGTGAGGGGACAGCAAAGGCACTCTCTCTCCCTCTTTCTCTCTCTCTCTGTCTCTCTCTGCGAGAGCCGCCCCTGGGGTCACTGTGGGAAAAGACCTGGAGGACAAACAGCACCACACATAAACCCCCAAGCAAGACAAAGTGCGTGCACACGCATGCACACACGCACGCACGCACACAAGCACAAACACAAGCAAGTATGCTCACTCACACACTTGACAATTTGGGGGACAGGACTCACAACTGCATCTTTACATCAATACACTCAAAACAGTCTGTCACATATACAAAAGCCAGGCAGCAGCAAACTTTCGTCCTCTCACTGTCTCACATACACACATCATTTCATGATAAACAAAACACAAAAAAGGTCACACTGGGAGTGAAACCAGTGGATGTTAGGCTAGAATCTGAGGTCAGGCTGCAGTAATGAACCCTCGTTTCTGGGAGTGAACACTGTAAAGGTGAATTTGAGTATGAATGTGTATTGTGTGAGTCAGTGTGTATGTGTTTGTGTGTCTGTGTGTGGAGGGTGGGTTCTGTACATGAAAGGATATACACTCTACATGGGCACAGAAAAACCAATACGGTCCTTCCACATTATGAGTACAGTATGTGTGTCTTCCGGCTCAACATCTTTGCTTTTCACCATGCCAGCTTGGGAAGATGACAAGAATAACGTTACAGGATTAAATATCAAAGAAAATACTTTTTGCCACCAGAGGCCATTCTTGAAGTGCATGTCAATATCAATATTTTCTTTGTTCACTGGCTTTCAGTCAGGGTACAAGGATTTGAGATGCTGGACAAACACCAATATTTGGCTGTGTTATCCTTAAACACCATTAAATTCTGGCAGATAAGGGCTCTACTTCAGCTCGCACAGACAACACTTGCTGTGGCCTTGTTAGATCCTGTCTTCATACAAATAAAGCCAATCTACACTTGGATAGTTTAATGAAACACATCTCTTGGACTGTGAAATCTTTCCAAGCCCACAATAGGTCAATGTAAAGATGATGAACTCACCATGTGTTTTTCTTCACCATGGATGTGTGCTCACAACAAGACAAGGCACCAGTGAAAAAACGTTTTCTATAGCTCAGATCTGAGCCTGATGCTGTTCAAATGCAGCATGATCTTAAGTGGGCCAGCAATGAATTCCTCATGTAGCAACAGAAAACAGCCCGTATGCTCTCCTCTGCAAAACTGATCAAGGCCAGCTCAAGCAGAACAACTCCCTGCTCCTCTGCATGCAACTCTCTCTGGGAAATTATTACACATGAACCAATGCTGCTAGATAATGGTGAGACACACCAATATGTTATCAGTAATACCCTTGAGGCTGTTCTCTGGGATTAGGAGCATAGTTTTTGCAGTCAAATTACTACTGGCAACAACAAAAATCATTTCATGACCCTGGAACTGCCAGGTTCAATCTGACTGCAAACAATATGCTCAAAACTTTTTCAGCCTTTTTAGGTTACTTGCCAATCATACTTTCATTATTTTTAGATATCTGATATATATCAGATCAGTCAGAGAAAACTGTTTGAACAGTCATAAGGTAATTGTCTTAGACATCACATCTCAATACCGACATCTGTTATGACAAGTACTGAGTATTTTAAAAAAGCCAAATGCAAATTATGCTTACAGACTTTCAAATAATCAACTATCAAATAATGTAAGTACATCCAGCTACTACATAGTTGCTTCAACATCCAAAAAACCCTCAGCTTCTCCCAAAGTTTTTGTGTGCCTTGTCCTACAGCTTAGGCCAAATCCCAATGAGTAAACTGGCAGGGTTAAGGTTTCTTGGTATGTGTGGGAGTGACTAGGGTAAGTACACAGAGTGATTAGAGAGATTCTGACCTCCAGTTTCAGACACTTTCTCACACAAAGGAATGAATAGAGATGTAACCCTTTCTTGTGGTTATTAAAAGACAGCCACACTGAAACAGGAATTGTTACACAAATACTTAACTCAAGAAGAGGAGCAAAAATGAAACAAGAGGAAAAACAAGATAAAACAGACTAAAAAGGGGCTTATCAGAGGAACTTGGCAAACAGTTAAATTGCTGAAATAAGGACCTCTGCAAATAGGTTTTTTGCTTTTTCAGAACTGCTGTGTGTCTGTCTTCAGAATAAAAATTCTCTGTTAAACATTAGGCAATAGACAACAGCCAAGGACTGAAGGTTCCAGATGCTTTGCTGGGGCAATCAAATCAGAATCTCTCAGTCTCAAAGCTCAGTGCATGTGAGGGGAAGCTGGCATGCTGATCAACTTGTTTGACATCACATCATCTTTCTCAGTCTCAAAAGAAAAAAAAAACATGACGGCTCCACAGATAGAACTTAATGGGGCATACATGTAGTTTTCAGTGAGATTCTTTGAAGCCTTAATGTCTCAGCACCCACAAAGGCTAGACACAGTTCAACAGTTCACGGAAAAGGGAAGGTGGTTTACATTGTTGAATTGTGCTTGAATCAACCTTGCATATTATTAATGCATTGTCTATGTGCAGAAACTACAACTTGAGATATCCACAAAGGTTTTAATCATATGCTGTAAGCACTTTTTGGAAATTTGCAGTGACAAACCCCTTGTTGCCCTGCAATCAAATCTAGACTACAAATACTCACAGGGCCCAACTATAAAGCTCTCCAGTGAAGCCTATCAAAACACTTTGGGTACAAAGCCACCAGAATCCAGTGCACAACACTCAGATCGACATCAGGCTTTTTTGTTGTTACTATGGATTAAAGTAATAACTGTTTAACAGGTCTATAGAACACTAAAACAAACAAAAAACATCTAAAGCACAACAAAGATCTCCAGCTACGACAGGTTTTGAGGTGAAGCATCAAACTCAACTGCAACAATACTGCAGGAGAGAAGCAGCACTACAGGTCAAACAGCACAAACCTCTCAGTTAAGCAAAATGGTTTGCATCTTTTCCTGCTGTAACTTGTCTAATAACAAATGCAATTACAGGTCAAGTTCTTTCCAAAACAAATGAAACATGTTAAGCCACCAGGCTTTTGCACTATTAACTTCTTTTCATATAAAGTTGCAGGAGATTGTGTAAGCATTAACCCAAACATGGTGAATGAACAGCCTAGGAAGATCAAGTTCATGTGCACGGATTCTGTTTGCCACTACTGAAATGGTTTTATGTGATGTGGCATGCAGTGAGTACCTCAAGCCCCACATTATTTGTGATGTGATTTCTTGTCTACATGGCATGTTTGTGCTCCTGGTCTATTACAATATCACACTGCTATCTCTCAATAGGTCAATATCATGATGAAATATGACTTACATTCTAATGAATCTCAGACTTTAACATTAATATGGCTATAATTTTACACGCAATACTACATCCAAGTCTAAAAATTAATCCATAAATAGCTTTAAATTTCACCTTCTTTCTAATTACAATACTCAGGCCGCTTTCTGACCCTGAGTGCTCAAATTTTGTACTTACCTTCTCTATTCTACAAAGTATGGAGGAATCTTCATTCTCAACTTGTTTTTTGAACTTATGCCCTTCTTATGTTTGAGAATTAGAAAAAAAAACAATCTTGCACAATACCGTCCACTAGGAGTGGGTGTTCGAGCAAAAAACAGCCTTCAGCAATTGGCTGATTCCAGTGTAATTTTTTTTGTCATTTTTATTTCGCTAATTAAATGGTCTGCCTCGGAGGAACCCGTGAAAGCCACTGCTCGCATTCTCTTGTTCAGGGAGCTAACCCAGTAACACATAGAGGCCAGCAACTGCAGAGAGAGGCAGCATAAAAAGCGGCTTGTGGAGCCAAAATATTTTCACATCTACATATAATGGAAAAAGAGTTTATCTTGACCAAAGTAGAGTAGGTTAATAGTTAATAACCACTGAAATTGTATAAATTTTCTTAATAAAAATGGAAATAATTAATTTTGTACATTGTCCAAGGTTTCTAATATTGTTACAGAAACTTATGTTGTAAGACAAAACAAGATCAATTAAAACTTCCAATTTAAGGTAGAAGAGTCAGTTATTAAAACCCAAGGATCTATTCAAGATTTAAATTGTACAAGAAGTAATTAAAACCTTCACAAACTGTTCCTGTTGGCCATGATTGAAGCAATGCATGGCAATGTGCATGTAGCAGGTGCAAGCTATCGCTTTCTCAAGTTTTCAAAATTATATCGTAAGCACCTAAGTGGCAAACTTTTATTGCTAAATTAAACAGTCACGCACTGGCAGGCTTAAACCCACAGTCTATATCCAAGAGTCAAGAGAGTGCATACTGCCAGACCCCACAACACAGCCAATCTTTTTTATTCAAAACTTATCTGGATGACAATGTGCACCAAAAAAGTGACTAATATAACCTTTAAGCTATTGACAAGTAACCTTTGCTTGCCTCAATCAGTGTTGGGGAAAAACATCCAATTTTTATTCAACTAATGGTAAAAACATCATAAACAGAGTTGCAACTGTGGGCATTTTTATCAGCAGGAGGTGGTACACATGCACCTATTTCCTCCAAGAGAAGAGCCTGCTGTTCCACAAGAGGAGACAATGTAACCAAGCTCTTCCAAGATAGTGTATAAAATGTAAGTAAAGCTGTAGTATTGCCAATTCATGACACCCACTCCTGTTTCTCTTCAAGTTTTTCTACCAAATAAATAAAATGGAAATTATAAGCATTTGTCCAATGAGACATCAGTTTCCTTAGTCTTTGTGTTAAAATAAAAAGGAGAGGATCTCTTATATCCTGACTATGAATGAGGGCCAGAGCAGGCACATTCTAATATGCTGTGGGACGGTTCATCATCAGCTCGTTCCTTTTTTCTCCTTTTCTAAATCGCTACCAAAAATATCACTGGATTCATCATAAATGCAGGTCTATTAAAGTCTCTAACACTAAATGCCAATTCTTGCTGATCATGACATCTGCCTAGCTGGTCCTGTCCTTATAGCGCAAACAGTAAATGAGGTGCAGTGCATGCAGGTGCTGTGTTCTCCCATGAATTCATAAGGGAGGCCTCTTGGCATCAACTCACCTGAAGGCCCGTCCTCTGCCTCTGGGTGGTGTGTAGCCGCTGTAGTAGCGCGCACGTGATGTGTAGCCTCCTCCCCGTGACCGGAACCGAGCCCGAGGAAAGCCGCGGTCTGTGGTGCTGATTCCTGGTCTGTTTGTTCTTTTAGCCCCAACCTGAGGAGCAAAATAAGAAAAGGTACAGTCAGTCTAACGGTCCAATTTGTTGTTTTTAGATTTAGAGAGAATGGTTTTAAGTTCTAATAACATTAAGTGAGAGATCTCATTTGAAAAAAAATTCTTACAGTTTGGCAGTATGAGATCTTTTAGGATTCTATGAATGATTTTTGAGTAGTGTTTTGTATCAGCAGAAAAATGACAAATCATATAAAAACTTTTCAAGCAAAACCCAATTGTACATCAGATAGTGTGAACATTAGGAAAATCTTTAACCAGAGAGGGACAAATATTCATATATTGAGCTAACATAAGAACATTTAACCATATTTCTTTTAACACATAAGACCCTGCATCTTCTAAATCAATCAGTACAAACCTTGTATTAAGCCACAAGTACCTTTTCTCTAAGTGTGTCGTTGTAGAAGTCATCATAATTATTCTGTTTAATCATTCAGTTAATTTACAATTGCACTAATTATTCTGACAATTCACAGTGATTAAGCCAAAGTTTCTGAAGGTATCATTTTTGTAATTCTGATGAATGACCACTGAAATAGCAATGAGAAAACATACCAGTGTGGAGATGAAAAAAGTAAAAAGCTGCAGTTTAACAATTTCTTACTTTTATCTGCCTTCCTCTGAAAAGGGACTCGTCCAAGGCCATGGCTGTCCTCACAGACTCTTTGTCTGCAAACTCAATATAAGCAAACCTGAAAACGGAAGGAAAAAAAAAGAAAAACAAACAAAAAAATCACTTGGCTACAAAAGTAGTGCAATGCAAACAAAAGCAGCAGCATGCAAAGCCTGAACACCTCAGAATCTTGATTTCTTATACGCATTCTACTGACATATTTTAAGATCCCAAAAAAAAAAACTTATGATAAAGGCATGTATATCCTTAAGGTAATAATAGTGGGATTTAATATGGCTTATTTACCTATATGGTAAACTGTGTGCTGACAGCTACTAAAAGCAGTTTTTATTTATTTGTTTTATTAAAATAAAAAACAGTGCAACCAGCATTCAAATCTGGTTCAAGGCAACCCTTACTGTTAAGCCTTGTGGTAAATGCATGATTATTGGCTTCAGAATATGCCAGAGGCCACCAAATCAAAGATTTATGGCCTAAATTATCCTACATAACCCTGTATCCCTTTAGCTAACTCCTTCTTCTCCCATTTGCTAACTACTTTAAATAGTATCAAAAAGCCCTGTGAACTTTATTTGTACTAATGTTTCATACAAATCAATTCACCCTTCTTCTTTATCAGCAAATAGTGGGACAAATAGTGGGTATATTTCCCACCATTCTGTGATAACCATTGCTCAACTGATTTGACCTCTTCATAGACAAACTACACAGTGTAGTGATGCTTAATTACCCCTTGGGATGCCCTGTGTATTTGTCACATAGGATGGTGACTCTGTTTACTGAACCGCAGCCATGAAAATGAGCCTCAAGCTCTTCTGCTGTGGCACCATAGTCCACCTGAAAAAGGAAAGGGTTAGAAATAAGAATGTTTTTATCGACTTAAGCTTTCACATTTACATTTAGATGTAAGTTTATAATAAGCCTGTATCACACTGGCATCAAATTCTGTTCCATTGCTTGCTAGCTCACAGTTAGTCAATTTACTTAAAAAATATCATTATTCAATCATTAACATAGTAGATACAAATGTTAGCAAAACTATTCATCCTTATAGATAGGTTCAGTTAATACTAAAAATTCTAGGAAGACTTCATCATTTAATTCTGTCTTTTAGCAGACCTAAAGAGCACAGAGTTTGTGTGAAGGACACCAGTTAGGGAGAATAACAAAAGGCAACTTTGAAGAAGCAACATTGAAATTGGAGACACTCTGTTTAAAACATCTGTTTCCCAGGTGCTTTAGCAATAGAAGATTTATGGCAGAATAGCATGAAGAAACTTCTTTTTTGCTGGTAGAGACACAGCAGACTGGTGGTCATACTACAACCCCAACATTACTACATAGGCTTGGCAACACTCAGTAAAACGTTAACAGTTTGTTGCTATTGATTAAATTCTGTTAATATTTCTGATAAAAAAGCTATTAAATCATGAAAATCTAGAGCACCTTTAGAGTGTCTTAAAGGTATTCTGAACACCCCAAAACATTCATATAAAGCCCTGGACTGACCTGACCTAAATTTACTGGAGAAGCTGATGTAGACTTTAAAATTTGCTTTTCAGGAGCTTCATAGTCAAAATATATTTCTTTTTAAACAGAGAGTACAGACCATTCTTTGTTTTGTTTTTAGGTTTTTTTTACACTGAACCAAACAATATTGGACACTGTGCTGATATAAGGGGGCAACGTGTAACACATCAGCACCTGTATCCACTTAAATGTTTTACATACACATTGGACAAGTGCTAGCTGCTTTTTAAATCTCCTACTGGCAGGACACACAATATGATACATTGTCAAAATGTCACACCCCTGTTCTGGCATGCTGTCTGGGTTTTTTATACCAATGTCAATTTGGCCCTCTTACTATCACCACTGCCAACTCAGAGGCAGAACAATAAAGACCCCCAATTCTGCCTTTGTACCTTCTATACACAGTGGCAAAGCAGAATAACAGCTCTATATTCCAGCCTTGTGCAGGCTAGGAAAAGGGGCTTATGTTTGTTCAGGGCTTGAGTTAATTGGTAAAGAACATTTAAAACTTTAGTGTCAAGATGGACAAAGCTGATATCAATCTACAGACCCAAAGAAACAAGCTGTTCAAGTTGTGAAACTAATGAAGCCGTCCAAAATCCAGAGTTTTTACAGGTTAGAATTTCCGTATTTTCCCACAGCATTATCTCATAAGTTATCACATGAAACAAAACAATGTGGAAAAAAATGTCTTTGTATAAGACACAAGACAGTAACTCACATTTCCGACATAAATAGATCTGCCATCTGCTTCCATCTTTTCTTCGATCGACATAATTACGGGGCCAACTATACAGGGAAGAGGGGAAAAAAAGAAATGTACATGAGCAACAAATTATTTTAATTAAATTCAAAATTATAATTAATCCTGAGGTACTATAAAAATAAATTTCTTTTACAATCAACCTGTGACTTGTGTTTACATGACAAGCCAATTCTTTAAATTTAGCTAAATATTCAAGTCTTAATTAGATGTAAAATTATATGTAATATATACATTTTGATCATCAAGATTAAGCATTGAGTGATACACTGTGTATTAATGAACCAGTCTAAGAAAAGCCTTCTAGATTGCATACTTAGCTCTCTTGCAGCTATGCTATTACATTACTTCTGTATTGATAAATTAAGTGTGCAGTCATAATACAAATATGCTCCTCAAAGACCCCCTGCAATTAAATGCAGTGCTCTAACATTTCGACCTAGAACTGCAGTTTACCAGCTGACACAACCAGCGCAAATTATGACTTTCTCTACCTTTAGCCTCTAACTTTAAAAGCAAATCTTTATTCTTGGCACACAAGCACAAGGTTATGTTGCTGATTTTCTGATTAATTAATAATTACATGCACTGCATTTCTACCATTTACAACCTGGAACTTTTTTGATGTACATTTTCAGTTTTAAGCTTTTAATTTAAAAGCTAAGGCCAGTGATTAAAAGTGGTTGTATACATTTTTTTTTTTATTTGTAAGATTTTGTTTTAAGGAGGCACAAAAGCCAAGGATCCTATTCCTTTAAGATTACAACAGTTCCCTTTCTTCACTGGTTAAAATGACAGCAAAGAAATGTGGACCGATGAGAAGTTAGAAGATTTCTTTTCCTCACCAGGTGGGGGGCTGAGATTCATCTGTTTCTCCACCTCGTTCTGAAGCTCCTTCAGTTTTTCTGCCTCTTCCTCCATCTCTCTCACCCGGGCTTTGATTGCCTCCAGCTCCTGCAACAAAGACAAATTTCTTCATCAGCCCATCATAAACACAATACAACTCACTAAAACATTAATTACACTGTGAAGATGACTACTTTGCTCTAGGAACAAATGCTGACCAACTACAAAATCTAGCCACGAAAATATAATCCTATGAATTGTTGCCATAACAAACCTTTGACATGTTCCCTGACAACCGTATACTAGGGAAAATGGTGCAGTCTCAAAGACAAGCTTAACCTTTGTAAACGATGATACCAACAAAACTGGACCTTCATCGGAAAAGTTACAAATTAATTACATCTACAACTAGCTCCTACTATGCACAGTTAGGACCCATAGAAACAAAATCAGGTATCGTGCATGTTAGTGTGTGCAGTCTGATTAGGCTGCTGGGGTTCCGGAAAAACGCAGAGGCGGAAAATTGAGTCAGACTCAACTTTTGGAGAAACATAGCGTGGAGTCACACTGCAGTGGCCTATCAGCTGGTAGGCCAATCAGACCAAGCGGCAGAACAACCCTGCCATAAGGAAGTACAAAGATGTTAAATTGCAATCGCAAACAGGCCCACAGTTCCACACTGCTGCACAAAACCTGGCAAGTTGTTTACTTTTCAGAAGGCAGTAGTTTGATCCTCACTACTTTTGTTGGTGTGTCCTTGAGCAAGATACTGAACCTCAAATTGTTTATTGTGAGTATAAATAAATAAATAAATACATAAATACACGTATTCATTTATTTGTGGGCAAATACTGATATGCAGAGTGAAGGTAAAAAATTGTTATTTAAACGCAGTCCACATATCATTTACTTTCCTATCCCCTATGATCAGATATTCAAAAAAATAATGACTGGATTATGAGGCTGTTATATAGCTTAACCAGTGTCCCCAGTGTGACAAAAATAATTCTAGTTCATGGTTAACATATGCTGTTCAAGTTGAGCCTACCTTCATTTAAAAATGAATGGTCAGGCCGGTCCTTTACCTTTATTACAGCACTAATGTCTCTCATCCCAAAATTTTACTATGCTTTACATCGTCTGTCCTGAAATTGTCAGTAGTTGCCTCTTACAACTTAAAAGTAAACCTTTAAGGTGAAGTAAGTGGCTCATAAGGCTATGTTAAGCTTAAGTGGCATTCAAAACATCATGGACCCAAATAATGCTGATGAATTGAAGATGGCATAATCAGTTGTCACATTACCAATCACTTCTCAGTGTGTATAAAGTCAATGATCAGAGACAGAATTTTGAAGATACAACATAGAATCCAAATGATTAGGAAAAACTTAGTAATCACCACAAATCAGCACTACATTCATTGTTCTTGTTCATTAACCATGCAGAAATAAACACACCTATAATGAATATACACGCTACTACACTACACTGCTGGCTCACACCACATAAGTCCTGCACCCAATGGCGGACATTATTAAATTATTTATTTCAGCACTATGCATGTTAGTAACCCATGTGCACATAAATCAAAAAGGAAACTGCTTTGTTACGGACAAAATACAGACAAAATTCAATTTCTATTCTTGTAAAACATTGAGAAATAATTTGGGGGAGTGATTGCAATCAGGTCTGAGATAAGAAGAAAAACTTTAACCCACAAAACAATTATTCCAAAAAATTTAATGTTCATATCGTGAACACATAAGGCTGTGTCCTCACGTGGGAGCGGACCCTCCTGTCTGACAGTGGTGCACTGCAGCACAGTGGGAGTCATTCCAGCTCCACCGAGGCTGTTGCTTGTGCTAAAAAGATTTTTTAAAGGAAAGGCTCTTTGCAAGACTAGGTGCACTGATACAAACAAACCATATTAAATTCACATCTTCAAAACAGGAGAGTAAAACTGCACTGCGAGTCCATGACGGCACGTGATGATAATGGCACCATCATTTCTCTCCGCCCTATGGTATCCATGCACCTCATAATCTGGCACATTGAATGGCAACTACATTCAGTTACATGCATCGTGTCGCAGGTTGAGGTCAGATAAAGTATAGCAGGATAGTTGAAATAAGCTATTTGACACGGTGTCAGTTCTAATTTTGTCGCATATTCAGCGCGAGCTCTTATACTCCCCTCCCTTCTCTCATTCTTCTTGCCCTAGCCAAACATTGAAGGATGCAAACCCAGCCCTCAAATACCGCAGCCCCATGCTACTGCGCTGCATATCGCGCTCTCACGGCCCAGCAGACAATACTAGAGTCTAAAAACCCACCTGAGCATGCTGCATAGACGATACGGGGGAAAATGAACTTAAGTGCATGTGGTGTTAGATAATTCAAGTAAGGCCGACAAACGCTGACTGTCCATCCTGAACAATAATTCGTAGCACAGCAAATAGTACAATTCACTGATGCGCATTTTCAACGTTAGTCCGAAATAAATGCCAGCGATGGTCAGGTGCATGTCTGCCATCTCCACCCCAGCTATTTCAAATCAGCTAGCTTGTTAGCTTGTTGGAATCCGGTTTTCTGTATGTACTGTAGCGAATCCAGCTAGCAGCAATGGGTCCCGGTAGCTAAAGGTGTAAAGTCCACATTTTATCTCGTTACTAGTCATTACTTGACAGGTCATCTGGACATCTTTGTCAAAGCACTTGATGCTGTTGCTTGCGATAAGCTAACGTTAGCATGCTGACGTTCTGTCATTTGCATGTGCACATACAGGTGACGCTTGAAATGCAGCAGTGGCCAGCATGATGGGAATGGTAAATTGAATAAAAAGTCATTACCGTAAGCAGGGCGCCTTCTAAAGCGGGGAGACTCGCACAGTGGCGGCTAATGGCGGCGGCCTTTCCTACCCTCGCCCCTAACTGTCTCCTGCATCTCCGTCTGGCATTTTTTGCGACGAGGATTCACCCCCTCAATGGCTCGAGCTGCTCCCTGGCGCAGAGAAACTGGCGCCGCTGTTGCGCCAAGATGGCTGCCGACACCACGCATGTCACCACCCATTTCTACTGCACTGCGTGAACCACAATGGCGGTTAATATCGACCTGGCAATACCAGTAACGCAGGCGGCATGTGACCCAATATTTGTGGAGAAAATTAAAATCAAATTGGTCGCTTTCTTTCACCTACTACTCCGCTTTGGTCCCAGCATGTCCTGGTATTCATATGGGCTCTAACATGTGAAACAATGCCCTTCACTTACCGGGTCTTCAATTGCGGCCTCTCCCTCTTCTAACCCCGGTTCTTCGTCACCCACACCAGGGTCTTCCAGTTCGGGATGTCCAGGGTCTGAATCTAGTAGAGATTCATCCGCCAGTCCGTTACCAAACTCCGCCATCGCCCTGTACCAGCTGTAACGTACCAACGCGCCTCGTGGCCAAACCAACGTTGCAGGCCCCTACTCACACACAAGGGGGTAGAGTGAGCGGGGCGGCGAAAAAAAAACGGCGGAAAACGCCGCTTAAAGTTAAAATGGGAATAAAATGCGAGTTACAGTCCTAACCACCACTCATACAGCATACTACGATTAACAAGGACTGCTGTTTCACTAACAAGCTTTTAGCAATTGTCCTAAATTACGACAAATAATCTAGTTTATTTACTTAATGTGTACATAAAAAAGGCGAGGACCCTACGCGAAAGCGGCGGCGTCCCTTCAGTTCAGAAATGGAAGCCGGGGGCGGAGTCATGTATCACTGCAGGCGTTAAACTCTCAATCCTATTCGACAACGGCTGATTCTGGCCAAACCTCTTTGGTGTCTGCCACGTTTCTATTGGCTAATCGCGCTGGACTTTCCGGTTCCCAAATTGTATGCTTGCTTCCTATTGGATTACTTTAATGTCGGTCACTTCTCCGTCAATCCTAAACAGACGGGGAAAGCCAATTGTTCGGCAAATTAATTCTAGTCACATTTAAATGTGCCATAAGAACAATCTCCCCGTGTGATGTTAGTATTTAAATATGCTACTTAATTAAAACTTAGTATTTGACAAAGTTTATAGTAATTTTAATACTTGTCCAATAAATAAGGAAAAAATATATGTCCAATAGCATTTCAATAAGACAGATATGCTTTTTTGTTCAACTGATTTTATTTCTTTTTCTGTATATCAAAGAAAGCATAATGGAGACCAAACACAAAAAAGGCAGGTACAAGTGAGGAGGAAAAAATAAGCTTAATCAAAATCTAACAATTAATAACAACACTGCCACTATTATGGTTCAAAATTCATAGGAATACCATACTGTTTTTGAGCAGAGGTGGCATTTAAAACCATTATGGATCAATAATAATCAAAAACAGTGATGAGTAGTAATGATAAGTCATATAAGTAGTAGTACAGTTATAACAATAGTGATAATCAAAGTGACAATGAAACATAGGGGAATAAAAAGCAGATCTCCATAAAAACCTATCTAGTTTGGACAGTGCAACACCGTGTTTGTGTGTGCGTGTGTGTAATCCCAGTCTTGAAGTTAAAGCACTCCAGTCCTTGTTTTACACACAAGATACAGTTTCCAAAAGGAGTACAAATTATTACTCATGAAAAGGACATTTTAACCCTCCTTGTTTTGAAAACCACACCAAGTGACTCTTAATGTTGTGTTGATGGCTGTGTTCATTTGAAATGTCTGTAGCTTGTGCAAAAATTGTGGACTAGTGCAAGTGTCAAGCCGTGGGATGTCCTTTAAAGTTTGCATTTACGAACACCTCTCCTGCTCTCTGTCGACCTCAAGATTGCTTTTTGGTTTTTGAATGACAGAAAGCAAAGGGAGGATAACTTTGGAATATCAGTTATTTTTAATATATATCTTTACAAAAAGTCATGTTTTAGTTTTGCATTTTGTTAAAACTATCAATAGTAACATTATTATACAACTTAAATTGAAGGATAACATCTTTAGTATGTGTCCTTCAACACAGCACCATCTTATTAGCTCTCAATCAACACATTTAATGTTTCCCAATTTGCTTCCAAGAGTTGAGTATCCATTAGTCCCTTAAGGATACAAGTAACACCCAACTTTCTCCCTTGTCATACATTACCAGAATTAGTAACTCTGTATCAAAACTGAACAAAATGACGGGGAAAAAGTACGGCAAGCAGCCCATTTCAAGCCCCATTTTCTTAACATTTCTGGAGGCTTGGCTTTTGACCTAAATAAAATCTGTTACACCAGTTTTTAATTGCTTCTATTGTCATTTGTATAAATATTGAAGTAAATAAAACGAGTAATTAACTTTCCTGTTTTATGCACAGTATTTATGGAAAACAAAAATGTAAATTTACAAAATCGGTCTAACCCTCTGTGACACAAAGATCGCCTGGGCTTTAATTTATATACCTGGTGGTGTTTTTCTTAAGGCTGTCATATTTCTAACAAACCTACAGTAGATGGAAAAAAAATCCCCCCTCCCAAAATATTTGAAGAGCTTCATTCCAAAATGAGATATACAATTTGGAGGGAAAATGAAATCCACAGGATCAAAGAAAACACAAGATAGGTCGTAATTATAGTCCGTGGCCAAGAGAATGCTGACAACTTTATAAACAGGATTAGATATTGTCTAAATACCATATATGACATTCAGATATTTCCCCCAAAAATGGATACAAAATAATTTTGGAACAGAGCTCTTCATCATTTATATAACCAGGTCTTTGTCTTGCACAGATTATATGCTCAAATGTAAAGCGTGTTTCAATAGACTTGCAAAAAATCAATTTATTCATGTAATTTATATTAAGGCATCCAACATGCGTGAACGTGTCTTTTCATAAAAGACACTTGCATTAGAATGCGTAAAAACATTTCAAACAATGTAAAATGTGTCAAAGTGCGGTATGCCAAGATTCTACTTTCCTCAGCCTCTTTTTGCCCTGTCTATTTGGATTGTCATGAAAACTATGAACATGTAAATGGGGACATTTCAACAGCCCTATTCTCTCTAAAGTACCTCTTTTTATATCCCAAATGAGTGGACACAACACTCTTCAGATCACACTTCTGTAGCAAATAAAAAGGTGACAGTCAATACAGTCAATTTTTCCTCTCCCAATGGTTTAGTCCAGTCATAATATATCCAAGCAATCTTTACCCTATAAGTGAAAATAAGCTTGAGAAAAACAATTCCACAGGAGCAAACTGGGAGTTTTTAATCTGAGTGTTTCATGTTATTACCCCAAAAAGTGTTCCCAGGCCTACTGCCAAACAGACACTTCCAAAGAGGAAACACTTTTGCATCAGTCATCAGGGTAGGATAGTTCAAGCATGGCAAGTGCCTTTACAAATTATAGGAAGGTCATTGAAGTAAGGTAATATATAACCACAGGTTTAGGACCAAAACTGTTTGGATAAAGTGGGTGAGGATTGACCCAGACTTGAGATGTGTTCATCTCTTGTCCATCAGCAAACGATTAAGTGTGAAGCAGCATGAAAATAGTTTGCTGTTGCATTGGAATCCAAGTGAACTCTGTAGATTAACGGATTTTAAGTCTGAAGGTTGAGCAAGGGATAGCAGGTGCATGAGGAGCCAGCTTCAAAAACTAAAGAATGTTAGCTTTTGAGGATTAGTGCTCAAATTTGTTTATTAAAATCTATGGAGCCCAAATGGGTCCAAGAATAGTCAGTGTGCAGACCAATCCTGATCCGAGTCTTTAACTGTTGCTGGTGGCCGTCGCTGGACGTGACTCAATAACCATCTCCCCCCCAGAACCAGAGCTGGTTGCCAGAGTGGAATGAGGGACATGTGAGCCTGGCACAACATTGCCAGGTCCACCACTGCCGGTTCCATTCTTGTTGACAAGCGTTGTTGGTTGGCCAAAGTTAGTGGTTCTCAGAGTTGCCAGATGACGTGGAGAGAAGACATGGGCCCTTGCTGCAGCTCGTGATTCAAAAGAGGCATTACAGACATCACAACGGCCTGTCAGGGTCTCCTTTGGCACAGGCTGGCCGGCTACTGGAGGAGTTGATGGTTCAGTAACTGTCAGCTGAACAGGTTTGGGAAGGATGGGACGATTGGCTTTAAGCGCATTGTACTGCAGGTAGCTTCCTGAGCTCATGTCCACCTTCCCACCTGACAGAGGAGACTGGGAATGAAAAGAGAAGCAGATACAAAGGGTCAGGAGAGAGAGACAGAGAGAGAAAGACTCTGTCCTTGTATCATTTAAAATATAAAACTGATCAAGTTTGAGTGAACCCTGAAACCCTCTATACAATTGTTATAAGCAATTCTTATGAGCAATTCTGTACATTTTACAATAATAATAATTATTTGTCAATAAAAATTTTAATCGCGATTAATCACATTAGTGTCCTGAGTTAACATGCGATTAATTGCAAATTAAATGCAAATTTTTACCCTGCTCTATATGTAACTTAACAAGATATTTATTGTGTTTCTTATACTCTAGGAAAAATTGGAGGGGACAATAATAATTCCTTGGCCATCATGTGGTATTTAAAAATGGACGTGCTCAGGTGGTAACTTGGTTCACATTTACAATAAATACAAATTACTTTTGTTTTGACCAGAGAACCATCGGGCAAAACTTTA
>JAPZDV010000013.1:16186394-16201073 GCA_029814665.1 Acanthurus lineatus
CACACACACACACACACACACACACACATACACATATATATATACATACATACATACATAATCACATACATAAACAAAACAAACTGTTCTCCTCTACAATGCATTACATTACCCGAACTAAAATTTGTAAAATTACATAACTTCAACAAATTTGCTAAAGGTAATTTAATTGTCCTAATCAAATTTTTTCCACTGTCACTTGACCTTGTATGGAGACGATATGTTCAACATTACATTGTAAAAGTAATTCTTATAAAAGCTGGAATGTGATGCTAACAATAAAATACATTTCCCCTTAAAAGTGACCTATCTTGGTATGAATTACATCTCTTTCTCAATATTTTATCATGTGATTTTTTACCAAAAAATTTAAGATAATAATGCAGCCTATTTCTACTTGCCACCTTACCATTTTCTCTTGCTGCAGTCTCCAGCGTTTCTCCTTGGCTCTGGTATTTTGGAACCAGATCTGCACCACCTTGAGTGGTAGGTTGAGCTCAGTGCCAATTGCCTCACACTCAATGGCATTAGGGTGGGCACAGGTTTCGTAACAGGACTGCAGAATGGACAGCTGTAGGCAGGACAAGTGTGTCCGTGGCCTACGGCTGGGTGAGTGGGGCAGGAAGCTGCTTTCTGTTGGGCTTGATTTAGCAACGATCGGGGTTGAGGGACTGGTTACTTTGGCAGAGTTTGGGGTATTTGGGCTGACTGGTGCAATGCTGGGGGTGGGAGGAGGGGGGATGGTACGAGGAGGGGTGTGTGTGGGAAGAGCCAGTTGTTCCCTTGATAGAGTGTTGATCTTAATGGGGACTTTGGGGGTCCAGTAGTTGAGCCCATTTTGCTTTTGTTGCACCGCTGCTGTGACTGGAGGCCTGTTGTTGATGGGAGTTGTGGGCAGCTTGGGCACCATGCGGTTAGTAGTTCCCGGCCCAGGACCCATCTCATTTTCATTGTCTTTCTCCTCATCAGTTTTTTCTTCCTCACTCTCCTCAGCTAGCTTTCTTTTCTGGGCTGGTCGTGGGGCAATAGGGATTGGGTCCTTGGGTGATGCTAAAAGAACAGGAGTATTGACTTTGGGTGCAACTTTGACCATAGTGGTGTTGCTGGTAGTTTCGAGCTTAGTCTTTGGCACTGTAGAAGCACTGCCGCTCACAGTGGAGACTGTGGTAGAGGAAATAACCTCCTTGGGCTTGATAGGAACCGGGGTTATTTTTTTAACCACAGCAGGTTTGCCCAGCTCCTTCACAGGCTCTCTCTCTGTCTTTATGAGGGTGCGTACAATTGGAGTAGTCGTGATGCATCCAGTATTATTTGGAGGAGGCTTGTTTGAGAATATTGGTTTGGAAAGAGGCCAGGTGAATTTTATGAGAGGTTTGCCAACTGCTGCCAGGGTCCCATCACTGATAAATCTGACCTCACCCTTCCTTTCCCTTGCCCTCATGTTTTGGAACCATATCTGTACAACCTTCT
Organism: Acanthurus lineatus; assembly: GCA_029814665.1. Lineage (NCBI taxonomy): Eukaryota > Metazoa > Chordata > Actinopteri > Acanthuriformes > Acanthuridae > Acanthurus > Acanthurus lineatus. Next base: position 16,187,865 of record JAPZDV010000013.1, read on the forward strand.
TTGGAAGGTGAACCCACTCTGAAATCTGTTCAAACTCATGTTTCCCAGGATTTGGATCTTTGAAATAGCAGCCATATAGAATGTCAAGTTGTTCAGCTTGAATGATGGTTCTTGAGCGCCGCATATCCCGATATCTTTTTCCCTTGGACTTCCTCTGCTGCTGCTCCTGCTCCTTTTCCTTCTCTCTCTCCTTCTCTCGCTCTCTTTCCAGTAGTGTAGCATTCATTTTCTCTGCTGCTCTCATATAAATACTCGACTTTGTCATGTTATTGCAGTTGACCAGACTCATGCTGCTGTTGGAAGAGGGTATAGCAGTAACAGATTCAGGCTTCACCTGGACAACTACCAGGCCTTTAGATGTGGGCCTCAGGCCAAGCCCATCCAGCAGCTGTCCTTTCTGTGCTGCAATTTTATCAGACAGAGATGATGAGGAAGAAGCAGATTTTGAGTTTTTTTTGCCCATGCTGAGATCCAGAGCAGACTCACAGTCATCACCATTTGACAGATAGTGAGAAGTTTGGTTGTGGGAGGACAGAGACTGTGAGAGAAGAGGGCTGGAGAAGCGTGTGATAGTTGGTGGGTTAGGAAACACAGGTACCTTACTCCCATCTCCAACCACTGAAGGAGTAAGAGAGAGGACATAAGGGCTAAGAAACTGAGTAGAAAAGGGAGCAAGAGACAGGGGTAGTGAGTGGAGGGCACCTGTTGGAATCTCAGGGTGGTCCATAGTATGGGACAATGAACTTGGAGGATCCCCTTGGGCCTCCAACTCTAGATCCACATCTGGGTCCTGTCTCTCCTTCTTCACCTCCACCTCATCGCGCTCTAACTCCCTCTTTCGTTTTTTCTTCCTGGCTCTCTGACCTCCTCCACCCTCCTCATCTTCATACTCATCTTCTGCATCAGAGAGAAAAACAGTTGTGGAGCGCAAAACCTTTCCTCCAACTGACCCTTTTTCACCATGGACCTCCCACTGTGCTTCATCTTTAGCAGGGCTCTCACAACCTTCCCTCAAAGACCCATTCTGACTTTCCTCATCAGACACAATTACAGAGGTGTAAACCTCATTTTCAGAGTCAGAAGTAAGACAAGAATCTCCCTGACCCTCCCTTACCACAGGTTTCTGTCTGTGTTTTCCTCTTGTACTAGACAAATCTATTGCTTGACTACTTGATGCTTCAGCATCATCCTCACCTTCTGCTATAATAAGTGAGCTTTCCTCATCATCAAAGTCATTATCAGAACTTTGGGCATGCCTTGTAAATCCTACCAAGCCTTGCAGGTGTTCTAACCCTGTTGCCCTCTGCCTTTGTTTTGCATGTCGGGCTTGGCTCAACCACCTACGTACTTCGTCCTCAGAAAGCCCAACTTCTCTGCCTAGCGCTTCACAGTCCTCATGAGGAGGACTTGCAGCATCAGCCTCACTACGTGACTCAAAGAATGCCCAGAGAACCTCCGTCTGGAACTCTGACAGTACTGGAAGGTCTGTGTAAATGGATCCTATTGTGGTACAGTTGGGTCGAGTTTGGTTGTTGGTAAAAGCATTCGTATTTGGGCTGGATTTTGGGGTGCCAAGTGAGCCGCAAGGACTAGTGCCAGATTGTGACTTTTGAGGAGTTGAATCAGGGCTGAGTGTGAGATTTAAATTTACAGGGCTGAGGCTTGAGTTGCTGGGGACAGACGCAGAAGGCGAGAGGTTCTTATTGCGGAGGCTCTTCTCTGTGCCCACTGGAGAGAGACTGAGGCTAGCTGCTTTATCACCTTCCAGGTCCAACTGATTAGTTGAGCTGTCTCCATCTGTTGTGCTATCTTTATGTGCCTTCTCATTGTCTTCATTATTCTCAACCTTCACTTTACTTTCTATATTAGGATACTGAGCAAAATCTTTACTGTCCTCTTCCTGAAGTTTCTCTGCTTTAATGTTCTCTGTAGTCCAGTTATTCCTGTCCTTACTCTGATCTGTTACTTTCTCTTTAGCTGTTTCTTCACTCTCCTGCCTATCTTGTTCTCTCTCACACTTTATAGTCTGTTTTTGCTCATCCAGGCACGGCTGCACGCTTGTTGGGACTCCTGCAGAGGGCCACTGGTTCTCTAAGCTGTTCAGTCTTTGGGTTAGGAGGGCTTGCTGGGCTGTGCTGAGACCTACGAATGGCACACACTGAGTGAGAAGCTGGCCTTGCTGGTTCTCTTGGTGCTGCTGGGTTTGGGCTTGGAGCCCATTCAAGATCAAGGGCATGACCATTTGAGGCTGAGGCACAAGCTGAGGCACAGCGGCACCAGGAGCAGCACCAGCTGCAATTAGGGAAGGGAGGAGAGAGTGTGAGAGGTGGCTGGGACTAGATGTAAGAAGGGTGAGAAAGGCTGAGACTGCCTGAGCTGAGGCCACAGGGGAGGTGAGAAGGGAGGGAGCCACTTGTGAAGTTTGAATCTGCTCTCCATCTTTTGTAGTAGTCACCATCAATGTCCCAGGGGCAGCACAGTTGGTGGTGGTAACTAACTGACTAGTCCCACTCCCAGATGTTGTCACTGCAGTGTTTGGAGCAGAGGTGGAGCTATTTCCCAAACTAGCAGTGGCCATGGTGCTGTTTGCAGCATGTGCAACAATTCCAGCATTTCTGCTGCGGGATTGGTGCAAGACAGATTTCATATGGCTCTCAAGGGTGATGGCATGATTGTAAGATACTCGACATATAGCACACTGGTAAGGTTTGTTTGATATATATGGCCGAGACAGGACAGGAACTGTGAGAGTTTGGGGATCATTTTCCCCTCTTTGTTTTCCAGAGCCAGTTGTCATCCTCTGAATGTGGGATGCAGAGTTGTAATGAACGCTCAAAGCAGTTCTGCTGGGAAAAGTTTCTAGGCAGGCATTGCATTTAAACAGCCGGGTGTTATTTTCAGCTGGCACACCATTTTTACCAACTGACTTTTCACTGGTGTCTGGTACTTCTGTGTTTTCAGTTGCATTTTGCTGTTGATTTCCCTCCTCTTCAGGATCTGGCTCTGGCTCAACTTCACCTCCCTCCTGTATTATTAGTCTCTCTTCCTCCATCTCTTTGTTTGAAAGCGTCTGGGTAGCGTCTGAACTCTCACTAGATTGGCAGAGGTCTGAACTGATGTCTTCAGTGTGCTTCTGATGTGAAGACTCAGCATCTAATAAAATGAATACACATGTTAAAATTTTGTGTTCTAATAAATAAACACTAACTAATAACAGAGGAACATATTTGCAAATAGAATTTTATACTTTATTGGCCCATATTAATAAGCTTAACCGCCTGCATCCACCAAATCTACATGAGGGGGGGGACAATGTTCCACTTTTGATGCAATTCTTTGATTCCCCCTCTTAACCAATTTTTAAATAGTTTTTAAATAAAAAAAGTAAAATGCCACATTTGTGTATAAAATATCCCCAGTAAAACAATACATTTATGGAGGTAATCGGGTTTGGTTAGATAAAACAGTCGGTAATTATATACCTAATCACTTTTATTTTAGGAACGAAGAAAAGTATGCATGTGTTCTTGCAGTGTTCAATCTTTAGTTCAATATTCAAATAATTTTGTAGTAAGTATTTTTTACACCCACCTGCAGACTTTTGAGCACCTTTGTCCTCTTCTCCTCCACTAGCCGCCTGTTTTAGAACTGCCTGTTAAAAGAAAATGAAAGGAGAGAGTCAGCAAATTCCCATTGCAAACTTATCTCTGAAACAGCTCATTCAAGATGAGCTGAATGCTATGTTGCTTTTGAGCAGCACAACATTTGGGTGTGACACATAGGCAGATGTGTGGTTATCTTACACACAGCAACCCTGACAAGCCTTTAATTTTCAAATAACCCTGAAAGGCATAAATTAAGCTGTCTTTGATATGTTCATCCACGAACAAAATTCCCTTTTTCTTAAGGCTTTATATACCAGTCAATGATTCATTTCAAATATAATTTTCATTAAGTGCTTACTTTTTCAAATTTGATTTCTACCTTAAAAATACTTCCACACTCGATCTGATACCTTCTCCTTGACTGTCCCTTCAATCTTCTCCCTATCTTGTTCTTTCTCCCTCTATTTTTGTCTCTCTCTGTTTTTGCTCATCCAGGCAGGGCTGCACATTTGTCGGGACTCCTGCAGAGGGCCACTGGTTCTCTAAGCTGTTCAGTCTTTGGGTTAGAAGGGCTTGCTGGGCTGTGCTGAGACCTACAAATTGCAAATACTGAGTGAGGAGCTGGCCTTGCTGGTTCTCTTGGTACTGTTGGGTTTGGGCTTGGAGTCTATTCATGATCAAGGGCATGACCATTCGAGGCTGGAACATGGCAGCTTCAAGAGTAACCATGAAATTTGTGGAGAGGAAAGAGTGTGAGAGGTGGCTGGGACTAGATGTAAGAAGGGTGAGAAAGGCTGAGACTGCCTGAGCTGAGGCCACAGGGGAGATGAGGTGGGAGGGAGCCACTTGTGAAGTCAAATCTGCTCTTCATCTTCTGTAGTAGTCACCATCAATGTCCCAGAACAGTTTGTGGCTGACTAGTCCCTCTCCCAGATGTGGCCACTACACTGTCTGGAGCAGAGGTGGAGCTACTTACCAAACTAGCAGTGGCTGTGATGTTTACAGCATGTGCAACAATTCTGGCATTTCTGCTGTAGGACTGGTTCAAGACATTCTTAATATGTATGCTAACTCTTTGTTAACAACTGTATCCAACAAGTATTACGTTATTATTATTATCATAATTATCTAAGTTAAATAAATAAATAAATAAATAAAACAATGAAAATATTTGATTAATGGGCACATTCCCATGTTATTAGCTAGTAATAAACTTGCATATTGTATGACCTCATAATAACAAATTTCAGTCCCATAAAATTGACATTTTTGCTGCAATAAATATTCTAATGCATATGTTTGGTTTTGCGCAATTGTGACTATACCAGCAGATTAATAAAATTATCCATCTGAAGAATCCTTTTTCACATACCACAATGAACATGACAGAGGGTAGCGACAGAATAAAAGTTGAAAAATACTGATTTGGTGGTTCATATTTGTTTTAGAGAGTCATTTTCAATCTCACTGAAAGTCAACTTATGATGACCATTTTCTCTTTGCTCATGCACTTGTCAACTTGGTATCCGTCACCTTGACTGAATAATAGTCAAGTTGAATCAACATCTCAGAGAGTCACAAGAGCAATGAAGGTTATTAAATTTGCATTTACTATAGCATTGCAAGGCAATTGATATGTTGTCAAATTTCTATATGCCAATTAGCAACAAGTGGGCTAACTGATTATTAGTGAGGCCACTTAGTAATCCTGACCCGAATTACCACATATTAAGTTCTACCTCTCAGGGAGTATATCCTGTGTGGGCTGAAACCCATGTGAGCCACTTTGACCACAATGTGTTGCCATACTTACAATGTCAAGCAGTTTGTCGACGCAAGATGGAAGAACGCTGTGTTGCTCTGTGAGATGTACAGACAGAGAGGACCTGTCGGTTTGTCCTTTTTGGCACAGGGGACACAGCCACTCAGCCACCCCATTGCTTTCACTGTTCACTGTCTCTTCAGACTCCTCCTGACAAAATTTAAAAAAATAGATATTACAAAATCCTTCTCTCTAGCTGTTGTTTATAAAAAATTCTATTTAAATATAAATGAAAATATGGTGTTGGGAAGTACATTCATGTGACCAACTGCACCCACCAGAATAAGGCATAATGCTATTTATTGGTTACAAGCCTTGGCTAGATGACTAGCACCTATCAGGCACCGCCGCATTTAAAAAATTAGTCCATGGGGAGAAGCCAGTTACCATTACCTTTAAAGGGGAGAAAGAGTCGTTTTCAACTGTAAAACTGTCTACAAAGTTAATTTCTGACTTCACTTCAAGATTAACCATGTTTTGAGGGGGTGCTCCCACTTTGATCCTCAGTAACAATATCAATTTACACCGATAGAGGGTCTTTCTGAGAGCCAGTCTCATATGATATGAAAACATGCAAACACACTATATGTCTGGATATACTGAAATCCTAATAGAATATTGTCAAAACAAAGTTGTGTCTAGTTGAGGATTTATTACCTCTGCACTAGTTTGAACATTTTTCCTTGATCTCTTAATGGATTTGGAGTCATTGTATTTCTAAATTTGGCTGTGTTCTTACATTTTTCATCTTTACTACTATCTACTGGTTTTTATTTTGTGACAAAATTTTGCAAAATGCAACATCTCACAACATTAACTGAAGTTAAAATAATTAGTGCCAAACCTTTGATTTGGATCTGCACCAAGATTTAAAGGGTTCTTTCTGGGCTCACACTAAACTCTTGTTTAAAGTCTCATGATGATCAAGGAAATCATTACTTTTCAGTAATCTTGCTGATGAAAAAACAAATCAATTCCAAAACATAACCTCCTTAGTGGAGCTGATAATGCCGCTGTTTAAGTTACAACTTATAATAGAAAGAATTTTCCATTTGATGCTTTCATTGGATCCAACATTGCATGCCATAATTGGGTTTAAGATAGAAGATCCATTGTTGCATATTGCTTTGAATTCATCCAAACTTTTAACAAACTGATCTGAAATCACATGAACATATGATTTGTTTGAATGCAGAAAACGCAGGAGTAGCACTTCACTAATTATAACATGCACCTCTGGACAGTGTCCACTAGTTATAGTGTCTCTCGAACCATTTATTTGTCCCAAGCCCTGATTAATTTAAGAAACATATGGCAAACATATTAAACATGAACTCAGATCATGGATTACAGATCTGAAATGTTACAAGACAATCAAAACAGAGCAGTAACCTATATTTTATTTAACACGCAGCAGCAAGCAATCCAATCCAAGACGCAATCAAGACAGCAATTCATGCCCTAAAGAAATACCAACACAGCTACAATCCTCACTTCCTCGCCACGCCAATTAGCAAGCTAGCAGGGTTATATGACCAGATAATATTTCGACAAGTCTATATCTGCAGTGTATATCATGTGTAAAAGCTCCTCATCACGACTTTTATAATTAAAAGTCAAGATTTCACTAGATTGACGTCTCTTTCCCCATAGCTGGCTAATTAACGAGCAGTCTAATTAGCTATGCCGACCAGAGATGAATCAATTAGCTAGCAAGCTAGGTTGAGAAGCCCCCCTGTAACGTCGCATTACAGTCGTGTTTCTGGAAATGCTGGTTAGCTGATAGTTTACTGAAAATAATCCTGCAGTGATAGCTACTCACTTCTCTCAAACTGCAAAAAGACGGGACAGGCGTCAGCAATATCTGGCTGCTGGCTCTTGGTTACGGCTGTACAGTCATTAAATTAATAAACAAACAGGGGTTGAGCTAATAACAGTCGTGTCACTTTGCTAGCTAGCCTGTTAGCAGGCAGAGATAATTAACCGCTCCTCAAACTGTCTCCAACTGGTTAGTCCCCCTCTCCCAAAAAACTCTGTCTGGTCCAGGTGAAAACTGCAGCTTCAGTACACCGACTGAGTTCACCCAGGATAGAAAACACACTCAATAGGTTTCAGATCAAAAACCTCGGCCTCGAGTTATTTCCTTACCCCTCTGATTGTGGGCTGCCAATCGGGCATCTAGTGTTGCACCGCCCGCCGCCTGCTGCTCAACAGCGCAAATTGAGGCCTAGCCGGACTAAAGCCATTTAATTAATGAACGTGGGCTCCGTTTACAGATGTGTTAGAAAACACTCGCACCCCCTCCTCCCTCACCGCCCAGCAGACCCCCTTTTGACGCGTCCTAGCGCTCAAATCCATACCCTAAATACTTAAGATGCAACACATGGCCATTTAAACTATCATTTTAATAGCTTCAAGCCGCAATTGGCGAAAGAATTAAACGCTAAAAAGCTACTTGAAGCGGAGTACGTGCGCCGCGGTCGCCTCGACGATGGGGGTGGTGTGGCGAGAGCAGGCGAAAGAGACGAGAGGCAGAAAAAGTTTGGGATTTAATGTTGGATTTCTATATGGGATCGGATTTGTATGTGGCACAATCCGTCGTTTGCTCGATCCACTATCAGTCACAGGCCACTCTCGTCGCTCAAATCAGCACAATTAACCGATCGCGAATGACGTTTAATTAAGTTCAGAGCAATTAGCTAATGCGTTTTTACCTGCATGGTCGCCGCTCCAGCACGCACACACACACACGCTTCCTCCGTGGCTCCTCAGAAGTGAAAAGTTTTCTTGCCTGCCCTCCCTCTCTCTCTCTCTCCCCTCTCTCTCTCCTGTTCTCCCCCTCCCTTCTTCATTCGCCCTATCCCTCTCTCCTTCCCCTCTTCCCTCTAGTAAACAGACCACAGCTCCCCCCAAGGCTGATTGCTGACATTCAGAAGGGACAGACACGGCCACCAAATCCCTTATGTAACCCTTATGTAGATATATTAATATACGTTGAAACACTAATTTTACATACATACATACATACATACATACATACATACATACATACATACATACATACATACAATACAAACAAACAAACAAACAAAGCAATAAGTAAATAAATAAATAAATAAATAAATATACACACGCACACATACACACGGACACACACTCCTAGATTACACGGAATCCACTTTACTATGAAGTTTTTCATAAGAAAGGTTAATGAAAAATGAGTCCTCATTCTGCCAACTTGAATTGCCACAAAGAGTGTGACGAGTTAATTAACGCTGAATAATAGAGATATGACTGCAAAGGCTCTGCTCAGCACCATGCACAAGATTTATGACGTGTTCTCAATCAAATGATAGGTGTGGTGCATATCAACAGTCGAGCAGGGAAAATAAATATTTATGAAGCAAGAGAAGATTAAAACTGCACCATTTGTACGCCCCTGCGTTATTGGGACAGGAAGTGATGTTCCTGAATACACTAATAGGTGTCTTAAACTGCGCCTGTGCAAAATTAAGTACGTTGACGTGTAGAGGCTGGTCGGATTGATGTGACGCTAAGTTTTTGATGCCGATTTGTTTGGATTTAGGGACTTGACGTGTGAAGGTGTGTGAGAGTGCAGTTCATTTCGTAGTTGGGGAGTATTTGAGCTCTGTGGTTAAGCTAGGTGATTTTCTTAAAGTTATAGTTCAGGTAGGGTATCGCTATGCAGCACCAGCAGCTTGACCTGAATGACATGAGCCCAATCACAGAGACTTAGGTGCAGCTGTTGGAGCTACTGCTCTGTTACTTTATAGTAGCCTAATATAATTGTAACGAATTAATAGTTCAGTGTTTTGCATTTATGGACAGCATACAAAATATCTATATCGAACAGAATGACTATGAAATTAACAACCAAGCTAAAAACTCGAGAACCCAGGTACAGATTTACTGTGGTGGGAGAAGTAAGCAGATTAATTAAGGAATACTACACCAAGAAGAAGTTTTTAAAATTTTACTACAGTAAAATCTTAAAAGGTATATCATTATGAAAAGATTAATATACTATAAAAAATATTATGATTATTGTAAAATGTCATTTTGCTTTTATTGCATTACTGTGTAAACTGCATTTAATTATTGTGGACTGAAGTAAATGTAATTTAAAATAATGTAAATGCTTTTTTTAGTATATTCTAAAACCATTACAAAACTATTTAATAAATCAAGTGGAGTAAAAAGTGTTTGCCATTGAAATGCAGTCGTTTTATTTGAAAAAAAGTACAATAAAATTAATATACTCAAGTAAAGTACAGGTACTTAAATACTGTATCTACAACATAGTACTTAAATAAATGTATTTAGTAATTTTCACTGTGAGGTAATGGTTTAAAAGGTCTAGAAAAAAGAGCCTTAAACTTTTGACTTGATGTCGGCATCTTTTTTAGATGTTAGAAAAAATAAGCCCTAATCCGATCACCGTAAGAGATGAGATTAACTTTGGAAGTTTTATCCAAAAAAGGGTCCCTTTGTCTTTTACCCTAATAAAAAATCTCTTTATAAAACTAAGACCTGCCTATTAAGTTACTTATTATAAAAAAAAAAATTCTGTCTTAATGTATAAAAGCAGGTTAAACAGGATAAGCCATGATTGGTAATTACACACTAGACTGGATATTGCTGATATTATTTTGTCATTTCAGATGAGTGTGGAAGTGGAAAGAAAGTTCATATGCACTGCTGAAACTCTGAAAATACTGGATGAGATCGGTGGTATGTGTGTAATTTGTTTACCACACATTCATGCTTGGGTAAATTTAGATTTGAGATATTTAACTGATGCTGTGATCCTTGTCCACCTAGAAATAGTCTCTGAAGCACTTTTACAACATTTGATGACACTAATTGCTGTGGTCTGTGCTGTAACTTTATTGGCACTGGCCATCTGTCTCATGTTAATAATGAAGTTTTATTATCTATATCAGCCTTTTTAGTGCTTTTAGAATTATTTACCCATTTGGTAAATCATCTGTCTCTCTTCCTCCTATTTCTTTTACTCAGCAATGTGTGTTGGTCAGTGCCAGTTCCATGACCAGTACTTTGATACCCCCACATTTGACCTGACTTTGAGAGATGTATGGCTGCGTAAGCGTGAAGGATGCTGGGAGCTCAAGTACCCAACAGTCAATAGGACACAAGAGACAAGTGGAGAACAATCACTTTGTACTTGCTACAAGGAGATAACCAATCTACCTGAAATTCTACTTAAACTGAAAGAGGTCATACAAGACGTTTGTGAGTGCGGAGAGGAAAGCTCCCCACAGGAGGACAAGGAGTCTTGGCTGAGTAAAATGAATCTGGTATGCTTTGCAAAGTTTACAACAGTGCGGCAGTCATTTTCTTTGGAGGAGGACGGGGTTCAGATAGACCTCGACCAAGCTGACTTTGGCTACCATGTGGGAGAAATAGAGGTCCTCGTTCCAGAGGGAGGGGATGTACAGTCTGCTTTGAAGAAGATTGAAAGAACAGCTCAAAAACTAGGTGAGATCAAGGCTGTTAAGCTCTCAAACTCTATACATACAAAACAACAACTTTACAATTATGAATTTTATTCATTAATAAGGATGTCATTTGGCCATTTTGTGACCTTATTTCATTAACAGTTATAAGTGTTTGTTCCTCTTTTTTATAGGTCTGACTGGAGATCAGCGAGTTGAAGGGAAAATGGATGTTTTCCTTAAAAGACATTACCCAGAGCACTATGCAAAACTAAAGAGTGAACATAATATCTAAGATCCATTATGTATGGTCTGTTGGTTCAAGCTAAATGTTTTTTAGGTAAACATTTTATCTCTGTAAAACCGATATATAATTTATTAGAAATCTAAGAATTCAAAACATCTGTTTAAAACAGCATAATTGTATTCAATAATTGTAAGAACATAAATCTCTCAAAAAATCTCTTGAATCTAAATCTTTAAAAAAAAAACAACAAGCCTTTGAAATTTACACTTGCAGAGTTCCCGATTGCTGCCATCATCACCACTTTAACTTTTCATGTCCTCTGCATCACATGCAACCATTTTGGTTTTGTCTTGTCTGTCTGTAATATAAAGAGTCCGTGAGGAACTGTAAACAGGAAGTAAATGAGGAGGTTGATTCACTATGAATGATGGTTGTGTGTTTTGTATTTTCTTTTAAAAACACAGAAACACATATGAGACACCTGCATGAAGAACTGTCAACTCTGTGTTAAACCCTGAGCAAAGTGTGAAGGCCTTAGAATTCCTTTGTAACTGCTCATTCACTGAGGTCACCAGCTGGATTTTAATACAGGTGTGTAAATATGGGTGTCCTCAGTCTAACATCATCAAGCCATTTTTTGCTGCTTGGTGCTTCAAGTAATTTCCAAATTCAAAAATCTTGTAGTGATACTTTCTTGAGTGTCGATAATCTCTACTGGGTTTAGGTCTGCTAGTATGTCAACTTTACTCTGAACTGTTAATAACATGATAGACTTATTGTTTAATAAATTTATGATTATTACTTTTCATATTTTCTTTGTTTTATATTTTATGTTTCTGTAGTAGTAGTTGTAGTATATCCTGTGTTAGGTTTGAAATCTACTCAAAATAAGCAAAGGGTTTAATGAACAAATGTATCATGTAAATAGCATGTTTAACTTGAATACCTTTTTTTAAAACTAATTAATGACTCATTTTACATGTCATGTGCACAGCATTATCCAAATAACCTGTTGATATTTTATGCATGTGTTTGTTTTTGCTGTTCACCTACTGTTACCCACTTATTTGTTGGTGCAAGTTAGATTTTGAAGGTATAGTATTGACTTGTGACTAAGCTGTCTATTTAAAGCAATGGAACTTGAATTTCTTAAATATTCAGTGATGATTTGTTTGCCATTTTTTTATGAAACATAAGCCCCATCTGAGGTTTGTAAACAGTGTTTGTAGGACAGAGTGAGCACATCATCCCTCCACAGTAGAAAAAGAGTACATCAGATGGAGTTATCCTATCAGCCTTAGCACAAGGTCATGTGCTACCAAGTTAACCAGAGTGGCTCATTCTCTAATGGAGCTGCTACATTGATATCTGCAGTGCCTGTATAGCTATGACAGTCTTATGTGTACTACTTAACAGAAGCAAATATTAACTTGTCATTAAAAAGCATGGTTGTGTTATCATGGCAATGTATAGATAAAATAGGAAAACAGATGCATTAACAGATGCACTCTCATTATAATGAGACACATTTAAAGCAGGGTTGTCATTGGTATACTGAAGAGATATTTAAGCAAAGCCCTAGATGAACTGTTCAGGTCCTCTGTTTTGCTGCATCCTTTGTTAAGCAAGATATATTAAATTGTAATTAGTATGCAGACTTAGTCTTGTCTGCAAGTGCAACACTGTCCAACATTCCTGCAGTACTGTAGTTACAACAATGCTCGATTCCTCCATTAGAAGAGAGACTTGTAACAAAAGAGGAATTACCACAGTCACACATCGGTCATCATCTTCAATTTCAGGCTGTGACCAATCAATTGCAGGTGATGGAGGAGGTTTCTGAGAGGTTGAATTTAGCCCATCTTTGGACTGTTCTGCTGGTGTCATCTCTACTGTATCAACATCAGCACCTGCTTTGTGAAGCTTTGTCTGGATACCTGTAGTTCACAAACACACAATAAAAGTATGTATACAGTAAAGAAGAATGTAAAACATGGGTAAGCATTTTCACAGAGACCAATCATTAGTAATGTGAGAGACACGCACCCACACTTCTCC
>JAPZDV010000013.1:16206370-16245156 GCA_029814665.1 Acanthurus lineatus
TTCTCATTTCGGGGGGGTTTGTAGACAGGCTGGGGATGCATATTATTGTTAGAAAACCATTCTAAAGTGAATTTTGCGTAATACGGTCCTTTCAATGCAGTCAAAGTGACTTTGAAAATTTTTCAAATATTCCTAATAACCACAACTGAAAGGGTTGATTTCACCACTGATCCCCTGCCTCTCATGATATAAAAGCAGAGAAATTACAACTAGAAAGTACCATGATTTAGAAGGGATGAAATAAGTAATACTGTTATTATTTCTTGATTCAGTCATCTTTTACCTCCAGAGGAGCAAGCCACTGATTCCCGATCTATTACAGTGCAGCTGCTCAGTGAGAAAACATCACAAGACTGTAGCATTACCCAGTGCACAGTAGCTCTTGTGCAGGCAGGTATCTCACCAATAGGCTTTAGGGCTGCAGCTGGACTAATCAATGACTATCTTAATTCTGAAGGATCACATTCATTTGATTATGTATCATTTGAACCATTTGGATTGATTGGTTATCAAACTGATGTGGTGTGTGCATGCAGGGGCCAGGTCAGACTGGTCCATGGCAGTGGAGCCACAGGACTGCAGCTGGTCCAGTCATACTCTGACTCGGATGAGGACAGCGACGGAGCCTGGGAAGGTCGGCTAGGTGACCGCTACAATCCACCAGGTACTGACACTGTTTAGTGTCAAGGCATGACTGTATTAAATTGAATAGTATCCATTCCATTCAATTATATTCCAGCATTTTGTGCAGCATTTGATGCTGATGTCACAACAAACCTTTTTTTTAAATCTATTAATTAAGGATGTACAAGAAATTAAAGCATCTTTAAAGCTATTAAAACTCACTTAACATCTCATAGTTTTGCTTAGGTTTATGATTGAGTCCTTTTAATCCTTTTCTCCTGTTTTTAATTTTAAGTCAATGTTTGTTAAAATATTACCTGCACCGCTAATTAATCAGATTTACTGTATGAAATATTTTTTGAAGGTTTGAAGTCAGATAAATTTTTTTTGTATTGTCTTTACAGTGGACACGCAACCTGACACACATGAGGTTGACCAGAGTGAGATCCGAACTCAGATCCTGCTGGCCACCGCCTCCTCTGCCCTGAAAGGCCGACATAGTTTCACCCACATGCTAACAGAGGTTTGACGGCTGTTTTCACCACACTTTAAAAAGAAATTATTGTTAAATTATTATTAAATAATCAGTAGTTATTATTGAATAATAAAGTGCTGTACATTAATTAAGATTATTTTCTACCTAGCTTGTTGTAGTCACTTCTTTGTGTGAACAAGCTTAATTCCTGATTCTTGTTGACCAGTTTGATGTTTTCTATTTTAATTAACTCTTTCCTTTAGAGGGAACAAGGCAGATGTAGAGGCTCAAGTTTTTCCCATGGAGAGTGTAGTCGTATCCGCACACAGTGAGTGATGTATAAATTCTTCCTTTTTCCTTTATTTCTCAACAAATTTCCAGAAAATTAAACCAAAAAATAAAATGAGAATAAGTTAAGAAAAGTGGCACAATATGCTGTATTTCATGAGGCTGATTGCTGTATTTTGAGGGAATATCTTTTATATGACATGATGTTTACAAAATGACTCATGCTGTTTTCTGTCAAATGAATCTGACCCATGTTGCTTTGCAGTTTTCTGCCAAACTATGTATCCCACAAGGATACGTACCAGCAGAAAGCCTTCTGTGGAGTGTACAGTGAGGATGGCAACATGTTCCTCTCTGCCTGCCAAGGTAAATAACCAGGGATCCAACATAAGAACCCAGATGTACTCAATCAGATCTGGTAACCATTCTTAGTGTTTGTTTTAAACTGCTTAGACCAAATTATCAGGGCCATTCATATAGTATCATATACAGAAATGGTCAGTCACGTTTAGGTTTCTCTTCTAAGCACCCAAACAAGTCTGATCCAATTACCTCCCCAGTCCTTCAGTTTTTATTTTATTAATATCTTTTTTTCTTCTAGACCAGAACATCCGCTTGTACGACACCACCAGGGGACGCTTTAACTTACGGCGTACAGTAAAGGCTCGAGATGTGGGCTGGAGTGTGCTGGACGTCTGCTTCACCCCTGACGCACATCATGTTCTCTACTCCAGCTGGTCTGATTACAGTAAGAATAGGGGACCTGTAATATACACTATGATGCAATCATTTAATGATGCTAATTAGTGAAGTGTTTTATTCATGAGTCTGGGCTTGGACATCCAATAATCTGCACAAGAAAAGTCCATGTGCTGCACATGTGAATTTTATTGATCCTATGGTTGTAGATAACTGACTCTTGTCCCTGTGACTTAACTATAGCATATTGCCCCTTATTAGTCAACTTTGCCAAGAATAAGAGAGTGACCCCCTAAGAGTTTACCTGGTTTACATGTATCCCTGCTTAATTTGTCATAAAATGATATCTGGTCCTAATTAAATTAATTTGTGTAGACCACCACAGTACGCTTTAAATTATAAATCAGGAACAATTTTAATTTTAAATATCCAAGTGCTGGCAGAAAAAAAGAAAGTCAATCACTGGAATTATCTTTTGGTTGAAACACAAGCAGTGACCTCAGTCAAACTTTTCTGGTAAATGCAGATCAGATGTGCATACTGGTCAGAGAGAATTTTGTCCAAGTCCTCCTTGCAAAAAAGTTTTTGTTCCTTCAGGTGTCTTTGTTGTTTAATACACAGTACCTATATTGGGTTAAGGGCTTTGACTGGGGCTCTCCAGTACATGCATTTTTGTTTGCGAAGCCATTCTGAGGTAGATTTACTTCAGTGTTTCGGGTCATCGTCATTTTAAATAATCCAGCTTGTAATAAGCTTCAGGTGACAGTTAGTACCTCTGACATTTTTTTGTAGGATGTATTTCAGGCAGTAAAGTAGCCCAAAATCATGATGATTTCTCCGCTGCATGATACTTTTCAGATGTTGTGATCATGAGAATATGCTGTGCCTTCAGTGTACTAGATGTAGTGTTGCATTTTCTCCATTTTAGTCTCATCCGTCCATAAAACCTTCTCTCAGTAGTGCAGTGGAGTATTTTAACAGATGTCTTTGACAAACTTCTGGCAGGCAGACATGTCTTTTTGTTGCAGCTTTCTCCGTAGTGTCCTGACATGGACACCAGGTCCGTTCAGAGTTTTTGTGCATGGTCAACAGAGATGTTAACCTGATTCACTGACTCATTTTAGGCCATTGGCTATGACTCAAGGGTTCTTTTTACTTCATATAACACTCTTTGTTTGACGATCCCAGCCTTTTTGGCTGGTTAGCCACTTCTAGGATGATTATGCCAGGTCTCACTTCCATTTGTAGACATTAGTATCTGTAGATAAGGAAATTAACCTGGAACCCTTTGTACTTTTATGAAAATAAATTTTTATTTAAATTTCTAGATGTCATCTTATCTCCTGCATCCTGCTGTTCTTTGTATCAAGTTCTCTGTCTCATTGTTTGTTTATAAGCCTGTAAAAAAGTTGCATGGTGCATTTTAAGTAAATGCAATCATTAGCCCAGTGCTCTGTATTTGTAGTTATTCACATTGGTCTAACCTTGAAGTTTGACTGTGTTATGTTGTTATAGCCTCAAGTTATTGACCAAGACTTCAGAAGAAATCTCAAATCTTTTTTTTGCACTTTTTGGCAGCATATTTTTAAAAGATGGTTGTATTCTGTCACCAGTTTATGACAGGTCGTCCTGCAATGTAGTGTTGTATTCATATATTCTCTCTCTCTGTGTTTTTCCCCACAGTTCATTTGTGCAGTATAGATGGAGACAGTGAAAACCACACCGCTCTGGACCTCAAGTTAGTGTTTCCCTCATAGTAACTTATAGCATTAAGGAGCAGGTAATCTATCATTCCCTACCAGCCGGCCCCTTTATTACCATCTGGATGAATGATGCTGTCAGAACTTGTCACCTCAACATCCATCCTTTGGCTGTGTGTGTGTATGTGTATGTGTGTGTGTGTGTGTGTGTTACTCTGTTAAATGGAGAGCTCATTATTTCAACAAAGTGCTTCCATTAAACTCACAGCACTCCTAACAGTGGCATTGTTTAAGAGGTGATGCGTGCCTTCATCAAGTTAGTGTGGGATGACACACAGTAGACAGTGTAGTTGTGATTCAGTATTGGTGCCTCTGCGGTTTTGTTAACCTGCTTGTGTGCCTTTGTGCCTGTGTGTGTGTGTGTGTGCGTGTGCGTGTGTGCTTTGTAGTCCAGATGAGAGGCGGTTCTGTGTGTTCTCACTGGCTGCGTCCACAGATGGCAATGAGATCCTGGGAGGGTGAGTCCAACTTGCGCTAATGTTTCAAAGCAGTCACTAGCAGAATTGAAACCAGGACTCAAGACTCTATAAGAAACATATTCAAGCAGCTCTCTTTTTCTGACAGCCGTTTGTTCAAGTTTGAATTGATTTTTTTACCTATTGAAGACAAAACATTCATATGTAATATATAGCACAGTCAGTTTAGTTAAAGTTAAACCATAAATGAGATAAATGTGTTTAGTCTGTCTCTTTTCTCTTTGCAGAGCAAATGATGGCTGCCTTTACGTTTTTGATCTTGAGCAGAATAGACGAACATTGAAGGTGAGTGTGTCTGAGTGCATTTGCTGGTTGTGTTATGCTTGTGGGTCTACTTGTGCCTGTTTCTGAGTCATGTCCACTTCTTGTGCCTCACCCTGCCATCAAGGTGAGCCAGACGTTAACAGATCTGAAAGTGTGACAGCTCATACAAAGTTTTATGCCACCCCGCTGTCTGTAATGTAGTAGCAGTGAGTCCAGCTCCACCTTGCAGCGGGCAGGGGGGGTTAAACCCCTCTTCCTCTCACAACCCCCCTCTGCGTAGAAGTCAGTAGCTGGCCTCTACCATCTGCTTCATCACTGTCTTGCGCTCTTTTTCATTCTGTCTGACCCATTACTTCTGCGTCAGTGTGCGTATGTTTGTGCTGTATCTCTGACCTTGTTCCTTTTGCCCATTTTTTTGTTCATGATAATTGTGGTAGTGGTATGTATTATTCTTGCCAGTAACAAATTAAATTAAAAACATTAAAGAAAACAAAACAACAATAATCTCATCTTGTTAATATATATTGCCTGCAGCCAAAGCTTTATATATCTCATTCTTCCTGTGCCATAAAGCCCCAATGTTAATGTAAATGCTAAATGCTAATATGCATGCAAAAATGTTCACAATGCCATCATGCTAATTTCACTTTTTTAACCTAAAATGTTTTAATATTAGCTAACAAAGTGCATCTGAGGCTGATGGGATTTTTATTTTTCCAGAAATTCAGTTGAAATTCTAATGATTGGAGAAATTAAAAAGTTTGACCCGACGATGGCATTAGTTTAAAAGTAAAGGGAACATGATGATTACAATTATTTCTCAGACAGACACAAATGTCAGCACTAAATTTCATGGCGAGTCATCATATAGTTGTTTCAGTGCGGACCAAAGATGTGGATCAATTGATGCTGCTATTTCTGGAGTCCCTATCTTTATTCTCGGTTAATATTAAATAAGTGACTTGACTTCTTTGAAACTGCAGTAAAGTTATGATTAAATATTAAAGAGTATCTTAAACTTTTACTTATTTTTTACATTCTATACAGTAATGACAAAGGTCAATTTCTACCTGCTGATAAATACAGATTTTCTCCTTTAATTAGACTCTAATATCTCTGTCTTTTTTGTCTTACCTAATTACTTTGCATTTTTAGGTGCCATGTTTGTGGCTGTAATGGCAGGATATATGTCATTATGTAGCTGGACTGCCATTCATGTCACAATAGTCTGATAGAGATACAGAAGCTCATGCATATGCATCCTGTGTAACCACACTTGCAGAGCTTGTTTGTAGCGCTGTACTGCTCATCTGCTGCAGAGGCCCAAAGCGATCATGTAAATGTAAAACAATGTACTTACTGATAATGTGTCTGCATTCAAACAAAGCAGGAATTATACCAAAACAGTTCCAGAAACATTTGGCCAGCTCACCTATCCCATTTTTTTTCTGTCACAATGTAAAGATACATGCAGACATGCACACCCACACAGAAAGACACACAATCATGTACGCTACACACACAAGAATGCAAAGAAAATCACATACTATCACACACAAGCTCACTGGCTTGCACACCCTTCACACAAACACTGACTGCCTTCCTTTTGTGTCTGCACTCGTCAGATTGATGCCCATGAGGACGACGTGAATGCGGTGGCGTTTGCAGACAGCTCGTCCCAGCTGCTCTTCTCTGGCAGCGACGATGCACTGTGCAAGGTGTGGGACAGACGGACACTGCGGGAAGACAGACCACAGCCTGTCGGACAGCTGGCCGGCCACCGAGACGGCATCACCTTCATCCACAGCAAGGTGGGGGGGCTAAGAGAGGAATGCTGCTGCTATTTAATCCATCTGTCAATAAAAAGTTCCCCAAATCCTCATGGGTAGTTAGAACTGACTGATGATTGGTTGAAAGTTGAATAATTAAATGCCATTATTTGCCTGGTATTATGCAACTTTAGTCTAGTGTATGAATCTAACTCTCAGGTTTGTTGTGTTTTGCTTATAAAACTTGGTTTTGTGTCGTGACTCTACCAGGGCGATGCACGCTACCTAATCAGCAACTCTAAGGACCAGTCCATCAAGCTCTGGGACGTCAGGAAGTTCTCTCCTAAAGAGGGGCTGGCAGCTTCTCGTCTGGCTGTTACCCAGCAAAACTGGGATTACCGCTGGCAGCAGGTTCCCCAGAGAGGTGAGGAGGAGGGGAGAAAACTGGGAGGCTGCAAGCTGGAGCTACTGGTAGAGAATGATTTTGGAGTGAGGAGAGAGTAAGAGGACAATAGAGAGAGAGACCACATGGAGGAAGAAAAGAGGAGGGCATGAAGATGGTATAATTTTATGTAGAGGTAAGAGAATGACAGAAAGGTCAACCGTGGGTGTGTCTAAGTGGTAAAAGGAACGTGATACTACTGTATTTAAACCGCACATAGAGAAATGAGTGATTGCCCATAAAATTCAATAAGAAGTCAAGGAGAAGAGGAGAGATGAAGAAAAAAAGCTCAGATAATGAGATAGTGCAGTGGCAGAGAGAAGTCTGATTACTGATGTGGGGTGCGAGAGAATTTTCTCACAGATCTTCTATTTACCTTTTTTTTTTTCCTTTTTTAGCCCTGAAGAGACACAAGCTGACGGGTGACACCTCAGTGATGACCTACCGTGGTCACGGCGTTCTCCACACCCTCATCCGCTGTCGTTTCTCTCCAGAGTTCAGCACTGGACAGCGGTTCATCTACTCTGGCTGCTCCACTGGCAGAATCATCAGTAGGTGTCACCATGAGCTTATGTGCACATGCAATGTGTAGTCATGTTTTTGTGGTCAATAACTATTTCTTACTCTTTTTGTTGTCATTTTACCCTGAAAAATCAGTGTAATTCTGCTGTGTATGGGAACAATTAAAGGGACATGAGATATAGTATGTGCATACAAGTAGCTACATTGACTCTACTGTTGAAATCTTTTTCTGCGTCTACCCAGTTTATGACGTGCTGACGGGTGCTGTGGTCTCCAGACTGGCCGGCCATGATGCATGTGTGAGGGACGTCAGTTGGCACCCGTATGAGGACAACATTGTCAGCAGCTCTGTGAGTGCCGATAATCCTAGCTGTTCATTTAGAGTCAATGTGTGAAATTTTGAGATCAGAAATATTATATGAATTATAAAGGAAGCCTCTTTCAGAAGTTGTGAAAGGTTTTGTGTTGAGGAGAGTCAAACCAGACACTGTGTCCCCCAGTCGTGGAAAACAATGGCATTAAAAGTCAGAGAATTTGGGTGTTTTGCTGATAACAGGGAACAAAATGGACCAAAAGCTGTAGGTGATAATGATTAAAAATGGCAAGACATTTAAGCTTTGATGCCTCTCCTCATCCTTCTTTGTTTCTCCACAGTGGGATGGAGCGGTGCGAATGTGGGAGCACAGACAGACCCATCCTCTAGAGGAGGAGAGAGACAGGGAGAGAGACTGACGACGAGCCAAACACCTTAGAAACAGCGAGAGAAAAAGAGAAAACAGGAAAAAGATGTCAAAGGAATTGACATCACCACAAAAGGGTCGAGGCTGGCCCAAACAGAGGAAGAGAAGCTCAGAAGGATGGGCAGAAGCTTAATAATCTTTTAAATTCAGTGCTGGATATTAATGATGACAATTATAGCGTGGTTGTGAAGTGATCATTTGGAAGGCGTCATAGCCTTTCGTTGTCAAGAGCAGATTAGGGCACAGTGAGACAGCTTACTTCTGTTTTTTGTTTTTGCCTCACTGTTTTTGCGCAAATCATCAGGCCAAACCTTTTGAATTTGGCCTGAAACACTTCAGCTTACTTAATGAATTTAATGCTAAGTTAGTTACTTAAAGATGTTGGATACTGCAGGGAGAAATGTGGGAATGATAATTCTGTATAAATGTATAGTATTTTAATTAGGGAGTGTTTTTGGATAGTTGTCAGTTTGACTTGGACTCAGTTTTGACTTTGCTGTTATAACATCCATAACAGCTGTGACCTGTTTGAGGGTGTCACGTTCAAAGTTCATGTTTACACCCAATATATTATGAAAATCCAGTTCATAAATTGCCAGTTACCCAAAGTCACAACTCCTTAACCCGGCTAGAATGTGACTCTCCTGAGCTTGCCATTGGTCCACTCCGTCAGCTGATACAGGGCAACTTCCTGTTGGCCAGCTTCCTTAATCTAATATTTCCAGAACTACCACATACTGTTAAATCCTCTTTAGATCACCTCAAGACTGAGGGCAGCCCTTATATTTAGACATGTCCCAAGTCAGCACTCAACTATGTAAACACAAGCCCTGAGTTGATGAAAACAAGAACAATTTGTCAGACAATATAACCCTGTGATCTGTTTAAAAGATTTGGATGTGATTGATAACATGTGAAGGTTGAGACTAGGTAAAATCACGAGAGATGTATGCGTGGATCAAAACTTACACACTGATCTGTATATGCAAATTTTCAGGTGTTTATATCAAAGCCCATATTTCACTCTCAGACTGTTGTTTTACAGGAACAATAAAACCTCTCTTTAAATGTATCACCATGAGCTGAAGCTTTTTTATAATTTTTTTTTGCTGTTGATGTCAGGTCCTGTTTAAAGAGAAAATTGCAGTCATTTCTAAATTTGCTTACATGACTGTAGCAATGCAAAAGAGGTGCATGAAGACAATGCAGCACTTTCATTTCCTGATTGCATGATGATGATGATAGTGAGCTACATGGAGCTAGGTGCTCATTTGCACTCATCACTTGACAAGCATCACAAGATACGTGAGGGAATAATTTTTTGATTTTCAATTTTCTCATTTAGTTCTTTGTCTTGAAAATGTCATTAGGCTGAACATGACTGTTTCATGTGCATTTAACCAAACACATAACAGACAACTGACAATAAGCTGCTCCAGGAAACATCACTTAAAGGTCATTAAATGACAGGAATGCAGTTTGTGGTCTATAATTAGACAGAGCTTCTTTTGCATGTCTGATTTCATTTACACTTAATGTTCCTAGGTAATACAAATTAGATTTTTATAAAAAGCCAACAACACAGTGGTGATAAGAATTTTTCATCTTAGCCACAGTTTCAATGGAAGGAATCAAGGTCACTATTTAGGAAAAACATAACTGAATCCAGAAAGTAATGAAAAGTAGTATTTTTTAATGATTTCGGATTTTGCATCTGAATAACTGAGAAGGCAAACTGAAGAAAGAAGCAGCAGATAATGTTTAGACTACTCTCCTCACAGGCTCTTATGTAACACTTAAACATATGTACTCCAGCAGCTCTGTTAGTGTGGTTTTGGAGCCTATAATAACAGTGGAACTGGATGTCCTAGCTTGTGAAAACACTTCTGGTGTGTTTTATTGAGCATAAATCCCATGAAAGACTAAATTTACTCAATTAGACTCTGGGAGTTGAAGAGATTTAAGAGGCTCTGGCCTTAGTAGTGGGCCTGGAACTAAAAAAGACTGAAAGTGCTGTGAGAAATGCAGCTGTTCAGGGCGCCAAATGCAGGCTGCAGTTTATAACTTAAATTAGTTTTGGCTTCAACAGCTGATTCTAAGAATGGAGAGACTAAAGGAGAGCCAAAGAAGGAGCCAAGTGATTTGTCACAAGTCTGAATGATTCATTTTGAACAAATAGACACAACTCCTCAGAAGCTAAATGCAAATGGCGTGGCATAATTTGCATCACACAAGTTAAGTCTGATTGCAAAGTAATTGTTCTGAGCAATCATGCACAATTCAGGGTTTATTTTTGATGATCAGCTGCTATCTGATCGGATCAGATTCACAATATGTTGGATCATCTTCTTGTGAATAATGGGGTCAGCAGTGCTTATTCCCATGCCCACACTGTTTTGGAGGGGGAGGGCCTTTGAGGGGAAAGGGGACTGAGGGCTTTTATTTTTATAAACCATGTGCCCTCCTGCACAGCTGACAGTGATAAAGTAGAAAGCTTCCAGAGTGGAACTAGTCTGCCTTTCAAAGACAAAAGAGAGGGAGTCAGACTCTAATACAGGACACTAATTGGATACAAGGAGAAAAGAAGAGGAAAAATCTGACAAATGTAAAGCTAAAACTACAAAAGGTATCTTTAAGAAGAAAAACGGAATAGTTAACATGGATCTTAAGACTGAAAACTCCTCAAATGGCTTCACATCAGAGATCAACTTGGTGAAGTTACACAAGATGGCTGCAGAGCTGATACTGCCAGCAAAATTCATCCTTAGACTCTTGAATGCTACTCTGGTGTTTGTAACAAGCTTGCTGGCCAGGGTTTTGGGAAGCAGCCTGGTCAAAAGACATTTCCATCTAATGCTGTCTGGTTTGGTTCTGTTCGGTCCTGTGTTAAGTTTATGGGCGTCAAAGTACAGCATCTTTGCTAACAGCAACAACTTCCTCTACAGGTAAGGGCATTTTGTTCTGTTTTAACTTTTGGACACACACACATAAAAGACAGTGCTGGGTCTAAGGATCTGGGAATATTTTATACATGAAGAACTTCCTCGTCATTTTTAATGGATTTTTTACACACCAGTTTGTGTTTTTTTCTGTATCAGTTTATAATGGAAATGTGTCAAAAGTCAGGTGCAAGTTTTCAATTCAAAATACAATGAAAAATAGTGCAATAAAGCTCCCAGGTGTTGTCCCTTCAACTGTCTGACATTGTCATATATTATGTGAATCCCATATGATGAAATTCAAATTGTAATGGCCCACAATGTCCATACATGACATGAAGCTATAAGCAGTGTTTGACATTGCATTACATTAAGTACCATATGCATGCCTGCTGCTTGATAAGCAGGCCAGCAGACTTTAATTATAGACAGGGAGGAAGTGAGCAAACGGGGAAACAACACCTCTCAAAATAAAAAATATTTCCTCTTAGCTCATCTAGCTTTAGTTGTTGCCATCACATCATGAAAGGAAAAGGATGTCAGAGCTCAAAGGTCATTACACTCACTTTTAAGAGCAGTTCTGTTTAGAGTTTTCAGTAAAACTGCTCCTTTACACCGAAGCAGGTGTATCATCACTTTTTTAGATGTAAACAATGAATAGAAACAATTTACACATACTTGAGGATCAGATGCAAGTAATGTTAAATTATTTTAATGCACAGACTCATGCTGTGCCAACCTTTGTCATTACGAAGGCAAGCAATTCTGCAATTGTTTATATAGAATTTAATAAATTGTCTTTTTGACAAATGGACAAGGCAACAAAATGCATCCCTTCTCAGTTCAGTGCACCTCTTCTCAGGTTTTGCTACTGCAGCCCTACTTAGTCTATATGGGTTTATAAAGGCTAATGCTAACTGCTGGTGTTAGTTTACTTCGACTGACTCCCATCTTCTTGTGCCTCTGTATGATTTTTTTTTAAGTTAATTTTAGGGATTTTAGGAATAGGAATTTTAGATTTTAATAATTCATTAAGTTAGCAATTGTAATGTTGATATACTGTAAGTTCATTGGTTTCTTTGTCTTTGCTGGATGCTCTTATTCAGAGAGCCTCCCCAAATAGTTTTCTGGTGTTTGCCTCGTAAGATCTTATTAATGACAAGGCCTCAATGCCTTTTCGAAAATTTTTAAATCAGAATAGTTAATATTATACTGTATGTTTTGTTGATGGTGAAACCTTTCCAGCACCAAATTTTAAATGATGGGAGGAGCACTGAGGCTGTGCTCAGTGCAAAATTTATTAAGATATTTCATGGTTTTGATCTTACGAAAGACAAATTTAAATAGATTTAAAAAACAAGTGAAGACTGGTGGTAGAAAGTATAAATCAAACATAAATGAATAAATTAGTTCTATGTCAGAAATTATGCTCATGGTTACAACCTTTAGACTGAATTCTACTTTAACACTCTCTCACAGGAAATTCCTAAAGTCCACTTGGGGCTGGACCTGCACCTTCACAGGTTCCTTCATCCTTCTTCTCTCCATCTCAGCCCGTCACTCCCCCTCTCAATCTCTCCGCCACCTCTCTAGGATAGGGGTTGTGGGGTTGCTCTGGTGGGGCTGTCAGCGTCTCCTGGCCATGCTGGAGAATGCAGCAGGAACTTGTTATGAACCTATGCCCCCTGCCCAGGGTGTCCAAGGCACTGCTTCTTCAGCCCAGCCTCTGCTGCTCCTGCATGAAGACCAGACTAAGGCCTCCTGCCTCAAAGCCAACATGGTGTGGAGAGGTTACGAAGTTTCCCAGGATGTTCTCATCCTCTGCTTGTGTTGCATGCTGCTGGTTGAGGAAATGTCTGTGTTCGGCTCTCACCTGGCTCAAGAAAAGCCTCTACAGAAGTCTTCTGGTGGCCCTTTAAGGTTCCTCTTCCTCTTGTGTGTACTCCTACTCACCGTGTGGATGTTCTTGCTAATATGTTTGCTTGCGCATTTTCCCAAGTTCCCCTCCCAGCAGCTGGGAGGAGCTCTGGGCTACCTGGGATGGAGAGGACTCTATCAGGGATGGTACAGACTCAAACCGAGCTGGATCTGCCCCGGTTTGCCAGGAGAGGGACAGTTCACCATAACAGCCATGCATAAAAAACCTCAGTAGTATGACTATATGATGATTTATTGACATGAATGCAGCTTTAAGGTCCAGCGTGTTGGATTTCTATTTGAATTCGGATTTCAGAATTTCCAACTACTCAGTTGTAAATTTCAACTGGGCCAACCTCTGAAGTTGGATGTCCAACTTGAGAAATTTAGGAGAACCTCACAAACTCTGACTTCAAAATCCAACAGCAGTAAAAGCTGCAGTAATGTAGTATTTGAACTATTTTCTTATCTGTGTCTCATTTTTTTAGTGATTCAACTGACAACTTACGATGTTGCTTTAGTGTAATATTTATGCAAAGTGCCCTGTTTTGCAATCAACTGATATTGTTATTAATGGCTACAGCAAACCTCACTTTCTCTTAGTGAAATGAAATGCAGCACTAGTGGCACAAAGCAATAAGGTTGCAGACTGCAAGTCACTATCTATCCTTTGCCTCCCCTTTTAAGCACATAACCCTCCCATCATATGAATATGCAAGTTGCTGTCATTTATGGACAATATAAGTCTCAAACCACAATTTGAATTCACATTTAGACAAAAATCCAGACAGCATGATCAGAATCATGTTACTTTATTTTGGTATCTGATCCAAAATGAATGCACAGTAGGAAAAAAGAGATATTTTTGTCAGAGCAGGTGTAAAGTTACTTGATGAGAGTGTCATCCTACACTGGTTTTATCTTGTTAAAAAGCCTGTGAGTGTGTTGGAGTCAGGCTCAGTAGATGAGAGCTTTGCCATCCCCTCTGGGTTTCTTAATCTTGTCATAGTTCTTGGTAATGATGTCAAACAGCACAGCCTGCAAAGAGAGAATTACAGAGAGAGACATCAGTGGAAATGTGTCATGAGAAAGATATAAGAAAGATAGACAGTGTGTGAGAGAGACAAAGAGGTTGGAGGCGGCAATAAAAGAGTGAGATGCCCCCATCCAGAGCTGTAGTCGTGTCAAACAGCTCCTTTCATCATCACCTGTACCGCCTGGTTCATTTACAGCATCACAACATAGCAGGACAATAGCCAGAGGAAGGAGACAAACAGTAATTAATGAACGAGAGATGAAGCACCAATCAATTTAACACAAGCACAGCAATTAGTTTAATTACCCTCCTATTAAGAGAGAATGGATTCCATTTAGCCACTGTCCCTGCATCTGGGACACGGCTGGAATATTTTATGAACGTGTAGATAATTTTATTCAAAATACAGTGCATGATTGCAGATGCTATATAACAAATTTAGTTGTAATGTATTCAATGAAATGTATGTAGTCTTGATGCAGTCAAATGGTCAGCAGTTTTGTAACGGGAATTTTTGCAGAATTTAATTTTGATCCATTTTCAGATCTTTCCACTTGTGAAATTGACCCTCTAAATAAACAACAGGGTACAGGTGTCTTACATATGTGTTACGGATGTCCAGGACCACAAGGCGGAGCTCACAGTACTGGTACTGGTCCAGTTCATGAACCAGCTGTCGGTAGTCTCCCTGCAGCAGAAAGCACAGAGTTCATATGTGAAGACATACAGTAGACGGCACATCCAGTACGTGCCTAACTTGTAATAGCCTCTATTTAGCACACAAACAGAGCATACAATCTGCAGATGATATATAATTAACCTCCATATCTTTTCTTTGAATTTATTCTATTATTGAGAATGTGACCAATAAAATAAAGACATACAATGAACGAGATACTCACCACATGGGGCTGTTTGGAGGCTTTAGCCACAGCGTCACCTCTCTCACTGTAATATCTAACAAACCAAAGAAGATGAAGTTACACTTTTCACCAGGATATATCACAACCTGATCATTAAAATCACCCAAAGTCTCGCTACACGTAAATATTTTAGTTATAAATGTGATATCTAATCAATCAAATTTTTCCTACTTTGGTTAAAGGGGGACTGTCTTTTTAACAGAGGTCACTGTGACTATAGATGGCAGTGATGGGATACTACTAATATGATCAGGTCAGTTAAATAACTAATATCTGTTACACAGTATTTACCAAACATTAGTAAATATTAGCAACCAGTAGTTACTAGTGTTACTGGAGCTACATGGGCTGTAACAGTGAAAAATCCTAAGTACATTGGAGCATTTTTTTTAACTTCTAATTTATCAGGGCAAGACCGTATTTTTTTGTAAAGGATTGTCTGTGCCTACAGT
This sequence comes from Acanthurus lineatus, assembly GCA_029814665.1. Lineage (NCBI taxonomy): Eukaryota > Metazoa > Chordata > Actinopteri > Acanthuriformes > Acanthuridae > Acanthurus > Acanthurus lineatus. Next base: position 16,221,697 of record JAPZDV010000013.1, read on the forward strand.
CCATAACCGGCTAACAGCCCTCTAACACCTGTGTTTGTTGCACCTGTTTGGACAAGACAACATATTTCTGATACTTATAGCCAAACTAAGAGGAGGCAGGGACATAAAAAAACTTCATCAGCATTAATAAAAGAAATTGTGTTTCCTTGTATTGTGACTGCATGTATTTTTATCATTAAAAAAAAAATTACAGAAAAAAAATTTCATTAGCGCAGGCTCTTACTTTGAAATCTGGGTTTGGAAGGCCTCGATCTTGGTGCGTGTGTTGGTCAGCAGCTCAAACACTTTCTCCTATTGTCCAAAAACAAAGATATTAAACCAAAAACTGTCAGATGAGATACTAGCAATACATGACACAGAGCACACATCAAGAACAAGACAATCTTTCTGCTGCCTCATACAAACTATTAGCAGTTACTAACCTGTACAGCGACCCCAAAGTTGTTGCCATCTTCAATTCTAGGGATTTGGAGTTGCACCCACATTGACACCTGCCAAAGGAATGTAAAACAACTTAGAACTATTTAAAATAATTAAAATCCACTCAAAAAAATCCTAAACAAGCTCAAAAAGAAGATAACTTGTCATACTGAATTGTGTAACCCCTGCTGGAACATGGCATGCCTTTTTTTGTTACCTGAAAAAACTCTTGTCTAGTGTTTTGCACTAGACAAGACAAGGTAATAACTACATATACTGACTTTCTTGATGAAAAAGAAGCTAAGAGACTAATTAGAAAAAGACTGACTGACTGACCGTGTTGAGCTTCTCCTTCAGTGTCTGGATCTGAGGCCTGACCTCCTGCAGGAGACTCTCCACCCGCTCGTTGCTGCAGATTGGACCACAAGGAGGCCCTGTAGGGCAAAACGTCCAAATAATTGCTTCACTTAGTCACCATACTAGAAAGTTCTGGTTCATCTTGGCAGTTTTATTAGAAGATTTCCTTTTTTACTTAAAACATGGACAAAAAATGGCTTTGTTTTTACATAAAAAATAGTTGGACTCCTTTATTTCAATATTTTTGGTGAGAGAATATGTGGGAAAGCATCAACGTCTGGCAGGGAGTAATTTGTTGCTACAGTGCTTTTGTTAAATATTCTGTGTTTTTAAAATGACCATCACTACCAATTTTTTGACAAAATATTAGCATATTTCACCTCTTTTAATTAGATTTGTGAAATGACTCCCCATCCTGGCATAAGAACACTTTAACACACCAGCTTCCCTTCATATTTCCTTTAAAACTTTACAAACACTTTCTTGTGCAGATTGCAGTCACACAGGACTTCAATAAAACAAGTACATCCTTTTTTAATAAAGTGACTTTGTGCAGTATTTGACAAGCGCTGCATGGGATCATCATGTTTCTTCCGCATTCAATCAGCTGATATTGCTTATCACCTGTCTCTTCATTTACCTGACTCTTCTTCTTCTTTGTCGCTGTCCTTGTCTTTTTTTCCCTCCTTCGCCTCCTTCTGCAGCATAAGAATGCAGCAGGTCAAAGACTTTTCAATGCATATTAATCTCTAAGACACTTTTTTTCTGCATTTGGCTAAATTAATGTGTTGAATGTTGTAAATATTGTGTGTGTGTGTGTATATATATATATATAGTATATGTATTGTATATATATTGTATATGTATATATATATTGTAAATATTTATTTACTGCCAATTTGTAAATAAATGTTTAGAATTTACACAGTTATTGGACTGCAATGGTAATAAAGAACTCTTGAGTATCCCTTCCTTCATGAGAGTTCAAATTTACACACCATAAAGCCTCAAACCTACATAGTATGAGACATACCTCCTCTTTCTTCTTGCGTTTGGCCTCCTCTTTTGCTGGGTCTGGTATCGGGATGTCCAGTGGAGCCTTCAGGGATGCCAGGTCATCACAGCTGAAAGATGTCTGGTAGAAAATGAAAGTGAAAATGTTATTTCCCTCAGCTTTTTGGGCACTGACACACACTTTTACTTTCAGATGTATATATGTGTGAATGTAAATGTTGTCCAAAAAATAAACTTAAGTAGAAGAGTATAGTTGTCCAGGAAAGTAACAGGACATCTAAAAGAAACCCTGGTCGACCCTGAAAGACCCCTGCAGCACCAAAGTATTTTAAATACCTTCAAAAGCATCTGCAGCTCTTCAATCTTCTGAGGGAAAAATGTTGAAACAAGCTCCTCTGCCTGTTATAAGAGAAATAACAACAACAACATCAAAAATGAAAAGAAAAATAATGATAACTACAATTATAATAATAATAATGGCTTAACACTGTTCATATTAAAGTGGCAAACTTTCATTGGACGGTTGGGTAAGATTTGAAAATATTGCATAAATAAAAATAAGATTAAAAAATAAGTTACCTCTCTATTGAGCCTTTGACAGAAGTCATCCACCTGTAAAAAAAAAGATTATATTATATTATAAATATTTTCCTTCATATTCAGAAATTGTCGCTGCATTAGTGTTACTCAATACATAAACAGCTCCTATCCAGACAAGTTGACGGGCCGATTTGAGGCTAACAGCCTGACTGATAACAACACTGTCTGCTCGCGGTCTGACCCCTGCTTTGTGTCTGCTTATCGGAGCAAACAGTTGTATCCGACCACCTGCTCACCTGTGAGAGTTACCGACACACCAGCCGAGTGTCTGAATGGAGAGTGAATTTAAAATGTTCATACACAGCACAACACTTTTCAATCATGCTAGCTAGCGGACACTCGTGCTCACCTGTTTCTTCGATTCAACACGAATACCTAGAGAGGCCATATCGTCTGTGTGGCTGAAAAGATATTTAATAAAGTTTATAAAAGAGTTTAAAGTTCAGAAAAGCGAGGAAAAGGAAAGAAAAAGCTCTATATTTCTGTAATTCACTACCGTGCACGGCACGGAGAAACTGTCGCAGTTACTCAGCATAAAAAGCGAAAACGAAAGTAAAGCGTACAATCAGACAGTTCCGTACTTTCCCAATTTATTATCGAAAGGTTCTGTTGCATTGTGGGAAATGTAGTTTTTAACAAGTGTTAGCATACGATTTAGCGAGTGGCATGATGCTGGATAGCCTCAATGGAAAAACCTGCGTAACACCCTTTCATGTTGATTTGATCTATAGTATGTGGAAAACTTGCATTATACTTTAGTTAGCTTTAGTTTACTGTGGGCAGCAGTTTTTAGACAGTCCATGGGAATTAAAAGTGTATATTATAGCTAGCGTGCAGTAACTCATTTGTCACACTGTATGAATGCTTGTTATTTTCAATTAGTAAACTATGTCATGTTAATTCCTAAATAATTCTTGTTTCTCACATCCCTATATAATAGTAAAAAGTAATCGTCCTTGAGTTATAACTTCATAAAATAAGGTTATTTCACATGGCTTCATGTTTGGACGAGAATCGGGGGCACTGTCTATAAAAATAAATAAATGAATTTAGTAAACTTAAACAAAAAGAAAAATAGCATTATCTTACCCAAATATAACTTTTAGCATTAAAAACATCTGTTCTAATGCATTCTGACAGATCTCAAACACCTGTTTTCCATCTATAAATGAATAGCTGAATACTATCACCTGTGCAGCACCAGATAATCCTAAAACCAGTACAGTTCAAACAGAGACCACCATGTTTAGTCCAACTTCTTCAATGAATTCTAATTGCGTCCACTAGGTGGTGCTGTTGTCCTATTAAGAGTATATCATACTTGAGAAATTGAGCACTAGAGGAAACCTATGAAAATTTTGTTATAGATGTCTGAATATTTGCTTGTATAAAAGGGTGTTTGAATCATTTAGGTTTATGAAACAAAGATTTTTATGGAAAAAATATATCCAAACCTATTCAACTGTAAAAAAGGGAATGGAGCTTTTCCTCTGTTAAGGTACTTTAAGTACAATATATTTAATACAGAAAGACGAAGCCAAGTTCCCTCTGATTTTTACAGGCAGCAGGAGAGCTCCTCTTTAGCTAAGTATTTATCACTTCTATATCTAAGGTCAAAGTGTGTCTGCTATTGACATGGATCTGCTGTCGTACATCTGTCGTCACATTGGCTCTCTCTCATCAGTAGCTGTGTGGACAGAGCTGGGGTCGACCCAGCTAGGTTAAGACCTAAAACAAATACAAAATCCTGAGTTGACAAAAAGGACGTCAGAGCCTCCCATTGTAAACACAGGCCTGATCATCTGCAAGGTTACGTGCTATCATTATACCAACAAGTTCTGTGTTGTTATAAAACTGGTAAATTATGGTCTACTATCAGCAGTGGCGTGTAATTTAAGTTGTTTCTTTTATTAGGTCTGCTGAATGAATTTGCTTAAATGTAGCTAAACATCTGTCAAGTGTAGTATCACACAGTAAAACACATTACTACATTGCTCCTGAGGCATTAGGTCTGACTCAAAGTTAGATTCAAAGGTCAAAGGGTGCTCTTGTTTACAGTGCAAGCACTATTAGTTATTGATTCTTTGATTTGATTGAGTGAGTGACTGTGGGATTTGCGTCAGGGAGGCTGTTGAGAAATAACTCAGGACAAAGGTCACACAGTGGATGAGATGTGCACTTTAGGATTTGAGGCCATAGCAGTATCAGATATTTTTGTGCAGGGTTTTTCTTTTCACCCATGAACACTGTTACGCTTCAACTAAGTTAACTCAATGTATTGTAGCAGGCTAAACATGTCCTATGCACTCTCAATAAAGATTTTATTATATATAATGATAACTTCTTTCATTTTAACATAAATTCCTTTGTACTCTTATTTCACCTCTCAGAAAAAGCAACAAAATTTATTCAATATTCCTCACCATGACCTGAAATAGTAAGAAATCCTGTTACAGTTACTAAGAGCCGGAAGAAGCACATATGTACTGCTTGTTTGGTCTAATTGACAGTCCAAACTTATTAAAAATAAATTATCAGAAGGATAGAGAGCAAAATCTTCGCAATTGTCTGACTGAGCCAACCAGTTTTTTGCAGGAAAGATGGCCATTAATTACCAAAATAGTGGCAAATATAATTTCTTAATTAATGAATGACTTATTTCAGCTCTTCTTTATACAGCACATCATATTTTATAAACCATTCATCAGTTTTGTGTTGAAAAACCTTAATTTGTCTGGCAGTGGTCTGAGGCAGTACAAGGCACAAGATCCACGATAATATAATGTATATAATATTTATGATGGTAATATTATACTATCACATTTTATATTGCTGTTACATCATATTTTATCACAATTACATCAATAGCATGCCTTTTACTTTCTTCTAACCAGACACACACTCACGTGCACAGGCTACCCACCCTAATCTAATCTTCACTCCTGGACTGTTATTGTATCACATAAATCATCGTAACTGCTCTCAGTAATTGTCTGCATGTATGCCTATTATATTCTCTCTTTATTAATCTTCTATGTCAGCATTTTTTATGACACGCTATCTCCCATATTAAAAAACAAAGTTGTAAACTATCTAGTGACTGAGGCTGTTAGATAATTGTAGTGGGGAAACAGTACAATATTTTCCTTTGAAATGTGGAGTACAAGTGGACAGTGGTATAAGATTAATATGCTTAAGTTAAATACAAGTAGCTCAAATTGGTACATAGTAAGATATGCAAATAAATGTTTTTCAATAGATGGTCAAAAAATAGAAATGCATACATGAGTTACTACAGAAAACATTGCAAAACTGTTTTTTCCATGTCAGGTTAATTACTGTGATGATCTGACAACTATGTAAATCAAATGTGTCACAGAATTGAACTTACACTCAGCTCATCTCTTCATTTTATTTACATGCATGCTGGGTGTGTAGTTGCCTGGCACTTTTACCACCTTTTATGACTACATCTATAAAATTGAAACCTTTTAAATGGATATCTGTTCTCTTAAAGAAAGACCAAGGCAGGGAAAAAGGGATTCATAATTCAGTCCAATTTTTTAGTAATGATATGTTTTTTTTCCCCATGACACACTTAAGTTTATCACCAGATTTAAACTTTGAGATCAGTGATATATTAGGCCATACCTAAAACAGATTAACATATAATGAAAATATGACATTTTATTTGTATTTATTGCAACACATTGCATAAAGTGTTTTTATGTGTGTCATTTAGCTTGTTTTAAACTGTTAGAAACTATAGACATTTAAATCAAGTGAAGCTTAACTTCAATCATCTATAGACATTTATTTAACACCTCAGAGGTCTCACACAGTTAAATGATAAAGATGTGAGAGCCTTTACTGGCTTCTTTTTCCTCTTGCCTGCATGAGAACATTTCTGAATGTTCCCTTTCATGGCCTTGTGCTGCACTCGTGGGTATATAGCATGTATGCATTCATTCATAGTGAGAGACTTGTGTGCAGTCCATGTGTTCAGGAGTCTCCTGGGTCAGCTGCTGACTCTGCAGACCCTATCTGAGAACTTGAGACAGAAGGGCCGAAGTTTAACCAGACATGTTGGACTGTTGGATCTTTCTTTATCTCCTGTATGCAGTGTATTCTTAAGTCCAAGACCCCACCTCCTTGTTTCCCCTCTCTCTGTCATAGCATGAGTATGTGCTTGCGTTCATGAGAGATCCCCTCCCCCAGTTCCCAGAGAGAAACATTAACAGGAAACTCACTATTTAAAAAGCAGATGCAGACACACTTGATTGCCCTGCACTGTACTATCAGGATTGAATGGAAATGTCCTGCTACTTTTTCACATCACAAACAGTCAGTGTTGTATGACTGATAATTACAACAATGCATCTCTAGAACAAAAGGATTAACCTACAGTTATCAGCTTCATAGCCTCTGGCTGCGGCAAGAAAGAAATATCAGAAGTTTGAGCTTCAGTGCTCAAAAGTTATGTAATATGATGTTAAAAATCACAAAGTCCTGGAGTTGCATTTTCCCTTGAGGTGGACAGAGGAAAGATTTTCAGTTCTTTGCGTAAAATGATAAGTTGATGAAAACTTATTTAGAAACATTTTTGCATTTATTGCTTGCACTTGCTCAAATGTGAGGTTTTGTGGCCTTTAAGCCATTTGTGGATAATCAAGCAAATAAGCAAAATGTCTTGAAAACTTGGGCATTTATAATCTTCAATCGGGCAATCTAGAAATAATCAGCAGAAAAATAGGAAGTGAAGTATTTGTTGCTGTGAGCCATGAAATGGCTTGGAATGGCTGGAGTAAACACTGAAAATACAGTGCAACCAGATTCACTTGGATTATTTTTACTTTTACTTGTAGTTAAATTCAAATACAACATGATGCTGGAACACTTAAAGTGCAGATATCAGACAGGTGTGGCTTGGGGCCTGTGTTTGAACAATAGGGAGTGTAGGGCAGCCTGTGTGTTCAATGTGTTTGCATGATAACTGCAGAGTGAAGGAAAGACAATATGAAGTTTCCAAAACACTAGTGATGTAAAATGTTGATTACAAAGTGAAAATGCAAACAAGAGAAGCTGCCAACACTAATGTAGCACCCTGGTATGCTATCACTGGTGTAAACAGTATTAGAAAGTAAAGCAGTTGTTGAACACCTATGACTCCTAATAGCCTGCTAAGAGAAGCAAGGAGTCAGTAGTCAATGGCTACATAAACAGAGCAGTCAATAAAATATATATTTCAACAATTGTAAATCAAGGCATCCTCAGAAGGTCCTTGAGCATATAGTCATTGTGGTAGAACATCATTGGGCTGATGGGTTCAATATGTACCACACTGCTTGCTAAATGTCAGCTGGGATCCCACCCCCCACCCCCGAAATTTGGGTCATTTTAACTTCGGTCCCTTCATTTTAAACAGATCTTATGGGCTGTATTGAGACTTGGGATCGACTAATAAAAACAAGCAGTACTGTTCAGCTAATGGGAAAATTTTCATGTGAATTAAGAATCTGGCAAATAATTTTTTATCATTGCTGACTTTTGAAGTAACCTACTTGTTAATAATTTTCATATGTTATCATTGTTTTGCACCAAAATAAAATAAAAAAAACGGTCCAAACCTTCTGATAATTTGATACACACTTGTTGCATTGTTTAGTAGAAGAACAATTTGCGAGCAAATGTAAAGGAAAACATCGCTCACTCCGTGTAATACGGCCATCCGCAATCTGTTCTTATGGAGGGGGTTTCATGTGAACGCCCATGCTGTTGTCTTAAGTGATGGGTGTCCTTGGTTTGGTTTGTTTCCGTTCCCTCACTCGTATTTCCGGGTTGTGCTCCCTCTCTTCTATGCTGCGGTCCGAGCTCGTGCGCTCGGCAAAGCAGGAACTGGGGAAACTTGCATCAGCCGGGAGGGACGAACCGAGCCGGTCTGTCCTAGTGCGCATCGGAGGAGAGGAAACGCAGCATTATGGACACAACCGGCAACCTAATTTTTGAATTTTAAAACTCCTCCTACTTAAACTTCTTGGCCGAGCCGGTGACCAGAGTTGAGTCCACACTTTGTAAACAGTGTGAGGAGCTCGTGTACGGAGGTTATCTGCGCGCTGTGGTCGACATCATCAGGTTCACTGGTGACATCAAGGTGTATCCGTGAGTGCACGCGCTGAACAAAGTGCAAGGTCCCCTCTGAGCACAGATATGAGCTGCGACCAGCTGTGAGTTAGCCACCTGCTCCCCACTTTACCTCCGCGGCCGACTTCAATGTGCCTATTACACTTTTATTCCTCTTAAGCTAGTTTTAGGTTTTTTTTCCAAGATGTCGTGCCTGTTGCTGGGAGTGATACGAAGGTGAGTATCATGATTTTTTAAAAATTTTTTAGCTTTATGTATTATTTTCAGCTCCGAGAACGAGACATTTCATTGTCTTTCAAAATTGATAAACAAGTTTGTCAGCTTGAGTTAACGTTCTTAATGAATTATTATTAGTTTAACATGTTTTTATATACATACAAAAATATTTTGGACAACTCCCTGTCATGTCTATTGAATATGGACCTCTTTGAGACAACGTCCACAACTTTTTCTTAAGCATTTAGGTTTTTCAGGCCATACAACACAAAATTATATTCATTTTGAACATTTTTTGAAAGAAAAAGTTTATGCAATTGTTCTAGATACTTTCCAATTAAATAAGACTTACAGCACATTTATAGAATCTGTTTAACACTGATATGTTGACTATAAAATTTTAATCTTTCTTGTTGTCGGATGGCTGCTATGCTACCTGCTGCCAAAACTTGTCAGACTTGATTAAAGATTTCTTTGTGTCTTTATGAATTCAGACAGCGCCTCGCAACAGTGTGTAGTTTTTCTGCATTCCTTTTCTCCACCAATCTTTTCCCTGCAGGCCTTGTGATGAAACTGCATCACTCAGAGACTCAGGAGTCAATGTGAGCTTTCCATGGCTTTGTATGTTGGCATTAGGTCTTTTTTTTGTAAGTAAGGATGCATGTGAGTGACACCTTGGTATGTGATAAGGCATGTGAGATAGTGACAGGATGGTCCCTGCTCCTGTGCATTTTGTTTGCTTTTCTGCTTGAGAGATCGTCAGTGGCTGGAGTCATCACTCCTCTATTTGCCTGAATGTCCTGGAGCATGTTCAGTATGTTTTTTTTCCTCAGTGTACTTGCTGTACTAAGTATAAGGATAATGTGTGCAGCACGTGTGCATGTTCTCCGACTTGCCTCTGCCTTAATGTGTAGACTCTGCCCCATGGAGGCTATTGACCAGGATACATGTGAGGGGGGAGTGTAGGCGTGTCTGGCTGTGGTGAGAAAGGATTGGCTTGCAGATTTGGAGGTGTGTTTGCAGGGAAAGTTGTAGCCTGGGGAATGGATGCCAAATCATAGTTAATTTTTACTTGACATCCCTCGTTTCCACTTTGGATGATGAAATTTAAAAAAAAAATATTTCAAAATTGATAATCTTAAAACTAGATTACAGATGTTTTCCATTTCTGTGCTGCAGAATTATCACATTTAGGATAAATCTGTGCCATGTCTGTCAAATGGAGGCATGCTTGTCCTCATCAAGAAATGGGGGATGGGGTGTAGAAAGGGGAGGCAGAGACAAAGCCACGATAGGATGAATGACTGCGAGGGAAACTGGAGCAAAGGTCACCAGAGTCTGTTATGGACTTCTAAAATTGCAGCTTTTTTGGTGCAAAAAAGGAGGAAAAGTGCTGCAAATCCAGTCCAGCAAATGCTTTATCTTGAGTCTCACATGAGCAGGCAAACTTGCTTCAGCTCGGAAATGAATAATCAACATATGCTCTGCTTCTGTTCATTAATTTTTAATTCCAGGCATTTTCATTTCCTAATCCTAATCATGCTGGAGATAACGTTCAACACCACTCAAATGGTTACAATAATTAGTGGCATCATGGGATGGATAATTGGAAGCATAAGTAATTGATTTACTGCATGAGGACAAGAGACTGAAGTACTTCAGAGCTGATTCAGTGCAACTGGTTCATCTGATATCATAAAGAGGTGTGACAAAGTGCTTTCATTGAATGCCTTTTAAATCCACTGGCTGTGATACAGTGACACTGTTGTTCTTCTGCGTCTCTTTAATTCAGTCAAATTTTAGTTTGATGGATGCAATGCATGCAGAATCATAGAGTCAGAATCCCCTGACGTCAACACCACCATGAGGTTTACATTCATCGTAATAGGTCAACAGCCTCTGGTTGGATTGCTTTTTGCAACTTAGTACAGACATTCATGTGCTCCTTTAGGATGAGTTGCAATAAACTACCTGAAGTTTCAGGAGAAATCCTACTTCAGTATCTTATAGAAAGCACTTCATATCAAAGAGTTTTCCCTTTAAAAACAGAAACAGCTTAAGGAAATCGTTATCGTGATTATGTGCTACCTCCTATTTTGTAAGGCATACTTAGATAAAAATTTAAGGTCAATCTTGAATTTATGAGGTGTAATTTTGCTCCTAGAGGCCTCTCTTTCAAACCAGTAAAAACAAAAGTTTTATGATGTTGTGAAGTACCGTGGGATCATTGGATTTGTTTATAGCTACCATTGCAGATGAAAATCTCTCTGACTCTTGAAGGCTTGAATGTTCACAGACAAGGTTATGTTTTGATTTTTTTTCTTGTTACCTTTAGCCCTGTTTACTGGCCTCCTTCCTCACTAAAAGTGGTGTTACCCCTGAAGTTAACAACAGTGTTTCCATGATTTTCAGTCCTGAGTTGTGTATGCAGATATTCCTTTCAGGCTGCAAACATCTAATCAAGGTTCCAAAAAAGGTAGGGTTTCCTGAGAGACCAAACTCGGGGCCATAAAAGTAATACAGTCACCTCAATCACTTGGGCTTTATCAGCTAATGTCTTTGATGTAACAAAGGAGTAATACATAAGGGTGACTCAGATGATCCTCTAAACAGTTATATTCATTCACATTAGAGGTGTTGACAATAACTGATCCTCAGTATAATCTTATCTTCTTATCTTATATTTAAAAAAGAAAAATTGATATTGTGTTAGTAATACACACAATAATATTGTTTAATCATCAAAATGCCTCTTAAACCATTTTTCTGCTTTTATTCTGGCTTTTTCATAGAGGATGGCAGTAGTTTACCTTGACACTAATCGCCAAACATCATAAAACAGAAAACTTAGTTGAGTGTATTCATTCTTTTTGTATGCTTTTTTACAGTAAGGTTACAGACTCTCTCTCCAGCCCACTAAATTTGTATTTTAGTTGTAACCCATTTACCAAAAATGAGACAGAACGCAGGATAAACTAAATTAAAGATATATTAGATAGCTATTTTATCAAATTTTATACATCATGTTTATAACACTATCACAAATTCCACCAGGCACAATAATATTGTAGTGAAAACCTGTGATTTTGAGCACAAAGTCAGGTCTTCTCTCATATTGACTGCGGTGGCTAAACAGTAAGAGGATACAGCACAAACTGGAGTCTGTTCATGATTAATTGCCCCCACATCAATGGTTAAACAATGAGCACCTGTTCAGAGGTAGTTTGGACCCTGAAGCTGGCATTAGACTGTTCTCCACTCTTTGCCCTCTCACTGTCAAGTTACATGTTATCTTTGCTCCTTACTTTTAGCCTCACAGCATGCCTGCTGCATGTGCCTTTTGTATGTGCTGTCCATATTTATGTATGTGTCTGCGCACGCAAGTAGTAGTGTGTGTGTGCAGTGCATGTATGATGAATAGTCCAGATAATTGGGAGCCTTGTTCCTGCACTTAACAGGACAGTTCTGTCGCTGCCTTTGACACAACAAACTAGAGTAGTGTGATTTCCATTTTGAGTTAAATTAGCCTAATTTGAATTCCCATTTTTGACTTAAGGGAGAACTTAAGTCAGTTTATGGTTGAAAGCACCTTTGAGCATTTAGGCCAAAATGTCTTTGTACAGTTTCTAATGTATTCTGTATCTTTGAGGTGACAGAATTCCCCACATTACTGAAGGAGTCATCTTGGGTCATCCACATGACCCAAAAACAGACAGAAGACAAAGCTAATATCCACATTGTCTATTCAACTGTAGGACTGTTGCTGTTGACAGACAGGAGATGCAAACACATATAGGCTTGTGTTTTAACAGCTTGCATAGCTGCTATCCTCTCAATCGCATGTGTTTGTGAATATGGTGTTGCTAACAAATGATAGCCTGACCCCCCACATAACTCCCTTTATGTGGTAGAGCCTGTTTGAGGATCTCAGGTTGCACTAATAACTGTTGTATGGCAACAAATGCATTATTACTGTTGTCACATAAAAAGCACATGAGCACTTTGTTTTTTTCCTTATGCTCCTTTGTGCTTATCCATGACTTAAAAAACTCTCATCAGTAACTTTTGGTTTAAAAGACATGACATCAATGATACTCCCTGTAGCTTTTTGCTCATTCTCTCACATGTGTAGTAGGATTTAATGTGTAATTTGTATAAAAAAAATAATACACCAAATTAAACAGTAATAAATAAAGACAAAAAAGACTTAAAAATAATGCAGACAGAGAGTGTCAGAATTTGAAAGACTGAACTTGACTCAACCCACTGAACCCACTGTCTCCTCTTGAGCCAAATAGGACACTTGCTGCACTAAATTCAGGTCAGAGCTGGGTCATCCAACTAATTTGCACTCATGTTGCTCCTAATTAATGTCAGCATCCCATAAATGACTAAATAAGATCAGACATAGTAGATAATGTATGTTGAGGGAAACTGAAAAATGTTCTTGTAGCTACTGTAGCATTATATAGATTACATAGATTATAGTTTGCAGCTTTTAACCAGCTTTTTTTGTGAAGAACCTTGTGTGGCTGGTCTTACAGGAAAATACCTTGGAACAGTAATGCATTTTACACAGTGGAAAGAGGACTGCATTAGTTGATTAGTGTTATTTGCATTATAGATGTCAGTCTGTTCTATTTGTGTAGAGTTTCACCCATCACAGCCACTCGACCTTTATAATGTAAAGTGATTCTTGAACAAAATCTATGTCCAGTGATGACCACTTCAATATCAATGCACTGATTTTGAGTAAACCTTTGAGCACAAAAAGATGCTAGAGATTTAGGGGGAAAAAGTTGTTTAAAAAAACATAAGAAGTTTCGCTGTGTTTAGTCAGTGCAGTTTGGATTTCCTCCCTTTGTAAAAAAAAGTCAATAAAGTGAATAGTCTCATTAATACTTGTTCTCCTTCAGACATGGTGGTGTTGGGGCAAGTGTTGGAGTTCGGTCCCTCGCCTCCATCCCCTCATTGCCCCCAGCAGTGGCAGATTTTGTAAAGGGAGCGGTGGATGAGTGTAAGCCCTCAAATGTGCATGTGGTGACGGGGACGCCGGAGGAAACGGCCAACATTCTGGCAGGTCTGGAGAAGGAAGGGATGGTTAAGAGACTTCCCAAATATGAGAACTGGTAAGAGGTTAAACACATACATGCATTAAAGTTTATTAATTTTACACCCTAAAGTTATTTTTATTTGCATCTTTTCTAAGGTTTCTCAGTTGTTTGGCATCATGCTCTGGTCCCTGTTCTGCTTTTCAGTTGGCTTGCTCGTACAGACCCAAAGGATGTGGCTCGGGTGGAAAGTAAGACTGTGATTGTGACCAAGAACCAGCGGGACACCATCCCCATCCCCACTGGTGGAGCAAAGAGCCAGCTGGGCAGCTGGATGAGCGAGTCTGAGTGGCACAAAGCCAGAGAAGAACGTTTCCCCGGCAGCATGGCAGGTACCGTGTTGGGCAGAAATAAAACCTTTAGCCCTTTGTTGCTAGAAGTTTTGTGTTGACAACTTCCCTTTGAGACTTTAGAATGGTGACATTTATGAACCTCTCCAGTTGAAAGGTTTAAGCATGTTTGTGGTCAAAAGTGTGCTTTGTTGCATCTGTAACCCCTCCTCAACAGTGACATCATCGGATCTGGAAATCCATTGCTGCAGTACCACTGGAGGTTAGCAAAGACAAGATCAGGGGGTGTGGCATTACTCTTTAACAGATGCTTCACCAAATGGGTTCTGTCCAGAGTGTCACTGCATTTGCACCTAGCATTTGAAAATTCAATGGTTACAATATGTTGAGGGGGTAAAAAACTACTTGAATTACACCAGAAATGTGTACAGCTTGATTCTCAGCTGTGACAAAACACACTAAAGGTGCTGTGAACGTAAATGTTTACGTTCAGTGATTTACACACAAGTGCACTTTGTGAATCTGAGGTCTGTAAATATTGCATTGCTTACTTGAATGTTTCAGTGCTGGAAGACTTCTTCACTGCTGTTGTTGGTGTTTTGCTGAACTTGTTTGCATATTAGCTGTTCATCAGTAGAGCTGCATGAAATGCAACAAGAACATGTGTCCTGTTGCCCCCTGTAATAATATGTTACCAACAAAATTAAGATTTGGTTTTTATTTTTGCTCCATTAGCATTACCAGTGGTCTGTAAAAAATGAACTGTAAATGAACTAAAACTGTATAAAATGAAATCTTCAGTGTAACGCAACCTCATTTTAAATATTTGTCATATATTAGATTTAAATATAAACATTACTGATGTGTTTGTTTTCATGTCCTCTCTGTAGGTCGGACCATGTATGTAATTCCCTTCAGTATGGGTCCTGTAGGCTCCAGTCTGTCCAAATATGGTGTCCAGGTACTTGAATGCGCTCCTGCTGAAACCTGATGCTCAGAAAAAACATGCAATAAAGCAATAAACCTGTTGTACCAGACCATGTTTTATTGCTAGAATTGACTGTAATTTATTAAACTGAAGTGATAAATCGTGCAGCATATACTAATAACCTGCTGTAGCACTTTTGTGGTTGTTTCTTATTGAAATTCTAAGCCTGATTAACATTTTGTTGTCCTTTAAGGTGACAGACTCCCCTTATGTTGTGGCCAGTATGGGGATCATGACACGCATGGGCACTCCTGTCCTGAACAAACTGGCTGAAGGAGTGGACTTTGTTCGCTGTCAGCACTCTGTGGGACGACCTTTACCCCTCAAAGGTACAAATTCCAAAAGCCTGAAACAAAGTGCCAAAATGCTTTATATTTCTTGACACTTAAAGGTCTCAGAAATCCCCCATCCCCTGGTCTCTACACCTCTCTCCTTCCTTCCCTACTCTCCATCCTCCTTCCTTCCCGTCATGTCTTGCTTTTTTCTGATCTTCACCATGATTTAAATCATCATCAGTATTCCATTTTACCAACCCTAAGAATTTCTTTTATCTTTGTCCCATCCGGTATCTCTCTGTCTGCTCTCCAGCCCCTCTGGTCAGCTCATGGCCCTGTAACCCAGACAAGGTGCTCATATCTCACCTGCCAGACATCAGGCAGATCATGTCCTTTGGCAGTGGCTATGGTGGAAACTCTCTCCTGGGTAAGAAGTGCTTCGCCCTCCGCATTGCCTCCCGCATCGCCAAGGATGAAGGTTGGCTGGCCGAACACATGTTGGTGAGGGAAAAATTTGTGGCCCCAAAGCCTGCTTGAAGCATAATTTACCACTGAAGTTACGTTAGGATGACGTACTTTGGTGACTGTCAAAAGTAAAATGAAGGATTTTGTGTCCCTAAAATTTATTAGTAAACAATTTAGCAGGGATTCACTTTTTATTTTATAGATGAGAACATTAGTTATTCTTTTAAAAACTTCTTTAGTGTGATGACTGGCCATGAAAGGCTGGGTAAGAATTATTGAATATGTTCCTCTAGTATTTTTATTCACCACTCTCACCGCTTCTCAGATCCTAGGTATTACCAACCCTCAGGGAGTGAAGCGTTACGTTGCCGCAGCCTTCCCCAGTGCCTGTGGTAAAACCAACTTGGCCATGATGAAACCAGCTTTGCCAGGCTGGAAGGTTGAATGCGTCGGTGATGACATTGCATGGATGAAGTTCGACAGCCAAGGTGAGAGGGAGCATGATGGCTCCTCACTTGGCTACTCCATCAGCTGTGCAATAAGATCTCATATAATCACTCACCCTGTCTGTCTCTGCAGGTAAACTTAGAGCCATCAACCCAGAGAACGGTTTCTTCGGTGTGGCTCCTGGCACATCAGACAAGACCAACCCCTACGCCATGGCCACCATTGCTAAAAACACTGTGTTCACCAATGTTGGTGAAACCAGCGATGGAGGAGTTTGGTGGGAGGGCCTTGACCCCCCACCGGCCGGGGTCACACTTACAGACTGGCTTGGCAAAACCTGGAAGAAAGGTAACAACTGGATTTATGAAGGCTTCAGTCTGAAGTGTCCTGCTTGTTTAGCAGTTATAGAAAGGAGGATTTGTGCTTACTGCATAGCTTTGTAATGAATATTCAGGATTATTGCTGATATAATTTTGGCCAACAAAAGATCACTTCAGATTCTCTTTTAATTTTTAATACAACAACAAAAAAAACTCACTGCAGTTTCACAAAAAAACAGGCCTGGCTAATATAAAACTGTAGAAATTATTGAATGACAGACAGGTGTACATTGTTCTCCTCAAACAGCCCTAGTGAACTATATACAGTGCCATCTAGTGGTATGCCAAAGCTATGGCATTCTTAGAAAGTGTGTCCTTGGACTAAGCATGAATCTTGATATTCAGATGTCTATGTTTGTAAAGCATTGAAAATACAATTATGGTGTTTCCTGTTTGTTAAAAGGGAGCTCAACTCCGTGTGCCCACCCCAATTCCCGCTTCTGTGCGCCGGCTGCTCAGTGTCCTATCATTGACCCCCAGTGGGAGAGCGAGGAGGGCGTTCCCATTGACGCCATTATCTTCGGAGGCAGGAGGCCGGAAGGTTGGCGCTGCTTTCATTGAATGTAGATTTGGAGTTTTTTCACTAATTAGTCAGAGATATTACTAAATGAACAAAGCCTATTGATTATGTTTGATCATAAGTTGCTGTCCCCCATGGCAATTGATACAGAGTGACCTAAATTAGCAGAAGTTCATCTTACATTAAATTTGAAAAGGAAGCCTTGAAATATCATTTGCTCCTTTTCTGGGTGTAATGTGAGATGGACTTGTTGCCCTCCACTGTGAAGTCTGCCAAAATGTAGAACATATTAATTATACAGCGCATGACTCACCTCACACTACACAGTACTTGTGTTGTGTTCTTGAACATATCACATGTTAGAGTGATAACAGCTACAGCATGAAGCTGAGCAGGACACATGCAGCTGTACATTAAATCTGATGAAATGTTGATGTTGTCAGGAGTCCCTCTGGTCTACGAGTCTTTCAGCTGGCAACATGGAGTCTTTGTTGGAGCGGCCATGAGGTCTGAGGCCACAGCAGCCGCTGAGCATAAAGGTACAAACTCACACAATTGCCTCTCACTGGTTTGGACACTTATAAATACAAGTGTGCCGATTTGCGGACTTTACTGTTTTGAAGTCAACTGAATAATTTTTAGATATTTTTTTTTATTAATTACAAACTTTAGAGAGTTTCGTATCGTGATGAGATTATATAGTTAAAATCATTTCATCTCGTTTCCCACAGGCAAGGTAATTATGCACGACCCTTTTGCCATGAGACCCTTCTTCGGTTACAACTTTGGCGACTACCTCACTCACTGGCTGAGCATGGAGAACCGAAAAGCTAAAACTCATCTGCCTAAGATCTTTCATGTCAACTGGTTCAGAAAGGACCCGGCGACAGGTGCCTTCCTCTGGCCTGGCTTTGGTGAAAATGCCCGTGTCCTGGAGTGGATCTTTAAACGCTGCAGTCGGCAGAGGGAGGACGAGGTGGCCAAGAAGAGCATTATCGGCTGGCTGCCAGAAGATGGCGCCATCAACACTAAAGGTCTGAGTGGCAATGTGGATATGGGAGCCCTGTTTGATGTGCCCAAGCCTTTCTGGCAGAAGGAAACAAAGGAGTTGAGAGCCTACTTCAGTCAGCAAGTTGGAGCTGATCTGCCTGCTCAGGTGGAGGCTGAGCTGAAGGCGCTGGAGGACAGAGTCCACAGTTAAAACCCCACTGACAGAAGTTCCTCCAGAAACAGGGAGGTAGTCACTGATGACAGAGGATTCAGATTTGGTCACTGGATGGGTTAACATACACAGATATTTTAAATTTGAGCCAGGTAAAAAAAAAAAAAAACTCAGTTTTACTTCTATCATTTTAGAGACTGATGTTTAGAGAGACTCTTGGCTGGCAAGTCACAGTGGCATAGAGACATCCCCCTCTTTGATTTCTCACAACATATTTATATTTACTAAAATGTCAAGCAAAGCAATAGCTAATCTGAACGATTTGCTGCCCAGTCAAGATGTGATGAAGAAGAATAACCAGACCAGAGAAGTTAACTTCGTCTATACATGAAAACACAGTTAGTGACTTTTGTCTTTCTCTGTTATTAAGAGGGACCTGTAAGAAATTAAATGCCAGATAGGGAAGTGGAGGAGAAGCCAGTAATCAACAATGCAATGCCTGTCTCTTTGTTGACCTTTCGTCACACTACTGCTGTAGCACTGAGTGACTGGTGCTGGGCTGGTGGTACAAAGAGTTTTGACTCTCGACATGAGGTTGTTAAACGTGTCATGTAGAGAAGCTAATGTCACTACCTCCATCCACTCACAGAAACTGATGCGCTACTGAAGGTTAATTATCGTGGCCCAGTTGTTTCTGTGAGATGTTCAACAGTACAAAGTCTAGGCTGCTAATGTTTACAAGCTGAAGCCCAAAGAGTAGATAAAGTTTTAACATTTTTACTCATGAAAAAGTTAAGTGGATTTTATTACCAACTCATTTAAAACACTATTGAATGGGTCACATGAAATGCCCTTTATTTTACATTGAGCTTGATATTGGACAACATCCACTAGCTACTCGAGACAGTTGTAGTAGATTTCCAGTGAGCCCAAGGATTTCTATGCATAATTCATTTTGCCACTTTGTCGTAATGTTGGTAATTGCATTGTATGATTTAAGGTGATGTTTTACACACGATATGTAAAATGTTGGACCAATAAATGCAACTGAGATTATGAGGTATTTTTAAAAGTTGTTTGCTGAGGTTTTTATTACAGTGCTTGAATAAAAATCTGTATTGCAAAATATATGCCTCATCCTCTTTTTTTAGAGCAATTCAAATACAACTGTAAGTGTTGGACACAAATGATAAGACGATGGGATATAAAAGTAAATGAGATTAAAAATGCATCTATTAAAATTGTACAATATGACTAGAATAAATTACACAAGCATTTTAAAATGCCATATTGACCTACACTGGTCATGTGTATCTCTTGCATGGGGCATAACACATTTATGCAGATTACTGTTCACACAGCAACAGTCACATAAGGTCAGTTCACTGATATAAAGCCAGCTGTGGAGGGTTTGAGTTACCTTTTGTTTAACTCTAAGCAGTAAAAATGACATATTTCCGTCAAAGCTCCAGTTCTTTTTGTACATTAACTGACATAAAATAAACTACGTAAGTGAAAAGCAAAGAAATATTACAAATCCAACCCAGCTATAATCACAAAACAGTGCTCATTTTTTTGTCATTTGAGCATAGAGGTCCACTGGGTCGTCAGCAGTCTGTAAGATGCCGCCTGCAGACTCAGATACTTTGACCTGTGCATACACCACATCCTGCTGCTCTCCACTGTCCTGCACTGAGTCAGAGGACCCTTCAGGTCTCATCTTGGAGAGGTCAGTCTTCACTTGAGCATAGAGATCCTCTGGGCTGCCAGCAGTCGGGTCTAAGTTGTTAGTCGGCTCGGACACTTTAACTTGTGCATACACCGTATCCTGCTTCTCCCCACTGTGCTGCGCTGAGTCAGTGGGTCTCAACTTGGAGAAGTCAATCTCTCCATAATGGATGTCTTCCTCTGTTTTGCTGACTGACATTTGAAGAACCTGCTCATCACCTCCTTCACTCTGAAAAGGAAAAGAAAACATGATGGATTCTTCTATATAATAAATAATTAGAGATGCATCTCAAGGTCTTTTTGACAAATTTAAAATCTAGTTTCTGACCACATCAAAGAATTAGCAAAGATGTTGAAGACATTCATCTGAATACTGCTCTAGGTTTATATATTTGTTTTTATGCTTTTGGAATTAAGTAAAACCTTTTCAAGTTCCTTTGCCGATATATAATTTAACAATATAACTAATATTTGGTTTAACACTGTGTCCCTGTGCAATAGGCTAAAAAAGAAAGGTATTGGAGGCATATCTCGTGTTCCTTCCTTATTTCAAAGTTCTAAATGTACTTCTCACAGGTCTGCCCTCCACACCGCTTTGTGCCAGGCTGACTGATGTAAGAGCACTTCCCATCAAGATGACTAATGTTATTGTAGAGGAAGTGTAGAGTGACTCAGCTGTGCATTTGAGCCTCAGAATCAAGCAGACTTATCAGAATTTTTTTTTTTCGATTAGCATTCTTAATTTGGGTAAAAAGAGATCTCTGAGTGTAATGTGTTTAGGACTCTTAGGAACAATTCTGACACTCTGGTTATTTCTTGAGGACATGGCTATGTTGTTCCCTTATTTATTTACATTAATCTTAGCTGAGGAATCCCCCAGGGTTTGATTTTTTGGCCTCTATTATTCAACCACAGCACACTGTGGTCCCAGACTCATCATTTTTATGTGTGGAGCAGCTAAATAAAGGGATGCAACTTATTTCCTTCAGTTAAACCAAGTCAAGACAGAAGTGGTTGAATATTGCAACAAGAGGAAATACTCAAGCCATGTCTCATGTTGAGCTACAGTAAAAAAAATGAAGGCGAGTGTGACAAATTTGCAAAGTGAAGACTCTAAAGTATGCTCTCACATATCTTAGAGGATGCAGTCTTTGCCCACATTTGTAATTACTCACAACACACAGGACAATATTGTACAATGGAGCTGAATATTGTCTCACCTGAGTTTTTTGCGGAGTTTTATGTTTTGACTTAAACCACCTGCAAGACATTAAGAGAGCGCATTGATACTGTGTTGCAGGTTAAATAGACCTTAGAGTGAATACTTGTAAGAAGCAGATATCATTAAATGTGCATCACTGAAAACAAAAAATTAAAATCACAATCATTATACTTTGTAAGTCTGACAAATGTGACATCTGATCAGACATCCTTTTCCATAAATGCAGGTTTGTGACACTTACCAAACAAAGAGTGCAAGGCAGAGTATGAAGACAACGATTCCTCCAAGAAGTGAACCCCAAAGTAGAACATTTTCAGAGTTCCCTGTTTCTTCATAAAAACAAAACAACAACAAAACCCAGTGACTAAATGAACACAATGGTTAATGTGAAGACATGTAGCAACACTGATGAGGGCCACTATTTATATAGAATTATTTTGTGCATGCAGACTTCTTTTTACAGCACTAAAACAAATAAACAAAGCCATGTCGCAGCACTGAGGAACAACAAGAGAAAAGAAAGCAGGTTAGATACAAATGAGCAGATTCAGTTTGGTGCAACACTTACGTGCAACATTCAAAGGAACTCTTGGTGACGTCTGATTACCAAGACTGTTTATGGCCACACAATAAAAAATCCCACTTTCTGTTGCATTAAGGCTGTAAACCTGTCCTTCAGAAACTTCAGTGGATTCATCTTTGCTGTTCTTGAACCAGATGAAGTGGCTGATGGGAGGATTGGCTGTGCTGGAGCAGGTCAGATTCACAAAGCTACCTGATGAGTTCATGGACACTGTGGTGTTTTTAGGAGCATCTGAGGAAAATGTGACAGAGATGTGAGATATGAAAGTAAAATCAGAGCCTGAATAAGATTCTCGAATCTCATCATGTGCTGACAGGATCTGATAACAGACTCTGATTGTCTTACATGAAACTCTGAGCATCTTTGTCATTTCTGCTGTCTTGATGTCTTTTCCTTGATTGACAGGATATTTGACAGAACAGTTGATGATGTATCCATCATGTTGGTCTGACAGAGTGATGGTCTTCTGGATTTTAGTTGTAAATGTCCGATCTGAGTTTTCCTCCATTTTGTTTTGAGAGTCTTGTTGGAGATTCCAGGTAAGTTGGGGAGTGGAGTGTGGACAGGGAGTGAGAGCTGAGCAGGTTACAGTGACAGACTCCTTCTCCTTCAACTCACCTGAGATCTCAATTCTGGGGCTGGGAGGAGAATCTGTGGTTTTAAATTAAACACATATTTTACACTCAAAGTTTCATGTGAAATAACTCGATTTAACTTGATTTAAAGCCAAAATTGACACACAAAATGGCACCTCTATATTGAAACTGCATAAAATCTAAATAACACGTGTTATGCGTGCCCCCCCTCCAAAATGTCCCAATTTAAATATGTAAATGTAAAAATAGACTTGATGTTTAATCAGAATGAAAAAAATGTAAAAACTCTTTTTATTCTAAATAGTAACATCATTGACTGACTTTAAGAAATAAAACTTTCCTACCTGTAATTATAAGTTGAACAGGATCACAAGAAGCTGTTGCCATGTATGGTCTCTTCTCGATTCTGAGGTAGTATGTGTCCTTATAACTTGTTGTTAAGTTGGAAAACAGAGTGGTGCAATTTTGCTGACTGAGGTTTCCAATAATATTCATGGGATAGAGGTTTTTTGTTTTACTGCTGTTGAAAATCACATTTTGTGAATTTGAGCCAAAATTGAAATTGTTTTTAATCCAGATTCCAAAGATATTTTTGCCCTCGTTGAAATCATTTTCTATGCTCTCTTCTCTTTTAACACTGAAATTACATGGGATTTGCAAACAGGATCCACTCAGTGCTTCAATCCTCTTTGGTGCAGTGATGAAAAGGGCTGAATCAGAAGCCAAAGCTCCTGTGAAAGCAAACTCATAATTAACAACAAAAAAACTCTGCATGAAGAGAACATTCATGTACAAACTACAAATCAGCAGTAGCATTAACTACAAATCAGCAGCATTAAGTTCTGTCAGTTTTCAGTATGTCAGCATATAAGATTTCACTTTGCAGTCAGGACATGATGATTTGGAATAAGTGCGTCTATCTGCACTGCTGCCTCTGCTTTGTTT
>JAPZDV010000013.1:16265417-16338242 GCA_029814665.1 Acanthurus lineatus
GACACCAGCGCTCACCTGGAGCGTATGAAGAAAAACATGGAACAAACCATCAAAGACCTGCAGCACCGTCTGGATGAGGCTGAGCAAATAGCCATGAAAGGTGGCAAGAAGCAGATTCAGAAGCTGGAGGCCAGGGTGAGCATTTTTAACTTCCACAGTGCTGACGGAATTAGTGAACAACTAAAAATTCTGTGGCTTTAACAAACTTTTAAGAGCTGCATTGAACTGTTCTTTTTAAGGTAAGAGAGTTGGAAAATGAGGTGGACATGGAGCAAAAGAGAAGCAGTGACTCAGTAAAAGGTATACGCAAGTACGAGAGGCGTATAAAGGAGCTCACTTACCAGGTACATGTTGAAAATACACTGATTCTATAATCACCATTTACAAAAAATATTTTAAAAAAGTTTTGCTTAAACAAGCAATATGTGCACATTTAACAGACGGAGGAAGACAAAAAGAATTTGAGCCGTCTGCAAGACCTGGTGGATAAGCTGCAAATGAAGGTTAAATCTTACAAGCGAACTGCAGAGGAGGCTGTAAGTGAAGATGCTACAAGTTAATTTGCAAAAAATAATTTTCTTTTTATTAGTGCGCCCTGTGTTACAACCAATACCCTGATGTTTATGTTTTAGGAGGAACAGTCCAATACAAATCTGGGAAAGTTGCGCAAGTTACAGCATGAGCTTGAGGAAGCAGAGGAGAGGGCCGACATCGCAGAGTCTCAGGTCAACAAGCTGAGAGCAAAGAGCCGTGACACTGGTGCTAAGGTAAGAAATCAATTGCAGTTATGCATTTTTGGAATCTTGCACTGAGTAACTTTATCAACTTATCAACTTGTCAGGAATCACAAATTCTGATTACATTTTTCTTTCTACAGAAAGGACATGATGAAGAGTGAAGCCTCTAATGCAACTTTCAAGTACTTAAATTAATTGTAGTATTTTAGTGTCTTTATTCTCCATGCAACATGAGTGGAATAAAGATAAGGTGTTTGCTGCACAACTATGTTCATGTTTCCTGTATTTCAAAAGATTTAAGAAAAGTGACTAAGAAGTGAATCACCACACCTGAAAAAGAAACGTGAAATAGAAGCAGGCACTCTAAGGTAGTTATAAAAACACATGCAGCACCTCCCAACAACAGTCCAATCCAACCCACGAAATGAAAACTGAGTTGCTTTTCAAGTTTCGACTTGAGAGGCAACTCAGTGGAGTTCAAATCTTACTCTTGTATGGGAACACTCTGCACTGCTTGGCTGGTAGCTCAAGCAGCTGACTGCAAAGATGAAAACTGGCACAAAAAGTGCAAGAATAAGCTCAAACCAGCTGAAAACAGTGAGATCACTGATAAGACTAATTATGAAAAAAAAAAACAGGTGACCAACGGGTGACTTGGTCATCAAACAAATCATTAAGCAATTCAGGTGAAATGAATTCAGCCACCACAAGATGGCAACAGAGCTCCACTCACTAAGAAGGAAAGCGCTGCAGGCAGGGAGCACAATCAATCTATTTTATTTTCAAATCGAGTAGCTAAATGTTTTGCATAGATTCCATGGTAACTGTATAAAAAACTTGCAGATTGCAAGCAGTATTGGTCAAATTTAAAGAAACACACTTGAAATATTAAATAATTACTGAAAGTATGAATCATAAAACACCAGGTCATATTAAGTTTTTTGAGGGGATGCACATCTGTCCAGTGTTTGTTAATGTGAATAAAAAGGTTAAACACAGCATTCAGAGGCACAGAATCACTTTGAAAATATAATCAAACTGAAATATTAGATTTAAAATAGATTGCCTTATGTGTGACAAATTCAGTGCTTGCAGTACTTAGTTTAGGGAAATCGCCAGTGTTACAGTGTAAATGCACACAAATACTGAAGAATAAGGCTAGAGTGTACAGATTATTAATTACATGTTATAGTGATTTTACTGCTCTATGTTCAGCAATGTATGGTTATCAAAAATATGCAAAAAAATTACAATTAGTAACTATTTTTTTTGCTTATTATATCACATTGTAAGATTATGTATAATATTATCATAACCATACTTTGAATCAGTGTTCAAAGCAGACCCTTTTGTTTGGTGACCTCTCTAGTTTACTTTGAACAACTGCATCTGCTATATACTCTGCACAGCCTGAGCATGCATGTGCCCACACACAGAAAACAATCAGAAAAAAGGCTGTTTATTGTTATGTGAAAGCTGATACTGCAGTCATGTGCACTTTGTAGCTTTTATACTGCAAAGCTTTCAGCACAAAGGCTTTATATAAAGAGTTGCAAAAAGTAAAAGACCCTCATATTTTACTTATAAAACAGAGAGCCTGTCTTGTATAATGTGAAAATAGTTTTAATCTTTTTCACAAAATACTGCTAATTGTCAGCAAGTCTGTATCAGTTATACTTGAGTTGAGGATTTGTTCAATTTCAATGAATAACAGATTTTACATAAGAAAAACTGATATTTCCAGTAGGCTTTTCATTCCTTTTACATACCAGGCACATTCCCAAAGACCAGACAAAAAGCTTTATGTAGAGCTTAAATATTATTAGGTGTGGATCAATCACATTACAAAATAAGAAATATGCTCCGCGTTGGCCCCTCCCATATACTAAGCTTCATGACAAATATTTAATCTGAGAGCTCAGGACTCTGGATGAGGCTACTGAATGAAAGGAGTGTTGCATCGTTGCAGTGAAACCAGTGCTGAACTTTTGTTATGATGACATAAGATGGAAAAACAG
Organism: Acanthurus lineatus; assembly: GCA_029814665.1. Lineage (NCBI taxonomy): Eukaryota > Metazoa > Chordata > Actinopteri > Acanthuriformes > Acanthuridae > Acanthurus > Acanthurus lineatus. The sequence goes on from JAPZDV010000013.1 coordinate 16,268,173, forward strand.
CTTCAAAAGCATTTCTCTAAAGGATTGTGACACATGATGAGAAGCAGCCATGCCTTTCCCAAATGATGTCATGTGGCTAATAATGCAAAGCAGATTGTATTGTCTCAGTGTGAATGTCTCCTTGGTAAAAATCATAAAGAGAAGAGAATTTAATGGAAACAAAGTACACTGCCAGCAAACATACATGGTAAAAAATTACAGCTCAATCCACCCAGTCTAATGGACTTTTTATCAAACCATCACCATACCAGTTTATGTTTCCACAGCTGAGAACAAAGGGGAACACCCACTTGAATAATACGAAACTGTTGAGCAGTTCTAACTTTATCAGGTTGTGTTCAAAGTGGATAGCATGTAGCAAAGTATTGCATTTATTATGGTAATTAAAAAGTTCCATGTAGACTGGAATGTAGCCTTGGGCACAGAATCTTTAATATATCACACCAGTACTTTGCATACCTTTTTACTTTTTATAGCATGTAAACACTGTGACGGGAAACATTGTAATCTGGTCACACAGTGAGGAGTCGTATGGGTTAGTGGCTGTGTTAGGCTCATACTTTTGTTGAAGGTGTCTGCATGATTAGGTTTTCAAGTCTCAGTGGCCTAGAACACATTATATACTTTTTTTTATCATACTAATGGAGAGCCAGAATTGATCCACCTTAAACTATTATAAGCCACAGTTTACAAAAAATGATCAGTGTTGTAACATTAGATGCAATTTTTCAGTGGCTGTGGGGATGTTTCTGTTACATTTTTTTCTAATCCATTGGGTCTTGAATTCCTTATTCTGCAGTTAAGCTATAGCTTGGCCACAATCAACAATTCTAACACTTAGTGGTAGCTACTTTAAATGTAACAATTCCAAAACTAAGTAGCTAAGGAAACTTAGTAGCTTTCCTTGGGGGCATGCTAAACTAACAGCTAAGAGTGCATTATGAAAACGTGTGAATTGTTGAGATAAGTAATTCACTGTAGATAATTTAAGGAAAAGTAGGCTTTACAATTGACAAAGTGCCTCAGGGACTTTAGGAACAGTGTCTTCTGTTAAAGAGAGAAAATCTAATTAAAAGAAATATAAATCCAAATATGTTCTTACTGGAAAATTAACATTTATTTATAAAACAGATAAATTAAGATTTTAGATTGTCACTGTGCAAATAAGACCAAGCACTGTATAGAGCACTTTAAAGGTTTCATAACAAAGTCTAAAATACAATGTTTAAATTTCATGCCAGGATTCAAAAAACTTTTTCAACAAAACTTGACATTTTTAAGAAACACTGGGGCAATTTAAAATATTGGTTTGTGCTTACATTTACTGCAATTCATCTCAATCTTCAAACACAGAAGCAAATGAAACACCATAACAAATTTATCAACAATACCTTAGAATTTAACTTAATAAGTAGCAGGCTGAAATGCAAACCAAAAGAAGAGCCAAAATGCCAAAATCCAGACCTTAAACAACAGTTTGATCATTTAAACACTTACACAGATGTATATTCCCTAAACCTGCCTTGCCATGCTTGAAACTGAACTACAAATGTTAAACTGTTAAATAAATTGGATGCCCCTAGATTGCTAATCCACATTTGGTACACTGTACATACATTCATCTTTAAACCTAAGCCAGTATCATGCTTGCTCAATTACTGCCTTTTTGACATTACAACAATCACCACTTTTGAAAAGCAAATCATATATGCAGGCAACCAGCTGCCCCTATTAAGCAAAGTCTTCTGTGCAATCAGACATAAAACAAAACAAAAACAAAAGAAATAAAAAATGAGATAGCCAGGGATCACTTTACATAATAGATTTTGACACATCTTTCTTCCAAGGAAAGAGGAAGAATGGGATGCCCCTCTCCAGTTACTAGATAGTAAAGTCACTGATTACAGAGTTCACAGCAGAGTGATTAAAATCAATTATTCTGTTTCTACAATTCTGTCTCTTTTTCTTCGTCTTCGCCTGTTTCTAAGTAATATTCATCATCTGTTGTTGTGTCTGAGTTGCTGTCTGAAGACTCCTCAAAGGTGCTAAGACTGGATACATAACCTCTGGAGGGCAAATGCCCTCTAGGGGACTGGCTCTCCACCTGCTGTGGTGCTCCTGATGAGCTGGGAATGGTAGGTGAGGAAAGGCTACAAGGTTTAGACATGCGTCTAGACACGGGTGATAGTGGAGGTGTTGGGGGAGGAGTCGGAGGACCCTCTGTATCCCATGGGTAGTGACAAGTGTTCAGGCTAGGGCTCCAAAGGTGGGCTGGCTTTGAGGTTGTGGTATTCACAGGTGGACAAGCAGAGACACCAGAGCTCCAATATGCCAAGCGCTTTGTGAGTGATCGAGGAAGGGATCTTGATCTCATTTTATCATTGTGGAAATGTGACAAGGGGTATTCCTTATTGAGCTGGCAATCATATTCTGTGCTCCAATCAGGAGTAACAGACCAGTGATCCAAGTCCTTACTAGAACTACCACAAGTCAAGGCAGATTCAGAGAGGTTACCTACACTCATGAACCTGGATCCAGTGGAGATGCGACCTGGCCTTGAGGGTCGACTGGAAAGTACTGAACTCACAGAAAATGACCTCCCAGGTTCAATGCCATACTTCAAGTCTGCATAGGAGGATTCCAAGCATTTAGTATCCAGTCCTGGGCTTGCACTTGGAGGACCAGTGGATGCTCGGCTTCTTCTTGAACCTCCAAGACTGATTCCCTCTCCTTGCTCACATGGGGAGGAGGATTCTCTGCGACGCTGTAGCTTTGGACTGTAGAAGACACTATCATCTGTAGCATCAGGTGAGGAATAGGAGGAGAGAGGGGAAAGAGAGGAGAAGGGGGAGAAAGGGCTCCTGGGACTGGGTGTGGACTTCCCAAAGGGAGTAGGATAAGCAGCAGAGGTGTTAGGGTTCCTACCAGGACTGGTATCTCTACAAGGAAGGTACTGGTTTGTTGGTTTATAATCTGTCCCACTGTCTTTGTAAAAATCACACTGATGCATTGTTGGGCTGTGGATTGTCAAATGAGGTTGCTTTTTACTTTCAGATATGTGGTCTGTACAAGCAGATGGCTTGTCTCTGTTAGTTTCTGGGGTTGACTTTTCTGGCCAAAGGTAAAAGTTATCTCCTGTCATTGTACTTTCAGAAACTGAGGGTTGTGTGAAAGTGCATTTGTTTTGTGTCCAACTATTTGTAACCTCTGTTCCCTTTTCTTTGTCCTTCAGCACTAAACCTTTTTCCTGCTCTTGCTTATCAAGACTTTTGGTACTCTCACCACTGGTATCACTGACATTGCTGATGTCACTTGATCCACTTATAGAAGGTGTCTGGGGGACTCGCTTCCATTTCCACGAAAACAAATTATCATCTTCAGATCGTCTAGTGCTAAATGTCTGTTTCAATCTGTTAAGGACCTGGTCCATTTTGTTATTAGTCTTGTTTGACCGGTCTGATTCTGATCTTGATAAACTGGTGTTTGGTGTGCTGACACTTTTCTTTAGTGCAAACCTACTCCTCTTTGGGCTTTGCTCATTGTTGCTCTCCACTGAAAAAAATCTGCTTTTACCCAGTACACTCTCCCTCTCCCTCATTCTCCTAGAGCTCTTATCATTACAGGGCTGACTTTCTGTTGAGTTACTTCCACTGGAGCTCTGGTCTGAAAGACTATGTGGATCATCTGTGACCTCCTTACTCTGCGCCATGTGCAACTGTTGACTTAACTTGGTCTCCATAGAAACAGGTGTGTTTGTGGTACGCTGAAGAGGTTTAGGTGTGGTGTTCTTTGGGACAACTGCAGTGGTATCTACTTTAGATTTAATGCTGTAAACCAAAGTCTCAGTGACACATGTTGACGACGTGCGGTGTTCCTTCTCACTTTCCACAGATTGTGAGCTGAGTTGGACTCTGTTTTTGACAAGTAGTATCTGACCTTTCTGGTGATCATGGCTATTGTTTATACCATGATTATTGCCAAGCTGATCTGTATCTGAAACCTCAAACTTTGATCTTTGAGTGACAGTTTTGTTCTGGTTAGGCAGAGATGGCGGCTGTGGTAGGCTGATAGGTGACAGAGAAGGTTTGGACATTGGTAAGGTCCTATATGGAACTGATTCAGTACGATAACGATGTGGGATATAACTTGACTGTGAAGGTTGCTGGAAGAGGGGTGATCTAGGTGTTATAGTCTTAGTTTCTCCTTTTGTTGATCTGGTAGACATGAGAGTGGAGTAAGGTGGGGAGCTATATCGGAGCTTATAACCACTTGAAAAGTCAGGTGGGAGAGACTGAGCAGCAGAATGGCAATGAACTGTGTCGCACTCTACTGATAATGTTCTCTCTTGTCTTGGTGTTGTACAGTCCTGTCTTCCCTGGTCAGAGATCACATTGTCACCAGTTCTTTGCCTCAATCTCTCTCGTTCTCTAGATACTAAATCAGCAGAGTCAGATGATAAGGATCGATACTTTCCTCCTTTCACTTGTATGCTTGAGGTTTTAGGGGTTGGGGAGGAAAGAGGACATGTATTTGTGGTTGGACTACTTGATCTTAGAAAGGAAAAGATGGATGGAGCTTTAACACGTGGAGACCTGGATGGAGACGGAGAGCTTGTTGGGACCTGAGATGGTTCTGGCTTCTCAAAAGTACTGGGCTCAGAATGCTGAATATCCACTGAGTCCTCCCATGTTACTCGTCTCACTCTCTTTCTCTCTAATTGCAAGCACTGTCGCTTTGTGTCTCTTTCTTGGCTTGTTGGCGATGCTGTTACTTCCTTTGGGCTGGAAGTATCTGAGTAATTGGGGCTGGTGATGACAGGTGTTGCAGGAGGGGTTAAGAGGAAGGGAATGCTAATAGTGGTGGGAGAAGATGCACAGACCGGAGTGACAGAAGAAGTAGGGAGGGACATGCTGGGGACAGTTGTAGCTGCAGTGTGGCTACCAGTAATAGATGTAGAGATGGTGGGAGGAGTGGATACAGGGGGGCTGTAGTTTCCTTTGGAACTGATATCAACCTTTGGAATCAGACTGGACTTAGTTTTAGGCTGAAAAGGCTTGAGAACAGAAGTATAGCCTCTTTCAAAGCCCTGAGGTGTGGCATGAACTGTGTCATTGAGTTTTTGTATGTGGGTTGAGGAGCTGGTGTATGGTGACACATGATTATTGGTCTGAGAAGTAACTGGATGAGAGTTAAAGATGGAACTAGTTTTAGTGTTTGAGGTTAGAGGGAGACAAGAGGTAGTTTTAGAAGTGTGAACATTACTATTGAGAGGGTTGGTGGTAGCAAGAGAGAGAGATGGTTTGGGAAACCTTTGAGGATCATTGTTGTGAGAAGATGTGGGAGTACCGTCGGCTTTGGATGTGCAATGATTATTATTGTATATGCTGCTGCTCTCAGTGGGTGTAGTTGAGCTTCTGGGATTTTGGACAGAAGGTGGTAATTCAGTTACACTTGATGTAAATGGAATGTTTCTTACATCTTGCTTAGTAGGATCCTTATGGTGTTTCAGTATTGTTTGTTCTGCAGCTCTGCTAGTTTTAGAACTAGACAAAACATCTGGCAAACTATAAGGCTTTTGTTGTTCTCTGTTTAAATTTGAGCCATGCTGCTGTTTGACAAGTCTGTCTGATTCATTGTCAAGTGACTCTTTAGGATTTCTTTGTGTTAGGTTATGAGTCCCTTCCTGTGTCTTCATAACAAAGTTCATGTTAACTTTGCAAACTGACTCTTTTGTGTTACTATTTTCTCTGTTATTGCTGATCTGAACACTCAATCTTTTGTTGTCAGTCAGACTTGGAGAGGCAAAGTTAGCTTTATCATTACAGGGCAGAACTAAAGTTGTGTTTGGTTTTTTGGCATCTCTGATGTTTGTTACATCACTGAAAATTAGAGGGGACCTTCCTTCCTGGGTATCTTGTTTCAACCAGGAAATGGATGTCAGGGGGGTCCTTCTAGGGGTAGAATGATTTTTAAGAAGGACAGAGCGGTCATATGGGGAATGTCTGGGTGAGGAGATGGAGTTCCCTGACAATAGATCTTTACTCTTGTCTAAATCCCCAGAGTTAAGTTGCCTCTCTGATGGTCCTCTGTTTAGAAATGCCTGTTTGGAGTGCAAAAGACTATATGTAGTTCCGTTTGCTGGTTGAGATTGTTGAGTAAAAGGTGAGTCTTTTGTGTCATTGTTTGTGGGTGAAGCTGAAAAGAAGCGTGTTTCAAATTGGGTCCTATCTCTGTCATTGGAGGATGACGGGGAAAGGACATGCACTGTTTCAGTTATTCTATATGAACTGGACGATGGAGAGATGAGGGACTTTGATCTCTCTTGTGCATTGTTATTGTGAAAGGTTGCAGGACGGTGTGTTGTGAATAACTTCCCATCTTGATCACTATGCAAACTGCTCAAAGGCGAAGGGTTTATCTCAGGGAGATTGGAAGTTGCATTGGAGTTCCTGCCATTAGAGTTAAATCTTCTTAAGGACAGAAGTAGACTGCTGGTTGTTGGTTTTGAGTTAAAAGATGACAGTCCCTCCTGATGACCAATTTGTGGATTCCTCCTTTGTTCATTTTGGATGAGGGAGAGGGTAGACATGGGAGATAAAGTTGTAGCTACAGGGCTTAAAGCACCTGCATTTCTTTTCCTGTTGTCTATCCTTTCAGAGTTTACGTCCAGAGAGACACTTTGAATCATTTTTTTCTTTGATTCATAGTCTTGGTCTGCAGGACAACTTTTACCAAAATAGCCCACTGTATTCCGCCTGGTACCCAGAAATGGTACCCTGATTTGTGCTTGTGATCCATCTGTCAATGACATGTCCACAGGCTCCCGGACGCACTCATTTGTATGGTTTGCTGCAGTGTTTGCCATGTCTTGTATATTTTCCACTGCTTCTGAATTGCCAGTTTCCTCAAATCTTTTAGTCCGTCTTAGTCGTCCAGTCCAGTGTGGGGCAAGAACTGTTACTACAGTGGAAGACAGCATGGTCTTAGCAGGGCTGGATGGTTCCACAAAATCAGTTTGTTTGTCAAGCTTTGTATGGTTTCCCCTCTTAATTTCTACCTCAACTGATTTAGTGCCAGTCTTTAGTTGTGACCCACAAGGAAGCATGCACAAACCCTCATGCTCATGTGGTTCAAAATTCCCATTTGTGTGACTTAAACTAAAGTAACTGGTAATGTCCAGTTCATTGCAAACAAGCTCTTCCTTCCTCTTGGCTGATACTTTTTCCAATGATGGACAGTCTCTGGTTGCCTTTACAGAGGTTTCTGTTTGAGATGTTTGTCCATGAACCTGTAAAGAGAAGAGGAAGTACTATAACTGATCATGTATTATAGGCAAATATATTTTCCTCATACACATCTGGGATCTTTTTTGTTCTGTTACCACAGATTCAATGTGAAGCTGTACAATTAAAGCCTTATACTTTAAAGTGTCAACTTCAGCCTGTCATATCATACCAATGCAAATCACTTGCACTCTAAGGTAAAATGGCTTGAAAAATTCACACTAAATAACAGTGGCCTCTTGTCAGAATAGTTGTTCGGCTCCAAAAACCCAACACTTTCTTAAGCATCTGTTCCCATGATGTTGGTATTTAAGACATTCAGGGTTTGACAAACAGGTTATTTTGAAAGACATGAGAGATTACCATAGGCACACACAAAGGCACACACCCTCACACACCTCCCTCATAACTTAGGAAAACTAATCAATCTCATGTGTATTAAGAGTATGCAAAATTGCTGTTTTTGTGATTTGTTATGATTGCTGTGTACTTTCACAGATAATACTTCATGTGACTTTCGAGAATTTATAATGACTTTAACATGTTACGTTTAACTAAAGAATATAAATATTTACGGGCTGGGAGTATTTCTGATTAACTGGGAAATAAATTAATTTCACATTTGTTTTTACATTGTAGAGAATACAGCATGAACTCTAAAACATCACTGTTGTGGCAAATTCTTACCTTACAGCTGCTGCTCTCAGTCCCAGCCCTCTGTGTTTCAGTTAAACTGGTAGAACAGGGAATAGAGAACACACAAAACCATTACGCATGCTAGTAATGACTGGATCTGTAACTGCAGATTGGACGTAATGTACAGGATGCACAATATGTTATGCTTATCATCTGGTACACTGGGTAGACGCTGGACTTTCTTAAGGGGACCTATTATGTTTTGCCTTTTTTCTTTCACATATGTAAAATTCAGTGTCTACTGTTCATGTTAAATGTGGCCAAATTAACAAAAAATGTGGTAAACATATGTAAAAGTAATCCCTGTGAGAAAACCTTGGCCTTTAAATCATTTTGAGCAAGTTTGCATTTATTATTTCTCCTTTTGTAATTACTTGTTGACATTTCATTGTCAGCCTTATTACTGATCAACTACTCAAGGCACTGCACGCCCACTAATTACAGAGCACGAATGCAGCATTATAGTACAGGTGTGCTATGCTGCATCCATGTACTGTAATGCTGTATCATACAGATTTTCTTGAACATTTTAGTGTCTTTATTTCTAAAAAGTGACTTGCAACATTTAGCCAATTACTGAGATTGTTCAGAAAAGTGAGAAATTTCTGTGTAAGTATACAACAACGTTATACATTCTCATGCATGCTACTGCAACATGCAACTTTTTCCAAATTACGGGTTGCAGAGGTATATTTTTTATATTAATATCATTAAATCAAAATAATATCAGCAATGAAACCTTAACCAATGGTATAAGTGCAATTTCTACTTAAGAAAAGCAAACAAAAAAAAATTATGGACACACTCAGTCTTCCCTGCTCTAATGTTTTTGTGTGAAACATTTGAAGGATTAGATGTTTACTGTTTTCCTTAGCAATGCTGATCAACGGGATGGTTAGCATTCCTTCTATTGCATGACTCTCTTTCCCTCTGTATTTGCTCAACAGCTCTCCCACTGTCACATGAGCACTAAGTCACACACCCCATGAGAAATTATAACAGCACTTACAAGGTATTTTTATGTTGGACAAGGCGGTACATTCATTGGCATGTACTGTTCACACAATCACACACCAGATCCAAGATGTCCATATAAGGTCACATTGGACAGCATGAAATGACTGCAGGTGGCTATCAGGCAGGTAAGAGGGAGTGTTTTCTCTTACACCAATAAAATGAGCTCAATCAATGACGACTATTGACAAGGCTTATGTAATCTGTGGCATACTTATCACACAATAGCATGCACATATGGCTAAGAAAAATGTGCAGCACATACACACAATACCAAATGCAAGTAAGACTCCATATCACCAAGGCAACAAGCCTAACTCATAAATCTTCTCTTGGATTCCTGACTTGAGGAAGTAATGTCACGCAAGGATCAGTCCAAAGGCTGGTTATCTGTAATAAGGCAAAGAAGGACAACATAGCTTGGCTATCTGATCACTTTTGCTAAGATAGCCCTTTCACCTGACTGGAGTGGCATGTAAATAGCTGGTAAAACAGCATCATTATCAAAGAGCTGTGCTGTGAGCTGTTCACAATAAAGCACCACTTAGATGATTGCGCACTAAACTGGATTTCACATGGTACACTCATCTTCAATGGCTGTGCAAAGTTTTCGGACATTGGCAGGATTTGGAAAAAACTGCCGCGCAAGTTGATTCAGAGTATCCGGAATGTGCTCAATGGATAGGAGTAAGCAAGCCATCGCAGACTCAAGTGGGTTATGATAGTGGACTGCTGTCAAGGAAGACCCCTGGTGAAGACAGCAGCCAAGCAGATGAGCTTCTCTGAAATGGTTTCTAAAAGTTGGCGTGAAAATTCTGCAGTTGCCTGGATGGAAGGTCCTAAACAATCTTTAAGGTGAACAGGCCCGATGTAGAACCCTTTAGAGGCTTTGCTACATGTGGTCAGCAGTTGAGGCTGGTTGGATGTGCTGCCAAATTCTTAAAACATGAATATGTAATTAACAGTTGATAGCTCCAGAAGACATTCATACTGCCAACTGCAAGCTCATCAAAAATCAAAAATATGACAACTTTGGCGATGTGTTGTGTGATAAAACTGCACATTTTGAAGTGTCATGTTATTGTGAGCAGCTCAATTCTCACCTGTGCAATAATCATACTGTTTAACTGGCATCTTGATGTGCCACACCTGTCAGGTGAATGCATTATCTTAGCAAAGAAAAGTGCTCATTAACACAGATTTTTACAATTTTGTTCTCAAACTCTGAGAGAAAAAAAGTATAAGAACCCTCATTTAAACCCAAATGGGATGCAAAACAAAAGTGTAGCATCAGTGTTTTGTTTAGTATACACTTAACTCATGGACAGACAAACATGCATATACACATTAATGTTCATCTTACTTTTAGTGAGGCTGCAATTAGGTGCTTTTATTTGTTTATGAAAGAAGCTCACTCTTCCAGACAGGTTATGTATACAGATAGGTATGCAGATAAGGTTCAGTGGTTTAGTTACTGTTTCACTAAAGCAAGATGTGACTTGTGATATCAGCAACCCTGAGAATGATATGAGCCATAAACCCAGTGTTACTATCCAGAAAAGGCTTCTGGGATGTTTGGTCTGGCAAACTTACATTTATGTATAGATAGAAAATGCTGCATTTTTGGGAAATTTTGGGAAAGACTCATTTGAGATGATATATGACTAAACGATGTCTTGTAAATCATACATCATGTAAACCTTAAATAAGGTCAGCAGTAATTACAGAAGGGAACTTCCGGAGGTTTGACTGAGAAAAAAAGGCTGGATAATCAAAGTTTGATATGCAATGACCAATCTTGGCCTTTCAACTTGCTTGCCTTGTAAATAAATGTTTTAGCAGCACACATTAGGTCTATTTAGGCCTAAGTCAGTATAATCAACAACAATTTAACATTATTTTGGCCCACAACATTGTCATAGACCTTGCACTCCCTGTTCTTGTTGGAAATAACTAACTAAATACATTGTCTTAGCAAGATGGTTACAAGGATATATGACAGGTGACAGTTAGCAGTTATGTGCAACCAAACAAATCTGCAGAGGCGGCATGATCCTATCAATCACACATAGCCCAAGATCCCTAATGAATGTCTTAAGAACTTGTTTCAAGCCAATAAGTCTGTGATCAATGACAGCACTTGCAGCAGGGCTAATTTATTCTTTACATGTTTACCTGTGTACACTGCAGTCTGAATTGTTCTTGAGTTTTTGGTCTGGGTTGTCAAGGTCGAAACAGCTGGAGAGTCTGAAGAATAAGGAGGAGGTAATTCTGGGTCGGGTGGGCTTCTGGGTCTTGTTGTTTGAATCACCACGACAAGCAGCCTCCTGCTGTTTATCTGCTCTTAATGTTAGTGCTGTATGTGGATTCAGAGTAGTTTATTGTTATGGTTATTCCTGAAAATTCAATTAAATAAGACTTACTTATTTATTGAAGTTTATTGACATAATACAGTAAGTGTAACATGTCTGATGTGTGTCTGTTTGTCACCTTTGTGTGCTTCTTCCCGTCTGATGGCTGATGAGTGACACTGCTGTCCAGTTGTGGTTTCATCACTGTGATGATTATTCTGCAGGAACTTTTCATCAAATCTTTCATACTGCTGTTCTCTGAAAAACAGGAGAAGAAAACAGCAAAGTCAAAAATCATTAAAGACTTTAACTTATGCAGTAAGACAGCAAGATGGATGAAGCTTATTGTCACAAAAGGAATTAATGGGAGCCCAACTAAATATACCTGAGGCCTGCAATTAATTTGTGCTGAAGCACGCTGAGGCAGGCTTAAAGGCATCCCAGACTGGAACTGACACCTTTAGATTAAACAAAAAAAACTTTTAATTTTAATTTTAAGATGATAAAATTTGACATTATTAGAGTATTTTTTTTATTTCTTGGGCAAGGCAACCATCCCCAACTGTGCATCTGACCGTTTTGACCTCCATATCATCTGTTATTTCTTGACAATGGTCACCTGGTCACCAGCCATTTTCCCTTTCTTGAATGTTGAACATTTAATTTCCTGCACAGCAACAAACTGGTGGTCTTTCAGGTACATGTATGCAAGCAACTGTTATTATTGATTGTCTAAAAAAAATGTCAAAACACAGTGAAAATGCCCTTTTTATACTGCAAGAGTCAAAGATAATATCATTAAATGTCCAATTAAAAGTTTAAAAACCAGCTGAGTCAGAGCTAAGTGAATATTTAGTGAATACTTGAATGAACAGTTGCTGATTATTCTTTTTAAATAACCTAATCCCTTTATCAGTTGATCATTTTATTTCTAGTCCAAAGTATGTCTTGACAACTTATATCGGATTACATCCATCATCCTCTTCCTTGGTAATCACATTTTAATTTGACTAAAGGTTCATGACACAGAAAACAACCATGTCTCCCTCATCTTATCAGCCCTACAGTGCTGATAAGCAGTAGTTATATAACTGTTAGACTCTGCTCACTCCACACTTTCTCTTTTACAACCAGAGCGCAGAGCTGAAACACCCACTCACACAGTCACTAAAGCATGCATATGCACATTCACTGGTGCAGCCCAACGCAGAATCCACACAAGAGTGCCCACTGCCGAGCATGATGATGCCAGCAGAACACTGATGAGGCAAACATAAAAATAAATGTGCATGTTGCTGCAAACCTTTTTTGTTGAACAAAACAAATTAAATGAAGAAAAAATAATCTCTCTCAGGAAACCCAAGGATCTTCTTCTCTCTTTTAATTACATTTCAGCACTTTATCAGTGGCTGGAAATTGCTACTTAAGATCCAGAGTGTACATGTAACCTGCAGTGCTTGGTGTGATCGCAAGTGACGCTTTAATGGATCGTTTCCACCTCTCCCTATCCACCTTGCCTTCAGGGGTGACTCCTTTTCCTCATTAGACCTTAATCTCTGTTTGGTCTTCATACAACCCAGACATGATATGACATGAAAGAGAAGTAAAGAGAAACATGAGAAGGGAGGGAGGGAGATCTTGCTCTTCAACAGCTTCTTCAGGGCTTAAATCAACACGCCCTTTATATAGACTGCACTGAATGTATTTGATCCTACCTCTGCCGGAGGCAACGGTAGAAATCAGATCACATCACAGCAATATTAGTGCTTGTAAACCTGCAGATAACCTTGTTTGGATCTCTCAAACAGAAGCTGACAGGCCTGTGCTGGGGAGCACAAGGAGCTCTTAGCATTATAACAAACTTAAACTGCATGTTTAATGCTGCATCTAAAGCATTTTAAGAAAGTTACAGAAGTGGTGAAACTATTATTTGATCAATAAAATAGTCCTGTGATTTGGAAATACCACATGAAATAACAATTGTTTTTCTTTTGATTGACTCATAAATTAAACAAATTAATTAGTGATTGTTTTAACCTTAACAGCATTTCATTGCATAGAAAGTGCAGTGTCTGTGTTGGATCTCTGGCTGCAACTGCACACATGCAAGACATCATTCTAGCATTTGTTGATGTGCAGATTTTGCTGCACTTATATCACCTGATTTGAACAGAAAAGACAATCAGAAAACAAATCAATTCTGAAAATTTTTATGTATTGCAGCCTTATTATTTTAGCATTGCTATTAGATTTTTTTGTGAGTTTTCTTAACAATTTTTCAACAATTTCAACTGACAACACCTGGTGATACAAAGGGAGGTGAGAAACTGAGACAGTTGGCTCATCACGGCTGAAAGGTTTGTGAGTATCACACTTAACAAATCAGCATCACACCAGTGTGTTACTGTATTTGAGTTTAGAGTTTTATCTTAAAAAATATGTGAAAACGCTTTCATTATTTTATTTATAGGGCAGCGCCTCAGAATGCATCTATTCTCTTTAGTGACATGACTAAATAATTAATTAACTAATTTTATGTCAACCAGCTATATTTCCTGAATTTCAAACCATAGTTTCTGTATTTGTTTTTGTTTTTTTATTATTAAGCTGACTTCAGAATTTTTGCATATACCTCCAAGCAGTTGCTAAAAAAATAACCCAGGGGGGAAACTGTTAGATAAATTGTTAGATAAGTTGCTTGGCATAAACTTTAACAACAGTTTTGATAACTGATTAATGGTTTGGGCATAAAAAAATGCCAAACACACTCTACTCAGAGTATCTTAAGTGTGAGGATTTTACATTTTGTTTGTTTTATATCTCTGTAAATCTCCTGTCTTTGAGTTTCAGTTAGTGAATCAGTCAAGCAAAGAATTTAAAAATGTCACTTGGGCCACGTTTCTCTCTTTTCCAGCATTTAATAGACATCAAAACTACGTGAATTAAAAATATCTGGTTAACTGATACAGAAAGTAAATGTCAAGTGCAGCCCTTCTTTGAATCTATTAGGGTAAATGGACTGATATTCAGAATGGATTTAATGAAAGTTTTTGTGGTTAAAGCTATTATCCCATCTTTAGAGTTAAATCCCTAAAAGCAAGCTTAGGCATTAGTGACCTCTAATCCTGTGTTTACAAAACATGCACAACCTGCAACTTCTTCTCATCGCTGCAGCCACATACCGTAACATCCATGTTCTCCATGACAGCGTGAACCTTCCTTTAGTTTGTTTTCACTGGTTTGTTAGCCAATGACTAATTGTTATCTCTGACAGGCTCTTTAAGCTGCTCCAATATGTGCAGTGTGTCTCATGCAAGTATGTTGGTGTATTCTTCAGTCGAGGTCAGTCTCGCTGTGGGTGTGTGCCCGCAATATCTGCCAGCTAACACTTACATAATCACAAAAATTCTGCCTGAACCAAGGTGTGGGTGTGTAGTCAGCACTGACAAACCCATGTAATGTTCTAACTACGGTTGATGATTTACACCCTGAACTTCTTTTTAACACCCATCTAAATAAATCCTAATGACTTTGCAGTGCCTACATGAGTGGTAACCAAGCGTTGCCAGGACAAAGTGAGACTTGTTTTGTTTGCTGCCACACCTTCAGTATCTGACACACTTCCAGCACAGCTGTTTATCCTTGATCATGTACAGTAGATGGGTATATGGTGGATAGGTTTGGAGGGTTTTAGCAGGAAGATGTGCAGATAGGTCTAAATATCAGAGACAGAGCTCTGGACATGCACAGACAGCAGCGTTGCGCAGTCGCAGCAGCAATTTTTTTGAACCAGAACGTTCATGTGTGAACACGCCAGTCAAGCCACTGAATAAAGCTGAATTGCTCCTAAAATCACTAACCGGATGATCCTGGTTTACAGATTTTGTTATATAACAAATGCACCCAATCCATACAAAATATGCATGACATAATGGAATCATCCATCAAACATTAAACTTCAGAATTTAATCCAAACCATCCTGTTCAGAATCTGCTTGTGTATTTTCGACATTCAACACGCGAGCCCAAAAGGCCTACGTCACATCTGAAGTGTTAGACTAAGGGCATGTCACACCAAACCTTATTCAAAAAGTTGCGTAAACCGAAACAAACTGAAAACGTAAGTTCAGTACAGAACTGATTTACAGGACAACTGCATTTAATCAAAGTAGCATACAAAACACAGCTGTGAAAAATAAGACTTTCCTCACAAGTTAAAGTAACCTTAGGTTATTCCCGCCTACTTGTGCTGTCAAACAAGGCATCGAGCATCGTGTCGAGCGGAGCAACAAGTCTAAAATGTAACATTTCTCAAACATCTTGGTGCCGAATTCACTACATTAAGGTAATGAGTCGTGGTACGTTTTTGTTCGGCTGTGACATTCGCATGTTTATAGACACGGGTTGTAAAGTTAAACACACAGATTTATACACGCAGTTTGGCGATGGTTTCTCTCCCTTGAAGCAAACACACGCATCGCGGCCAAAAAGTCTCCAGCACGCACACAGAGGCATAAAAAGTGCGAAGCAACATCAAACAGGTCAGTAAGAAGCACATACCATACAGAATTATATTAAAAGCGTTGTAAAAAATGCAAAAACGTGAGCCTACCTTGCAGTTGTAGTGCGAGTCCGTGCTGGTCGTGCTGAACTGTACAGAGGCGTTGCTGTCTCTCCTCCTACAACTCTGAGCTCCAACTCAACTGCGTCACTTGTTGACATCCTAATTTAACAGGTTTAGTCAGCCTTCAGCATTTAGTCTGACGAGACAATGCATTTTAAAAACGTACCGTGGAATTTTCACCAACTGTCCTGAGCAGAAGTCAAGTGTCAAGTACTCACGCCACTGTCACTGTGGAGGTCAAAGTTCAACCTCCTAGCAGGTAGCTGAGCGGCGCGACCGTGCGATTACGCCTGGCTGCAATTGTCCCTTTCCAGGAAAATCCCCCGCCTCGTCCAATTCCTTGAAGTTACACTAACTTGCAAAATGTTCAAGGTCTCTCTGTATTGGCCATTGATTTCAGACACACTGTTTTGATCTTAAAATTTAAGGTAAAGTATCAGTTTGGACATAACTTACTCTAAATTTGTGCTGATGAGATGATTTTGTTATAAGTTCCTTTGGAGACTGAGATTTTTGAACACAAACTCATCAACTTTTTAATCAGATACAAAGACACAAATTTCTCTAAATTAGTATCAGAAATTTTCCCTCTTTTTTCAGATTTTGTGACACAGAACCTTTAATACAAACTCACAAGATGCTGATGTGTTGATTCAGAAATCCAACGAATTCATAGTGACATGAACTTGCCAATACTTAGTTCTCAGCTACATGCATCCAAATTAGTCATCCATCCTTCATATTCTTAAAACAAACAAAATACAATTTTGCCCCACATGCCCTCAGATAATATTAAACCATTGACTCCAACCATTCCACATTCCTCCAACCCCTAATCATTTTTTCTGTGTGCCACTTGTGACAATGTGGAAATATGTTTTCATGTTGAGCCTTTATTTGTTATTCGATTGAATTTTTTAATAATTTATGCATAATCCCCAAAACAATGTTAGAGTTTTATTTCCTGAAACTTGAGAACACAGGATGAAAGTTTACCTTTTTTTTCCTTTTTTTTTTTTTAATCTTTACAAAACAGGATAAACGTGTTTGAGTTTTATTGTCCATCAGACTTCCACACCCTCCTCCGCCCAATAGACACTCTGCACAGCTTTGGCTCAGTGTCTACAGGAAACAGTGCCCTCTTCCTGCTTTGACAGACTCTTACTTTCATATCTACTGGCTTAAGAAAGGGAAAGAAAGGGGATTTGCTGCTGTAACTTCATGCTTTAAAATGACTTAAGTACAAAAACAGAATTTTAGAGTTAAAGATTATATATTTAGCTAGGAATAATACAGTACTCTATACCTTATAAATAAATATTTATTAATGATTTAAAAAATAGACCCTATTGGTCTTGTAAAAAATGCAAAACAATACAAATACAAAATGAACTGTGAATTCATATCCAAGTAATATGACCAAAAAGTTACTATACTGTGACCACTTAGAGGACATAAAAAGAAACAACAAAGGAGGTTTTGGCGACAGATGAAATTGGATGCAAGAACTTTACAAAACATTCAGTTCCCACATGTTGACCCTGTCTCCTGTGCTCATACTGATTGAATAATGAAGCAATCCTCCTGTTCATATAAGCCCCATATTAGCTTCAAATAGTTTTACATCACAATCAGCATGTTATTGGGCATTTTATTAACTAATATGAACAGGAGGAATGAATACCAAAGGTTCAATGTAAATACTGGCACCTTGCTATTGTTTTAGGACAAACTTTGAAAGAAGTGAATATAGGCTATCAATTAACTAAATAATTTCAAAGGCAATTCTAAATATTAAAATAGAGTTATTTAGTTATTTCACAAGTTCCTTACAAATACTAAGATTTATACAGCTAATTAAATTGTAACTGTTACAAGCAGGCCAATAAAAGGCAGAGAGATAGATTGGTGTTATTTAGCTGGTAAAATAGGTCTACAAATTCAACCAGATCCCAGATGTCTTATTTAACATTAGCTTGATTATTCTGAGCTGTTTAATGACATTACACTGAAGGCTTCAATAATTTTCTTGGCTGAATCCATGAAGACAAAGCTTGACTTGTTGTGTGATCGGGGTGCAATTTCAGAAACAACCACACGAGGTCAGTGTTACTTTACGGAAAAACGCTCAAAAACGTTTGGCGACTGCTCGGTGAGGTTCTCTGACAGATTAGTTTCATCCACATTATCATGATTACACATTAATCGTCTTTTAATTATAACGTACTCTTTACACATCAGCTGACATTTAAATTTATTACTATAATCGTAATGTGTCAGGAATAAAATTTGATATGGCAGCTTCATTAATTTTAGTTGTGATCAGATGTCTGTTATAGTTAGAGAAGAAAAAAAGAGATAACCAAGCCTTGTGACTTTTTTTTCTTAGTTCCTGTTGGCTCTTGTGCATACATTCTCTACAGTTTACTATCTCACATTCAGATGCGTCCAATAAATACAAAGAACGAAAGGGATTCAGTCTGCTCTGTTATTCAGTAAATAGTCTCAGCGCTCTGAAGGAGCCCCATCATCCTCCTCCCCCTCTCCTCCTCCCTCCTCCTCCTCCTCCCTCAGAGGATGCAGGACAGTGTGACTGGTCCTGAGCTCTGACTCCTGACGGCACAG
Source organism: Acanthurus lineatus (assembly GCA_029814665.1). Classification (NCBI taxonomy): domain Eukaryota; kingdom Metazoa; phylum Chordata; class Actinopteri; order Acanthuriformes; family Acanthuridae; genus Acanthurus; species Acanthurus lineatus. The sequence continues at coordinate 16,286,766 of JAPZDV010000013.1, forward strand.
AGCAGTAACCGCGACCATCACGGACACAGTCAGAAATCACTCTCTGGGATCCGATTTTATTTGCGCTTTCACTGGCTTTTTTCCCTTCCTCCTCCAGATCCTTCACACATTTCTGTTGACTCGTGGCAGCATGACGGAATTGGGACTTGCACATGTGGGATAATTTTTATAATGGGTCGCTTTAAATGCACATTTCCACGGAGCTGCAGCTGAGGTTTAATTCAAAGTCCGACCGGATTCTCACAGCGTGATGGATACAAATGAGTTCGCAGTGCTGAAACTTTTTTTTGTTGGGATTTTGGGTGAGTATGACTGTTTTTTTCTTCTTGTACGTTAGTAACACGTTAAGGACTGAAACCTTCCTCCACAACAGAAAAGTCACTGATGTAGTGATGGATAGTGTATTATCAGTAAAAAGGTCCTTCTGCACAGAAGCCCTGCTTTTCGTTGTAGCTTTTTCCTACTTTGATATTGTAGTAACGTGTTTAGTAAATATACAGAGGGTCAGCACAAAATTCTGAACCCTGTGTTTTCTCTAGGGGCCCCTGCCTGCAACCTTGGGCCCTTCTCACATTAGGGGCCCTGTGTGCTCGGTCCCCTGTTCCCTTGAGTTCTGTGACCCTTCAAATGTCGCCATAAGGTCAATGCTTTGAGTATTCCAGTGTATTACTTTATTGCTGTAGGCTACATTTACAGCTGCAAATTGCATGCCATGCTTCCATCTATCACATTATGTGTAACCCAGTGCAGCCTGAGTGTGTCAGGTTGCAGAGTGCACATAATTAGGATTGCTAAGAAGTATCAGGAACATCAATCACATCTCATAGTGAATGCACTGAGTTTGGGATATGCAGTGCCGTACCATGGCATCACGCCCCAGTGGATGGACCTGACCTATATCGTGGCCAATGGGAATTTCTGGATCTGGCTCATTAACTGGTGGTTCTGGGATGAAATCATGTATGAAATTGTTCATGTGGTGCGAGGATGCGACTGAAACCTAAACTTGCCGACACACACAAGCATAATTGTTGTCATGATTTCGATGTTTGTGTTGATGATCTGCTTCATATCAATGCTAGAATGATGCAGAGCACTGACTGAGATGACTTGAAGCATGAATTGAAATAATCAGCTGTATTTAAAGACCGCTGTTGTGCTATAACTGCAGTAAGTAGCAGTGACAACAGAGTAGTAGCGGCACTGTGACTTAGTGATGAAGATGAGTTCAGAGATTGAACTGCTTTGCAGCACAGTGAGTCTTTCCAGGAGCAGCAGCAGGGTGAATGCTCACATAGCAGTTGTTGACCTGGCTTCTCTCTGTGTGGACACATGAGCCAGGTGATACAGGATTTCAATTTCAATTTCAAGCTCTGTGGTTCACAGGGGCTTTAAACTCTGGCTCTTATGCATGGAGCAGTGTTTCCTAATCTTGAGGTCAGGACCCAAAATAGATCACAGACCAGTTTTTATTGAGCTGCCAATTGGAAGAAAAGGTCTTTTTTTCTCTATGCTGGTCTGTTCAGCTGAGATGCCGTGACCCATCCCATACAAAAAAAGATACAAAATTGTCATATGCTCTAATATATTTTATGAGAAACAGAGAAACTTTACACTCAGCAAATATGGTTATTGACTTTAATTTAATAAATACATTTTGTATACAGTTTAAGTTTAAGTTTATGTTTTTTGTGATCTTTATAAGTAGTTTTTGTATAAATGAAGATGTCAGGCAGTTTATAATGTGTTTTTGTAAGACTGATGAGGGGAGACACCAGACTTCTCTTTTGGGCCTCAGGCTGAAAAGGACTGTTGCTGTTTACATAGCGCCTCTAGAGGGATGCACCTGGAGGTGGATAAACAACAAAAGCATGGATCTAACACGCTTTAGGAAGTCTTTTTGCCATTTTAAAGAGTTAATTGTAATGTAGACAGGAGGATGTGGTCTATGTCCGGCCAAGACTTTTAGCCTAGACTCCACTGGGTCACTGCCATGTAACAGCTGTGGCTCAGCGGCATTGTAAGGCCAAGCAGAAAACTAGCTTAGATGCTCCTTTTATGCCCAGACTGTAGTGCAATGCAAAGCAGAGGAAAAAAGATTAATGTGCAATCAAACTAACTCTCATCTGTGTTTCGAATGTCAAAAAAATGACAAATGGTTTGATTTCCCTGCAGCTTTTAAAGCAATGGGAGGTTATATTCCCAGGCTGTTAAAAGTAGTATCCTGTGATAACTCTTGTCATGCCTTAAAGAGTTTTCCATCAAAATCCCAATGGGAAGAAGAGAATTGAGGGCCAGATGGGGTGTGTTCAAAGACAAAAAGAGCAAAATTCATCAAAATCAAACAGAGTCGTTCCAATTTGTTACTTTCAGTTGAAGGCCAGTGTGGTGGAAACAGCTGAAACTAGAGTACAAGGTCCCCATCTGCATCGAGCAGTTCCCACTGACTGCAAAGCATCTGCTTACCCCAATAAACAGCTCTTCATACACTCTCACGGCGAGGGAAAATGCCTTGGGGTTCTTCTGTTCCACTCTCATCTGAAAAAAACGTTGTTGTGAAGATTTTTTTTTAAATTCTATTCATAGACCATCGGTGAGATTTCTTTGAGTTGAGCTCATTTCTATGCATGCGTCTGATGTCCATATGCTGTTTCTTTCCACATGGATGTTGTTATACATGGTGGTGTTTATCACCTGCACATTCCAGGACTGGATGCTTTCAAGTTTAGTAATCAGGGCAAATGATTTGTTTGATCTGGTAGACGACAGGAAAAAAGCTGACTGTATATTTACCCAGATTCTGGTTTTGCCAAAACAATTAGTGACATGATCAGTAGAAAAGTGTTATTTTCATGTTTACAGGCAGCCGAAATGATAAATCTGTTTTCTTGTTGTCACCAAACCCCATAAAAAGTGCATCCAATAATGAATTCATTAAAGAAACAAGTATCATCTGTAATCTGATATAGCTTGTTTCTTGTTCCTTTGCCACAGAGCTTCATTGTTGCACAAAAAAACACATCAATCAACCACATTGTAACACTAAGTGACATGTTCCTGTATCAACAGGTAAACACACTGACAGCACACACACTGTAGTTTATTTTTGACTCAGCCCCACTCACACTGTCCTGCTGCTGTAAACAAAACGGACACTAAAATAGTCCCCAATCAATGAACTGTTTGTCCTTGCCGGGGTAAACATATATACATTACATTCTTCATGAATGTTTACAGTCTGTCTAATATTCTGTCATCCTACCTGTCCATAATGTTATTTTACTGTGTTAGTATTTTCCATTCACACAATGAGATTTCCTTCATTAGAAAGAATGAATGGACAAAGAGGAGACGTATTCTAAGACAGGTTAACATTGTTAGTTTTGTCCTTTTATAGAATTTGTTGGCCATAGCAAAAGTATTAGATATTGCAAGCCGTATTCTTCTTACAGCAACACGCAGATGTTTGATCAGAAGTCATATCGTCTGAGACGTTCAGTCATCCCACAAGATTAGAAATTTTGTTGTGAGACCTCTTGTGTTCACTAGACTGACAAACACACAATAAACACATGTATCATACAATTATCTGTGAATTAGTCAAGACTGTAGGTTGTACTTGGTTATTCTGCAATGCCTGATCTGCAGACCTGATATTCAAATTTCTGTCCTTAGCAAGAGTTCGCTGAGGTACAAATACTTCATTAATGTATTTAAGTTAAGTTTTCAGTCATTGGTATTTTACTTAAGTATTTAGTTTTCTGACAATATTTTAGCTATTATTACCTCCAATGTTTAAACACTAATATCTCTACTTTTTTTCTTATGTTTTCAAAATAGATTTTTTTACTTTATTTTTAATGCATTTCAGGGGAATAAAGATTATTTTAATTTAAGCATCATCATGTCCCCCCTCCCAACCTAAACACCAATTTTTAACCTCAATGGATGAGAAAATAACATTGTCCACAAATTCCTTTGCGCTTCCTTGTTCCTTTGTTCCATCAGAGCATAACACACAAGACAGATGTAACATGAAGAAAACAACATAAAAAATGTATCAAGACCAAACAGATGAGAGAGAGATGCATGATAGAAAAGAGGCCTCTTGTGAATGTGATGTGAGGGAACTAGTGGGACACTGATGAAAGTAACAGCCAATGTCACTGATGGGGATGGAGCATTATGTTTTGTTTCAAGTTCTGTTGATGAGATTGAAAGCTGATTTGTACATTGAAGCAAAATTAATGTTCAATTCTTTTATTGTTTTGTTTTTACTTCATTTTAAGTCAAAAAGATTTAAGGTTAATGGTCTTTGAATTGTTATAATATGACATGAGGTTTGGATAGCTTTGCACTGAAACAGCTGGCTTCAGTGGGCTACTCTTTATTTTAAACTCTGAGTACATTTCAGAGTTTTCTGTATTTCTACTTTTCCTAACAGGAATCTTTTTTGAACAAATGTCTGGTAATTCTACTTCAGTGAAGAGCATTTCTAGGCTACTTTTGCCACCTAAAATTAACAACCAGTGCAAACATGCTTGGTGGAACAAAGCCCATGGTTTAACAAGTAAAAGGTGTAACTGATTCATCGACATTGTTACATTTGAGCTTCCTCCATAGTTCAATTGCAGTGCAAGCATGTTAAGAGCATTATTAATATTTCAGTTAAGAATTAAAGATTCATTCATCAGGAGGGGCTTGAACTTTGTCTCCTCGCTCATCCTGCTCATATCACAGTGTGATGCTGAGGTCTTGCTGACTCTAAGGAGCAGAATGTGTGACTGACTGAGCTCCATGTGGTCAGCAGATTACAGAGGCATTTTACACTTTAAAGATGAGCCTGTTATGTAACAGCCTATCTGTTATGAGTAGTATTTCATGAAACTACTCCTTATTAAAAAAATTATGAACAAGGTCAAATGTCCGTTCTATCAGATTAGATTACGTTTCATTTCAAATGAACAAATGTACAGCATTATGCATTTGTATGAAGTGTAAAATTATAAATTCAAAATAAGGAACATGAATACCAACATAAAGAATCTAAATTCAGAAATAAATTGTTCAAATTCTACAAACCAGAAATGAAATTGATTAGCTGGTTCACATAAAATTTGAGTTAACTGTTAATTTTAACTCACAGTCTGTAAAATGTACACAATAAAATATCTTTAAACAGCTATATCTTTATTATACATTTCACTAACACTATCTCAAATGCTTTCAACAATGTACAAACTTGAGAAATTTATTTGTCATTTATTTGTCGTTTATTTGTTGTTTGTTGTTGTCATTGAAAGATTTCAACTTGGGCTCTGAGTAAATCTTTTAGATTATTTATAAAACAAAACATTATTCAATTCCCTAAAATAGGCAATCAGTAGTAAATAGTATAAATAAATAATGATAATCAAAATATTTTGTATTTGCTACCTTGTTACAAACTTGTTATGTTAGACACTCTTATAATGTCATTCAGGCCTAAAAAAATGCTGCAAATAAAACACATTAGTAGTCTGGGTAGCTTGAAGAGACCAAGCCAAGCACTCATTATCTGTTCTCGTTTGTAGGAGTCATCATGTAAAGGTACTGAAAGGCAGAGCTGGAGCTAAATGGTGGTTTCTTGTCCCTTTGTATCACAGTGTAGGAGCTCTGACAGAGTGTTGGTTTTCTGTCGAGCACCAGTCAGATTTCCAATCACAGAACAGAATAGGTGGTAATGAGCATTGTTAAGCTGCACACTGGATTTAACTGTAACTGAAAACTCCAAAGAGTGAAATTAATGATGGATGATTGCATGAAATTAGTAACCAATGACAGGAGAGGACCACACATGATGACAAGAAATTTTTTTCTCAGGAGACAAAACGTTTTCAGCCGTGCAGCCAAAAAGTAATTTTCCGCTAAAACTTTCATGTAGTTATAATGACGACAGCAGCCAGCGTGTAACGAGATGAAACCATTAGGCGAATAGAATGGGGAAAATACTCTCTCAGTCTACCAGCTTGCTTGGCAGCAATCCACTGCTCCTTGTGTGAATCAATTGTTTGTCGATACTCTAAAGCATACTGAGATTAACATTCAATTAACACTCAGGCAGGCCTTTGCATTCAGAAACAGATCCTGACTCATGTTTAGGTCTTCAGAGGGCTTAATTAAGAGCCCTTTGTTTACAGTTCCCCCCCGACAGAAATAGTCTGCGATATTTTTTGTGGATTGTGAACAACTGCCAGTTTGAAGTGTTGGCAGTAACGCATTAGTTAGTTAGGGACTGTACCAAAATTATTTGCATAGAGGGGTGTTAAAAGCTGCTTGGTTGTGTTTTCATTTTGCTCAAGTGTAGGTATTCAAAATATTTTGGATGGTTTTAGGCCAAATTAATTTTGTTTGCAAAACCATAGCTAAAAAACGTTTTATCGACCTTCTTCTTCTTAAACCCGGGTCACTATTATTTTTACATTTTGTTCCATGTTTAATTGAAAATCTGCACAAAACTTTTGAATAAAGCAGAAAATGATTAAATACCTTTGCTAGTTGAATGTATAATTCAAACAGCTTTTCCAAGTGGTCATTATAGTGGTTATTATGAACTTTTCTTTAATTGCACAGAAAATGCACCTTGTATGCACAATTTACTCTTCAGAGAGCTACAAAAACCTGGCCAGATATTCTATATGCCTGGCCTGGTCAATGAACAGACTACAGAGTACTATTAGTTCTGTTATGACTAGTTACTTTATTACAAAGGCTGTCAGTGGTGGGTGTGAATTTTTCATTCTGTATAAAGGCACCTCTGAGTTGTGCTGCCTGATGAAAAAATAAATACAGTTACTAATGAGTCTTGTCAAATAATCAAAAAGAAATTACACCAAGTAATATGTAAATGATTAATTAATAACATTTTCAGGTAGTTTTGTATTTTTCACAGCACTTTTCTTTAAAAGAAACGCACTCGCAGGAGTCGGACGGTGATTTTTTTCATGCATTTACAGTAGCTGCTGTTTACAAAATGAGCCTAGTTAGATGTCAAAGATGTTTTAGATTCGTCACTGACCCTTATAACAACCCATGTGTCCTCAGTCTCTGAAGCAGAATTGCAGTTTAAATTTATCTGTCTTTCTGTATCCATCTTTGCCTCATCAGCTGTCCTTTCTCTTTCGTCTTTTAGTCTCAGACAGGCTGATGAACAGCTTGTTGGCACCGTCCTAACTGCCTCAGAGGCAGAGGTCTTTCGCACTTTGTGATCAGGCAACAGAGAGAAATGAAGCTGTCTGTTCTTTTCTCTTTGGGAAAATGTTTTTTTTTCTTGTTCATTATTTGCCTGTAACTCCTGTGTTATTACATATTAAATGGATTTTGGACAGAAATAGGGAGCAGGAGATCTCATCATCAAATGCCTTCATTTTCTAGATGATATTGATTGATGAGGTATTAAGATGTGACGGACTTGACTGCTGTGTAAATTTACATCTTTAATCAGTATCAGTGGTCTCAACCTCCATGTGTCTATTCATGCGTCTAAATCCACCACATCCCTGATAAGAATGTGATCAAAGTAAAAGTGATAATGTGTTTCTCTGCTGTACTCTTGATGTTATCACAGAGATTGTGCCATGGTACTGTGATTTATAGCTAGTACAAGTTTAAATTTTTCTTACCAATCAGCTGTATTGGGGGGATGAATCACTGAGGTGTTTTCTTTTGTGTTTCAACAAGTTTGGACTTTTAAGGGAAAAGTGCATGTATTTTATCTTGTCGTTCTGGCAGAGAGAGCATCCATTGCAAAGTGAATGCTCAATGAGAACTTGTATCATGGGGCCAAGGCTGAATTTAAACAGCTTATTTATCTGAGAAGAAAATAGTCCCATTCAATTGAACCTCTGAATTTACAGCCTTGTTTTGCTCTGTGTAGCCATGCAACTGTTACTCCTGTCAGAAGCATTCAGTGTTTTTCTAGAAAGCCCACATAAATAGCATAATTAATGCCTGTCATGTTGTTATTCCATGCAACAAATGTTTGCCTCTTCTTGACCGCAAGTGTTGTAGAGATGCTTTGTTTAGTGGTTTGTCAAATAGGAGAAGATACAAAGTGGCTTTGGGCCATTTTTGGCTTTTATTTTGTAAAAGAAAATACTAATTCTTAGTTGAAGCAGACATGGGGGAATACTGATGAAAGCTTGTCTTGCTTTGCCTCTCTAAAGCTGTATATGCAGGTAATTATCTTAGTTCACACGGAATGATTTTGAAATCATAAAGTGTGCTGACTTTGCCAGTTCACTGTGTTTTAATCACATCTTTGCTCCTTATCTGTCACCAACAGCCTGCTCCGTCTATCTTTGTGAGCAAGCAACAATTTATTCTCATATGAACACAGGTTTTTTCATATAAACAAATGTTTAAAAAAAAACATTTTTAATGACACATTTTCATTTGGATGCTTCATCACTGATAAAATGAACATGAGATGCTAAGTGCAGCAGCTTCGTCACTCCCACAAACAAGCCATCATAGCTCAGATGAATTCGCTCCACAGGAGCCCACTCCGCTGAAGCTTGGCTGTAATTTTCCTCTCCACATAGTAAATGGACTGCATTTATTTAGAGCTGTTATCCCAAAAGCCCTTCATGGTGTCTCGCATTCAACCATGACGTGCTGTTGAGCACCAGCCCCGCAATCATGAGCCCACCTGCTCCACCACCTAAGCTGCTGTCGACCTACATACATGCAAACAGTATAATAGGTTAGAAAAAGAGCATTTATCTGCAGAAAGTCCCCCATCATCTTCTCCACCACTGGCATTTTATTTCTGTCTGCCTCCGTCATGGTCATCCAGCAACCCACCTCTTCTCCTCCCCCCTCTTCCTGCTTTTGTTTGCCAAGTATCCAGCGTTCCCCTCTGTCTCGCACATCTGTGTCATTCTTCAGTCTCTTCCCCTCTCTCCTCCTTGACCTCTGAGATCCCCCCACTTTGGAGACTTCGCTCTGACAGAAACAGCCCAGACACTTCCACTCAGGCATGAGAGAATGGAAAGTCCTCCTGGGTTTATTTAGTGCAGCAGGCAAAAAAAAATGACACTCTCCTTCATTGTATTTTAATTGAATTTTTCAGAGACAGATTTTGGATTGAAAGTGAATCTGTTGCAATGAAGCATTTTACTTTAAGTGCACTATCTTCCTCCAGAGTTCCCCCCATATTACCTTTTCCACCTTCTGAACGACTTTTCCTCTATTGTCTGCTCTCCTTTTTGTTCCTTTCACATAGCGCATCAGTTGATGGGTGAAAAACTCTCACTAAGTAGTCAGTCACTATGGCTTTTCCTCACTGTGAATCCCATAGGCTTGTAGTTTTGAGGACAGAATTGCTTTTGTCCATGGGTAAAAGAACTTCCAAACACAACTGAGGATGCTTTATAAAGTGACACTGTGTGTCTGGCAGGTCTGTCCCTCCTGTGACTGTGGATATTCTCAGAAATGTGATAAACATCTGAAGCTTTTCATTGAGGCTGAGGCTCCAGAGCAGCAGTAGTAGCAGTAGCAGCAGCTGGTAGCCATGGTTGTCTGAAGAGCAATAAAGATAGAAATGTCCTGTCTTCACAGCACTCCTCTCACTCATTCACAGATGACACATCTAGCTTTAAAAAAACTATTCCTAATCTGTAAACTTTTAATATTTGTTGTATATGAGCTGGCAAGAGGTTTGAGAATATGTGAAAGTATAGTGGCTAAACCAATGCTTTAACAGGTTTTTGTGTTGGAAATAGTAGAGCATTCTTAGTGCCTCTCACTGGACACTTTTCAAATTAGATAAAGATTTGAATCCTGAGTGTTTTTAAGTTGACCCAGATAGTTTGAGGGACAAAGAGAGTTACAGACAATTAGAAGAGGAAACAGCAAATGTCTTATCTACTTTTACTGGCACCCTTTAGTTACCTGTTGGTGGAAAACAAATCCACTTTGGCCCCAGGCCATATCAAGAGAATATAGAAACATCCTGAAAAACACAAAGCCACAATTCCACAGTTTAATCAAAAAATAGGAATTATTGTAATGTAAAGTAATTGTTATTTTTAATACTACATACTTTGTGATAGGGGTTGCTTGTACATATGAGACAGACAGAGAATTAACTTGCAACTTTGGTGTAACTCTCAGTTCTTAAAGGGATTTTCAGCATCTTTAAGCTCACTGTTTTAGTTTTTCAGTCTATAACTTTATTGGTTTGGTTCACTTCAACCCATCTGTTAACAACCAACATAGGAAGACATTTGAGCAAATAACCAATCTGTTAGCTGCTCAGGATAATCCACAGTCCTCACTGTCAAGTTTACCTTTACTTCATGTGAAATAGGGCTTTAATATCTCATATAAGACAGCTAGGATCCACCTTCAGTTAAAAGAAGAAAAGGCTCTTTCATGACCACAGCTACAGAAAGCGATTGTATTATTAATGTGTGCCACTGAAATTTTTTCTTTATCACACAAAAGAGTCTAAATGCTGCCTTAGAAGCTTTTCAAGTCCTGAGAGGAAAATTTACTATGGCAGATAATAATGAAATAATTGAATAACACTAAAAAAAAGAAGTATTGGACAGCGACATTAAATTTAATCAGCAGATTCAGTACAAAGTTTTCTGTACTTTAAAAACTTCAATATAGGTATAAATGAGTTGGTGAAGGGACCATCAATACAATATTTCTACCCTAATAGCTTATTACTTGTTGAAAAACAGATCTATGGGCAAAACTTTGTACTTAGGCTGATAGAAGATGTAGTTTTTTTTGCTTTTGTGCTGATAAGCTCAGAGAAAAAGCTTGTTCATTTTGTTACCCAAAAGTTTACTTCCTTCTCTGTTTTAAACTTGGACCAACAATGATCTGCTTCCATAAACTGACACACTTTGCAGTCATACCCTGTAACCTATTGCAACCAGGGTGGGTCAGTGCTTTTATCACAACAATATCCTCTCTTGTTACTGTGTCAGAGAATGTCCCCATGGTGGCCTCTTATACAGACCTCTATGACAAGGTCAGTCATTTTCCTGTCAGAGAGCTCTGCTGATAACACAGTGTCTGACAGTCCATCACTGTCCTTCACAGAGATAAACTTATGAAATCTCTACTGTGGCTTCTGCCTTCAGCTTTTTTAACCTGTTCACATCCACCTGTGACCTGCTTAAGATATTTTAAAGTGGCTACACTCTGCTTATAAAGATTGTAATGTTTAATCTTTGGTTGTTGTTTTTTTAAACACGCTTTACATCCTTAGATTATCCACCAGCTTTCATACATGCGTGTTGGCTATAAGCTATTCTGTTATAAGCTTTCCATTTGGATATTGCATGTAGAGTAATATTCATCTATAAAGGGAAGATGTTAAAAGATTAATATCTGCCCAGCTTTAATTTATAAGCTGCTACATGTCATTGAATATTAAAACATGGATTTTGATAAGTCAGCATCAATATCATAAATAAATAAGATCAGAGTAGAAAGAACTGTCAGGGCATTAATTTGCTTGGGGATGGAAAATTCCTGCCTACATGTTAGCATCCTTTAAGAGAAAATAAACTACCTCCAGAAGGAGATAGGTAGCAATTTCTTCTGTGTGGCTGAAAGACACTTGTGTTAACATGTGTGATGCTACCAATCACTGGACTTTTGTTTGTCTGCATGAATTAATTGGTTTAATTTAAGGGTCATATAAAGGTCCAACACTAATTAACAATGTTAATAATGGATCTGTATGTTACGTGAAACAGTTTTTTAGAAGTAAATTGTGTTATAGCTGCTGTGTCCCTGTGTGCCCACACACTGTTAAGCACCTGACATTTACTTTAACTCTGCCTCTACTTGCTCTTGTCAAAAGAATTTCTATTTATCTGTACACTGAGGGAAAATATTCCTTAAAAGCAGAGCTATCTGACTCTGTGACCTCCGCTGGATGAGCTCAGTCATTGCTTGGGGAGGTGTAGTTCCCCTGGATCTGAGAGAAGAAAGAACAACAAAGAGGAAAGGAGTAACTCTATCCTTGTAAAAGCAGGCCTTAGTTAAACTTTTTGATCACCTTGATAAAGACTATTTGGCTTATTTTGTATTACATAAAAGGCATCGCTTCAAGTCCCTAGCGTCTTGTTTTTTCATTATTTAATTTTTTGTATTGATTGAGATTTCATCCATTAACCTGGTGGTCAGTGACTCGCAAACATCTCTTTGACCTCTGCTCTAAAATAAGATATCCATTCTATTCCTTCGCTTCCTTCTGGCATTCTTACATGTCATCTGCATTGCAAACAAAACAAACGCTTCCTTCAGAGGGTCTCATTGATCTAGCTTGCTTGCTTTTCTGCAGACGGCTAACACAGGTGGTGGGTGGTTTGAAACAAATACTCATGGATCTTCAAAGCCACTTTCAAAGATCACAGAGGGAGATCATGCTTTTATTTATCGACGCTGCTCTGTTTGCACATGAAAATGGGCTTCAAATTTATTTGTAAATGCAGAGTTTTTGTTTGATTCTCACTTGTTCTCAGTTTGTTCAGCACCACTAAAGTGATCTTAACTGCTGGTGTATGTACAACACAGCATTACTGCCATCCTGTTCTCATTTCCAGGTCAACAAATACCTACGTATTCCTGCTTTTACACAGACAATCCCTTAATATCTGTGCATAGCATGTTAAGTCTTCTGCAAAGTCAGAACCATTAAATCAATGCTATGTGACAGTCAGATTTTTTCACACTTAGGAACCAAAACTACTTGGTTAGTTTTAAGAAAAGATCATTGCTTTGACTTTTGAATTTGACTTTCAGCATACAAAATTGCACTTTTTATGCTGATGATACTGTATTTTATGTTAACAAGGTACAAAGGGACTTTAATTTGTCAAAGGAAAATATGAAATTAAATCAATTTTAAATGATCTGAATATGGACTATTGTTGAATGCATTTGCCCCAATATATATTCTTTTTACTTTTTTAAATGTAGTTTGGTAGCTTGAATTTCTTTATCCATCTTTACTGGTTCAGGAAGCCAGTATGCATTCCCCTCTTTAGCCTTCTCTTTGCTTGTAAAAGCCTCAACTTATTTAAAAGATTTTTTTCTCTATCTATTTAGGGAGAGTTGAAGACAGATGGTACAGAGCGAATAGAGGGAACCAAAAGAGCACCTGAAGTGCTTCCCTTTTTTAATTTTCTCAGATTACATTTTGAACAGAGGCCCAAGATTGTTGTATGCATAGATAAAAAGTTAGAAGAGAGCTTCTGATGGTTATTCCATTTTTTTTTACTGTTTCAACTATAAAATTATTTTTTGTGCAATAAAAACAAAAATTTACAGAAAAATGCAGCCAAGAGCAAAAGCGCTTCCTCTCCATATAAATCTGGACATTAAGATAAACTCTTCTATATACTGTCCGCCGTAACTTATCCTGATGATGATGAGGCCAACCTTAGATGAACTGAAGGCTGCTAAACAAGGCCAGCCACTTTTGTCTCTATAAACCTGCTTGGACAGAGGTGGGAATTCATCTGCTTTCTTTCATCTTCTCTTTTCTTCTCATCTATTTTTACCTTGGCAGCATAACAGGCAGTGGATGACAGAGTGACAGTGTGCCAACAGAGCACGACGGGCACACTGTCAGCCAGTGTGTAACGCCTACATAACCTTGATTTATTTCTCTCCTTGTTTTAAAAAGCTCTGCCTGATCTGCATAATTCACAACTTTAATGCTGTTTCAATGTAGCCCTAAAGATACATTTCAGATGACTTAGCAGTTCTAGTTGAGTGTAAAGGATTGTTGGTTTAAAACTCACCCTAACTGACAACAATTTTTTCATACAGCTACAAGCACCCTGCTCAAGTAGAAGTTTTGTTTTTGCAAATATGATATGCAGGCCTACAGGATGCTAACGATTGCAGCCTGGTGGTGTCCTGCTAATTTTAGACCCATTTTAAACCAACATGCAGAGAATCTGATGAGTATCCTGCCGTTTGGGTAATCTTTTCTCTGTACAATACATCAAAGAACAAAAAAAGGCTTAATTATGCATTTGTTATTATGTCTGATTTTTCTGTGTCGATTCAAGAGTCAGTAATTGTTCTATAAATAGCAGTTTTAATTAATTTTCAAATGAAGGCATCCATTTGACAATAACTATGCATAATTTTATTGAAAGTCAAGTGTTAATTTGCCAGCATGATCCTCTGCCTGCACCATGATGTTTAAAGAACTTAATTTTCCTTTTTCATAATTAGAATTGATCTGATTACATCATGAAGAGCTGAGCTTAATCCATGACCAGCTCGCCCTACAGTGTTCGCGAAAGGCCTCATTAGCTTAGCCGTGTGTGTGTATATGAGATTTGTCTCTGCTCTGCTGCCTGGTAAGTTGTTTCTCAGCAACAGCAGTCACAGATCTGTGAACCCCAGTAAGGAGGAGTCTGAAGGCCTGATAAATGGTATGAAAATACACGAGTGGCTGAGTGAACGTACATGTATGAAAAGCATCTGTCCATGTGTGACAGCTGAAAGATTTAATAATTAAGTCATCTTTAGCATCCTAAGACTAAATTTCTGTTTTCAAAAGAGGCTCTGAATAAACGACTTTAATTACATAGTATTAAATGTACACAGTTCCAGCAAGTGAAAACAAAAGAACGCAGTCATTTGTCTTTCACCGCTCAGCTGGTGTAACTCAAAAGCAGCTTTCACACTGAGTTACTGCAAATATTCACTCATAGTTTCAGTAAATTGAAAAGACATAGCCACAATGTACAACTCACAGATTTTATATCAGATACAGGTATATTGTATTGTTGCCATAGAGATGCTGCTTGAAGGGTCTTATTGGCAATATGTTGGTAATTGTCCTCACTGTTCTGCTGTGCTATACTGCTGCTCTGTGCTTTTCTAGAACATAAAAATAGATATACAGATAAGGGCACTGTAAAAAAACAAAAAAAAAACAAAAAAAAACCTTTAAAGTTGCACTAATCAATATTTGTGTAAAAAACAATCACTAAAATGTGTAGCTGTGTGATGTGAAAGGGGAAACTCATAGTGATGAATTCGAAAAGATTATTCACCTGACTATTAGCTAACAAATTTGGTTTAAAGACACCATTACTGCTCTTATCAGTGTTGTTCCTGAAAGAGAGCAACTGTTATCAGCAAAACAGCTCTGAAAGACTGACTGCATACCGTATGGATACAGCACTAAACTACAATAGAAGTTAGCAAGTAGTTAATGAACATAGTGCAGCAATTAGCTGCCAAAGAAACAGACAGTAGTGAGCTAAAGTGAGGGTGAATATGAGCTGAGATGACTCAAAAAGAGAGAAAACCTTCTGTCAGACACTGAGATATGAGGAGGTTATGGTCTTTACAACACTGACTTAGATGTTATGGTCTGAGATGAGTGTTGTGTTTACAGCTTGTTCCACTTCCTTCAAGTGGAAAACACCATTTAGACTGAATGCAGCTTTAAAAAAGTTGGTTAAAGCCATCCTTCTGATATTTCATCTGCTGTCTAAATCCAGAGTGCTATTGATTTGGCAAAGTGTCACGCGGCAGGATGAAAGATGCACCAAGCTGCTATACTTTATACTCCAGCATTAATCGCTGTATCGCTCAACCAAATCTCTCTCACACACACTGAGTCACTGCTGATGCCAAATCTGTCTGTGTTCCCTCACTTTGTAAAGCCGGTAGAGTTGAATTTATATTTCAAACGGCTTCCTGTGGTTGGGCAGACCACATGCTGAAGGCAATCCTGCTGCTAGATTGTTGTTACAGGCTGTTTTCATCAGTTTCTCCATCCTGCCTGTGTTTATTAATAACTTATAAGACAATCAGTGGGTACCAGATCTCTTTGCTGGGTCTACTTTCAGCAGCATATGAGATTCAAATCTAGCAAGAATAAGAACAGTATGAATTTGTGCAAAGTTTGCAAGCTTTTTAAAGCTTGGTCAAAAATGCAGAACTCACACTATCATCTGAAGAAGTCTTTTAACTCACAGGTAGGAATGTATGGATTAAATCATCCATACTGCATATTAAAAGCAGCACCCTTTCATTTATTTATTTCAAAACATGATTATTTGGTTATTTTTAAGATTATTGGATTATTGCGAATACAGAGAACAGAAAATATACTCTTGTAGCTTATTTTAATATATACATCAATATATTCAGGCCATCTAAGCAAAAAACAAAATAGACCATGTAAAAATCACAGTATGGTTAATCATACAAATCGCCTGTAATCTGGTAATGTACTTTAAGCTATTAGTTTAAATAGGTAAATACACAGACCACAGAATATTTATTTTTATATTAAAAGAAATCAGTGACTGCTTTCTAAATACATCCTTAACTGCTCATCTAAATACATCCTTAACTGCTCATCTGGTTATCCACAGTACCAGCACTTAGCATGTACTGATTTGACCTTCATAATTCATCACTACTGAGGTTAATATTACAAGTGGTTTCAGTAGCGTTGTATATTCAAAAGCTTTTATAATACCATAAAAAAACTGGATAAAAAACTGAAAACTTAATGACCTCTTGAGGGTCTTTGATGTGCAAGTGTTCAGATTTGAATTTTTAGCATGATAAGATACAGATAGCCTTTTTTTTCATTACTCAGGACTAAACAAACAAATAACTATGTCAGAAAATTTTGCCCCAACATGTAATATCATGTAAACTGTCTTAAAACACAATCACTCCTTCAAATGCTGTGGATGCAACAGAACTTGTGTGATCCTAACTGGTTTGTTATCAAAGAGTGCAGATGGGATATTTGGTTTTGCTGATTCCTGCCGCACAGAAGCTTATGTGCTCAAGATGTATTTATGTTGGATGTTATACACAAGATGTTATTTTTGGGCTGGTCTGCTTGATGATTACCGTCGGGAGAAATGACATGCAAGAGGAGACCTGTGGGAAACAGTAGGCTGGAAGCCAAGGTTTAAGGTCAGATGAGAACTTCCAAGAAGTGCGACTTTGAAGAGTCTGTAATTTTCCATGATATTTGACTTGATGTGGTCATTAGCATAGACACAACGATGGATGACATATTGTCTCTGTGCTCTCTAATTCTCTTTTAAAGAAAGAGCTGGAGTAGATTTCATGTATTGACATAACAATGTTCAGACAAGGTGAACTTGTCAATGATTCTGACATTTTGACTTCCCAAGTGTTTCTGGTTAGAGCCAGTTGAGATCTGAAACAGCTTTTCTGTGAAGTTTCTGTCATCTTTCTAAGTCTCTAAAACCTTAACTTACTTTCCCCTTTTTGTAGAAAATCCAACACTGACATAGATTTTCTGCATTCTTGCTGTTTTTGTGTTTGTTAAATGTTCAAATGCATCAAGTTTAGTTTTCTGAAGGTTGTCCAGGGCTTTTTGTAAAATGCAAATAATTAACTGGAGTAGAAGTAGATGAGAGTTAAGTTTAGGGAGAGGAGGAGGAAGCGGGAATATTTTTCCATTAGAGCATTTAGCTAACACAACCATATTTAGGGGTGATTTGGAGGATTTCGTCATACCAGTATTCTTTGGTAATTTGCTAACTGTCAATAAAAAACGTACTCTTGACCATATTTGGAGACCTTTTCCTTATAAGGAAGATTTTCCTTTTTTTTGAACTTTAAAAAATAAATATGTAACATAATTTCCCAAAAGGAAGCAATAATATTTTGGTTCAAAAGATACAACTCATCTTCACTCACTCTGAAAGGTTTGGAGATAAATTACCATATTTAGTCTCACTGTGCTCGACTTTAAGAAACAAGCAAAAACTAAATTCAGACATATTTACACAGTTTTAGGATAGTTTTTAACTTGCTACACTTAACAAAGTAATATTTTTACAAAATCTGGTTGATGGAATTTCAATACTTTTTTTTAGATTGAAGAAAACATTAACCACTTAGGTTCGACTTCTGACAATTATATATATAAAATAAACTTACATAGAAATGACTAAAGTAAACAAATCAGTGAACTTAAGAGCTACTGAAAAATTTGGTACCTTTACAAGCTGTTTCCCCTGTTTCACAGTCTTCATGTTTAGCTAGCTTTGGCTTCATTTTCTGTAATCAAACACGAGAGTGATATTATTGTTTTATCTAAATTTTGACAACAAGCACACTTTACAGATATCTGTGAACTTAACTACGTTTCTTCCATGTACTTTTTAATAAAATCAACATCAAGCAACAAGAAAACCAAATGTTGGCACACTTTGTTCTAACTAATTGTAATATTTTAGACAAACACACCTGATGAAATAATCTTGTCTTAAACACTCCACCCCAAAACATCCTTACATGCTCAAACAGGGAAGTCTCTATATTTAGCACTCTAACCAGTCTTTGTCCTGCAGGGCGTCTTTCAAACTGTTTCTTTGCACTTCAAAGGGAGATACACTTTCCTGTGCCGCAGCACGTTTAGTTTCGCTCCTTCGTAACACTGCAGTAACAATGAGCTCTTCTTCTTCTGCAGGAGTTTTGATCAGGGAACATTCTCGCTCTCTCTCTGTCTCAGTTTTTCTCTTTCCCACCTCCTCCACCTCTGTTGGAGGTTCACACTGAAAACAAAAAAAGAATTAAGCTCATAAAATTGGAAATTCAGTGCATGTCACAGTTAATGCGTTTATTCAGTCATGACAATGCTCACTCAAATGGATTATAGTCACCTGAGATTATCTTGTTTACCTCTGAGAATCTGCTCCCATCAATCAAAGCAACATGCAGTTGTGTGTGAGCTTGCTCTTTTGGTTGCCTGCAGTTCAAACACACAAGGGGATTTCCTCAGGACCCAACAGATGATGAACTGTCAATATTCACCTGACAATCTAACGCAGTGATGTTGACTGGGCCTGCCAACTGAGGGCCAGAAGGGAGGAATACCTTATCACAGTTGTTGCTCCACCCCCTCACCTCCCCAAAAGGCCTTGTGATCAACTTTTCACAGACTGACAAGACTTACAAGTAGTTGACCAGAGTCAGTCAATCATCCGCTGTCATTCTTTTTTTAGATGTGAGGCCATTAAACTTCAGTCAGGACGTTATAAACAAACAAGACATCCATGATCACAACAGCCATGGGAGGGGAGATGGTATGGTAAACTGAAAGAACCAACGGTCACAGACAGAAACAGAGATGTTTGTTTTTATAGCAGAAAATGTAAATTAAACAACAACTGTTTCCTTTTTGAGTGTATTTAACTTGTGGGAACTTAGAGGTTTCAGTTCACTGGGAATGACTCCTATTTTGTTTCTTCACAGTCAATGCCTGGATGATGAGAGGAGTGTCAGGTGAGCATATCCATCCATCCATCCATCCATCCATCCATCCATCCATCCATCCATCCATCCATCCATCTATCCATCCATCCATCCATAACATCCATAACATCCATAACATACAATACATTGAAGTGCCTTAATTTCTGTGGGAAACAGAATTTTTTTGGTCAAAAGTTAGGATATAACAACAAAAATAGAACAAAGCGAGATTGTGATGGTAAGCCAGTAATTGGTATTTAACTGATCCAAGAACACAGTTGTTAAAAAATGACACTCATGATGGACCGTGTGAGGAACAGAAGTTAGAGCTTCATCACAGAACCTAAAGAGGGAAAGAAACATGTCAAAACATGCTGCATACATTTTGTAAATATTACAAGAGCATCCATTTGTGTCATGTTTCATTTTAGTTACTCCAACGGAAGTAACACACATAAAGCAGGATACATGACCTTTAAATGCTTTCCTCTCTTCTTCTTTGTGTCCTCTCAGCCACTGACAGTTTGGACATAGAGCCCACTCCCCCTCGGCCGAAGAAACCCTGTAATGAATCCCGGCTGCAGTGGGAGGTGGAGGTCTGTGGAGAGGACTTCAAGAGGGACATGAGTCACATAGATCCACAGCACTGGTGCAACCTTACACACTTCATCAGGTACGACCATATATAGTTGTTCATGATCTTGTACATAAACTGTGTCTTAATGACAGCTATGTACATGTTAATAATCATGTTGGAAAGAAAAATATTACTTTAAATATATAACAGACAATAGTCAAATTCCTTGGGCCCTGTTGCTTTGCATAATAACAAGATTGGGTATAAAATAAGAGGAAAATATAGAATTGTCATGAAATGACAAAAATAAATGCAGTGTAAAAAAAAGTAAAAAAAATGTAAAAAAAGTGAAAGTCTGAATCTGAATGAGCTCTGAAGCTCCCAAGTTATACGTTGATGACAAACCTGTGGGTTGGGTATGACTGTGATGGGAATCTGTTCAGAGTAGATGATCTGCTTGTTTCCAAATAATATCTCCATATTAATTTATATCCCAATGGCATCCTGCATAGGCATGCGTTTGTCATCATCACATGTAATAGAGGCATTAATTTCAAAACACACCTACACACAAAGAATCAATTCCAGTGTAATTGCATTGAGAGGCATTTGTGGATGTCTAACCTGATTTTGTACATCTCCAAAATGGATTATCAGCAGAAATATGTACTCCTACTGCCTCTATTTGTTTATAAGGTGATTCCAACACATCAGCACAAGTGTAACTCATGCAGCAACCTCTGTGGCTGAAAAATGAAGCAAACACCCAAATGTTGAAAAGCTACAGCCTCTCAAATGGCCCCTGGCTCTAAAAGCAGGCCAGTCCATGTACAGCCATACATCACAGTGCCCAAATTCACAGCAGAAACAAACATGTTTACAACCTGATACAAAACATAATTTTGATTTCTACAGCTCATTCACCTGCTCTTTATATTCAGAAGGAACAGTGTGTTTCCTCTTCAGCCCCACACTCTCCTCCAAATAAGCTCTTTAAACCTCCCCCCCCCCCCCAAAAAAAAAACAAATGGTGAAAGTCCAACTGCCAAACTCAAGTCTTTAAAACAGCAATCATCCAACCAATGGATGAGGTCATAGTGACCTCATTCAATTTTACTGTCTTTTGAATAACTCTACTTTGTCTGCTTGTTTCTGAAAAAAAAAAACTGTTCTGGTGGTCTTCACCATGAACACTACACAATGATTTGTTTAATTTTCTGATTCCAAGATTAGCCAAAAAGAGAAATGTATCCCATTACTTTAAACAGGTGCTCATTAATTCTGCCTGTTGACCCAGAATGATGTGTAAATGTTGAAAATATGAGAGAATCTTTATGAGACAAATTTCATGAGTAAATTTTGTTCCTACATGAGTCAGCGACTGCAGCTTGTTATTGTCAATTATGACAAGGATTGTAGAGTGAATGTGTAATCAGGAAACTTGTCTGGAAAAGGCTTCAACAAAGGAGCAAATGTGTCATTTTGTGCAACCAGAAGAAAGCGGTGAAGGATTAAATACAAGGAAAATTCCCCCACATTTTTTAAAGTTCTTATCTCCAACACATATTTTCTTAAGTGCTGTTGTTTTCCTGCCTGAGCGCTATATATTTGTAGTTAAAAAAATAAAAAATGATGGACTGTAATTCATCCCATCCTGCAAGCCTCCTGCAGCTGGTTGAATGTCCGTGGGAGGGGAAACAGTTGGAGGTTTGCTTCCCAAAACCGGAGCTGTTTTCAAGAAGCCTCAGAGCACCGACCACCCATCTGCATCTATCTTTATCTCGATATTCACCTCATTCCTTCCTTTCACCTTTGGCCTCTTACGTTATTTTCCTTTAAATGCTGAAATAGAAGGAGAGGGGGAGAGTCATGGGACTGGTGTCTTGCACAACAACATACACTCGGGAGTCTCAGATCAACTTGCAAATGATCATCTGAGTCACAGATTTGTGGGGAAAAATCAAAGATTCTTAGAACCACCAGCTCAGGTGCTTCAGCGATCTGCTTTCTTGTTTTTTTTTTCACCCTTGTTTACTTCTAGGAAATCTTTATGTTGTTCTCCAGTCACACAGAGTTTCATACAAATATAGTTCACAAGTTCACACACTTATTTATCTCAGTGGTTATTGATTAAAGGAGAGCTGAATGGTGAGATAAAGTTGAGCTAGAATGAACAAATTGAAACAGAATGAACAACAAGAGTAACCGTGTCAACTAAACAAGAAGCACATGAAGCCAGATGATTGGCTTTAGGCGTTATATGGTCAGAGTAAACACTTGGGAGGCCTGTTACTAATGATATTTGCATTTAGACAGTGACCGCCATCTACTGGCTAGCCATGGCACCAGGTCTTTGTTTTACAGGTCATAATTAAGAATAGAGGCTGTACGCTGAATTAAACACAAATAATGCAGTGGTTTTAGTAAATCATTGTATACCATGAATGCTTTTTAATTGTGTTCAGTCCTTTTGCTCTTTTATAGTCCTGAATTGGTAGAAAACGGTAATTGAATAGCAAACAATAGAAAGTGGTTATTTCAGTTGGTGAAATTAAATGTTTAATTAGGAAGTTGTCAGAACAAACCAAAGCTATCAAATTTAAAGCTGCTTTAGTCAATATTCTTGGGCCAATACATCATAGGGACTTGTCTCGTAGTATTAAATCTGATTCTTCCACTGTGTGTTATCGAATAACTCCCTTCTATAATAAGGCTTAAATTTAAATGATCTTGCAAATATTGGTGTCAGAGTCCAAGGTCTTTTCTGTTGTTTGTCACTAAAGTCATTAAATTCATGACAAGATTCTTCTAACTTAAGCCATGTGACTGAAGGTGACAGAACCCTAAGTGCTGTGATGGATTTCAAAATAGAAATTAATTCAAACCTGTGGAGGCCCAAGTTGAAAATGAACTAAAATGGCCCTTTGCAGATCGATATATTGAAGAATAAAGAAACTGCTTCAGATGGTTGAAATCAGTTCGATTGTGATGTGCTGTTGTTGTCCAGCACTGTCTGACTTCTCTTTAAGCTGGACAGAGTCCTATCGTCTTTCTCTGCTCCCTGCTGGTTTCAAAAGAAACAGCATTGCACAAGGCTGTCCATTAGGTCTATAAATAGTTAAGTCTTTCAGGATCCTTTCAAGTGCTGTTTTGGTCCACCTGAAGTGCAGGATGGGCGGTGTAATGTCCGGGCTCTGTTTGTCACACTGAGTTCATACTCTGCTGTAGTATTCATGCTTACTCATTCAAAGTGGAGGGATATGAGGTAGGAGAGAGGTGATAAGAGAGGTGTCCTTAAGAATCTATCCTTCCATCAAAATCTGACCATCAGTGATGTCTGATATGCCAAATGTGATTGACAGATAAAAGAACATACAGAGACTGTTTCATAATGTAAATTTAGTGTAAAGCACAGTATGGTCTGCCTTTTCAGAGTTTCTGCATGCATGAGTTTTTCATGCCAGATATGATTCTTTTGGGTGTTTATTGTACGATACTTCATTTACATGACTATGGAGATTACACAGGCCTTCATTGAAGTCATTTAATTTGGAGCCTGGTAGAAGGTGATAAAGAGGCAAAAGTGAGAGAGAGAGAGAGAAAGAGAGAGGAAGAGAGATAGAGAGAGGAAGAGAGAGAGAGAGAGAGACAGAGAGAGAGAGATAGAGAGAGGAAGAGAGAGAGAGAGAGAGAGAGAGAGAGAGAGAGAGAGAGAGAGAGACAGACAGACAGAGACAGAGAGAGAGAGATAGAGAGAGGAAGAGAGAGAAGGGGAAAGAGCCAAGGCACAAGAGGAACCAGAGAGTGGTGAGAAGGATCTAGCCTGGAGAGCGAGGGGCCTCATGTTTAAACAAGCAGTGACCCCTGCAAAGCTTCCTCTATGTGACAAATGAGCCATGCCTCTTGCAGTGATAGCTGCTGGCCAAACACTCAGCCAGGCTGACTGTTATTGTTCGAAATGAGTCGGTGCAAGCGTGTTGGTCCACACAATGAATGGTATAGAGATCATTAAGAGACTGAGTGCATTTATGAACTTCACTTGTTTACTGTAAAATGGATAATTTAAGTTTCTGGATATTACCCATATTAGGTGGAGGTCCTCAGTAGTTTGGAGATGCAGGAGCACTGGTGCAGAAAGCTAAGCAATGAACTGTATGGCTTAGGACAGCAGCAAAACACATTTAAGCCCACTTAAAAAAGGCAGACCAAAAAAAACATATATCTCAGTAAGTGTATGATATATTTCGAATATTTTAACCTATTTACCCTGCTGTCATATGGCTCTTTTCCACTATAAACTAAATAGGTTATATCACTCTCTTTGAAGTCACCAGACTCCATTGAAAAACACAGTTATTTTAACTTACAGAATATATGAGTTACTGGTCTATTGCTGCCTTCATCATTTAGTTTGGTTGTGTGATATTATAATGTTGTTTATTGTGTCTTATAGGAGGAGTCTTGCTTCACCAAAGTCACATATTAATAGAAACAACTAACTGATTCAGGCAGCAGCAGACCAGCTTCTTTTATGGTCTGGAGGATAAAAGTACTGCTTTTGTCAAAGGTGTTTTGTGGCTTTAAGATGAATGATGAAATGGATTCAGCTTCTATTTTGAAAAGGCTTTTTGAGGGCACAGAAATGGTGAAAATATTCAAAACATAGTGCACACAAAAAATGATACAAATGTCTTTAGGTGGGCCTTTTTTAGGTGGCTAAAAATGTTACTCCACTGTCCCCATCTACAGCAGTTCATTTAGTCCTGCAGCTTCTCCAAAACTGACAATGGATAAGTGCCTCATATAGCCCCACTTCAAAAAATACAAGCTATCCCTTTAAGGACATATTGATTACCTGCTCGAGGAGTTTACAGCTGAGCAGCAGCAAGCTTCAGTGTCTAGCACTAGGGAACTGGGGAACAGTGTGTTTATCTATCTGGACCCTTTAATATTCAGATTTATAGACAGTCTTTGTACAGACCACTACTCCTGTCATCAGAGCTTTTCCCTGCAGCCACTAATGACAACAAATTGACCATTTAGATGAGCAAGCATAATTTTAAGTGGGTTATGTGATCCACATGATTGGCAAGAGACTATTATTAACAACTGTAAGCCAGCCAGCCATTAACAGAGAGGACAGTTAATGCTTGAAATCACTTAAGGATTATGAGGAGCTATGACTGTTGAAATATTACCATAGAAATATTAAAGAATATGCACTGCTTTGTACAGAGGTAAGATGTTTTCAGATAGAAAGCAAAGCCAAAAAATTCACCTTGCAACTGATACTCACTTTGTGTTTTTTTGGTCCTACAGCCAGTTTGAGTTACTGCTACAACTGCTGTAGAGCAATTTCAAATATCATCCAGTTATAAAATATATAAAATATATAGGCAAACAGTTATAACATCATTAAGACAAATGAGTGTGCAGAGACTTGCAGCCATAAATCAGATGTGGAGGGTTATCTTTTCTTTCAGAGCTTCAGACCCCCAAACTGTTCCACCAGTGTGGGTCTCACTGAAAGCTTTAATGTCTCAGGGGTAGTTATGTAATAGCATTTTGAGGAAAACATTACTTTGAAGCATTAAAATGGTCAAATGAGATACTAAACATTGGCTAAAAAGATAAGCTATCATAAGCCTTAGTAGATATCTGTAAGTGTCTGAATGCATTCTGAGACGCGTATGCACGTGCATGTGATTTGAACTTACTGTCCTTATTGCCTTAATGAACTGTAGGTTTCATGATTTGAATGCTGTTTGACATTTGAGCTGTTTTTGTACTCTGCCTTTTTTTTGCCTGCCTCTTATCTAGCATCTATGTGAGTCATCACAGCCTGTGTGTATAGATGCACAAATGTACTGTACTTTTGCCAAAGAATCATATACATATACACACACACACACCCCCCTATTTGTGTGTGTGTGTGTGTGTGTGTGTGTGTGTGTGTGTGTGTGTATGTTTTGGAGCATCAATGTGTTCATAATTATTTAATTTATTCAAAACCAAATTTTATTTTTCGTAAAATTGTCTGTGACTGTGGTCAAGCTGTTTTTTCTCTCCCAGCTGATTACTGTGTGAGGACGACAGTTTGGGAATCTGCAAGCTGCTGTGTGTTACATTTGGGGAAATGACTTCAAAAGACTGTAATTCCCTACAGTCCTGCTTGCTGCATTTTGCTTCTGCCTGAAAGCTCCGATACATGCACTTTTTTTTCTCTTTTGGTCTTTTTATTTTCTGTAGCCCTGAAATATTTCCTCTGCTGTCATTTTCCCAGGATCCCGGCAGAGGCATAAATTATATTTTTAGAAAAGACTGATTGTTCATGTGCATTGTAAAAAACGTATCTAGCTTTCAATTTCTTGGTGGAAAATACCATTAACTTGGAATTATAAAAATCTGTAGATGACGGCATTTGCTACGATGACTTTATTCCCGCCTCTGCATCTTACAGCATTAATCAAAAAAAGTGCAAAACTGAGAGTTTTTCCATTTCCACATGAACGTGTGAGCCTTCTCTCATTTACTTATAACATACTACTGCTGAGTCCAGATTTGACAGGAAGCATTTGTCAGCAAAACACTTTTCTTATCACTTGCAGGTGTTGCCTTTTTTTGCCCCCGGTTCACTGCAGCATATCTCTATAGACAGCATCCGCACAATATGTATGTCCCCTACTAACAGCAGGGTTTGCATGATTTGCAGCCCTTAAGCAAAGGTCTTTCAAAACAACCACTATAGCTTGACGTCAGAGCTTAACCAGAATGTGTTGCAAAGATGGTCTTTGTTGTTAGCATGTTTTCTGGGAATCCCCTCATTTCAGTCACTACTTTTTTTGGGATCCTGGATTAAATTGATGATGAAATTGTTCTTTTTTATTAAACTAAAATTATTAAATTTAATTTTATAATATTTATAATTTATAACGTTATATGATAAAACACGTAAGATGCACGTAAGATGCTTTTCCAAATTTAATTAACAAATATTGACTGTAGTTATAGTGTCTTTTAATAACAGTGAGAAAATGTATTTTACTAGCTGTGCCTTCCTTGTCGTTTCAGTAATCACAGAGTGTTCAGAGCCTAAAGTCCAAGTGATCCAAAGAAGACATTTCATCTTTAATTGTTGCCCAGCTCACTGTACTGAATAGCAATAGCTCTGGGATGCAATAACAAAACAAGTCTGGAGAATAGAGAATTTGGGCATGAGAGGGATTATGTCTGAATGAATGGCTTCATCAAAGTAGAGTCTTAACCTGGAAAGTGAGAGCTGTAAATGGCCCTGAATGCCTATTGAAATAGATGAGTGTGCCAGAAAAAGGTAGTAAAAGGTATTATATCCCCAGTAAGAATGATGGGCTACTTTTAAAATCTCCAAGGCTCCTATATATACAAAGTGGACCGTAGTGGGGTACTAAATGGCTGTGTACCCTTCAGAGAACCTTGGGTATTAAGAAAGGTCCTTTTTAGTCTTAATAGAACCTTCGATAAGAAATGCATTTCAGTGACTTCTGCCTTAAACAGTGTCCTTTCTTTTTTTTTTTTAAAAAAATGAAACTGATGTATAAGTAGGAAGCAGATAAGATAAAACATCATAAATCTACAAATTGACCCTGTTGGAATTACTATTCTGAAACAGAACTCAGTGGTTATTTTCTTCTAATCTTTCCCCTCTATAACTCTCATTTTTCTCCACAGGGAGTACCATTTCTTCACTTTCTGCACAGAGGAAAAGTCACACAACATGCACTGCTACTGGCCTAATCCGCTGGTGGAGAGCTTCATCATCCGCATACACAAGCACTTTTTCTCCAACTGCACCATGGAGCAGGTGACATGGGTGGACCCGCCTGACGACACACTAACAATCCTTATCCTCATCCCTGTTTTCCTCACTTTGGCCATGATTGCCATGGTGGTATGGTGCAGCAAGAGGAGTGATATCCTGGCTTAGGAGGAGAGGAAGATGCAAGAGGTCCCCATGTCTCCAATTAAACAGTACTGTACAAAGAAGTGTACAGAGGTTTTGGAGTATTGCTTCAGTTGGTCAACTCACCCAATAAATGGTGCTGCAAACCATCTAAACTTCCTTGGGAAAAAAAGTTGTGTCTGGTAGTTTAATGAAGTATTGTCTTTAAAATATATTCTGTTCATTTTTCACATTTTCATTTTTATGGCATTTACCAACAATCACTCAACGTTTAAACTGTTTAATGGGTCTTTGCATGTTCAAATTAACTGTGTGTTAATGCAGAACAGGAAATTTTGGAAAATATGCTTATTTTCTTTCTTACACATAATTTTTTTTTGCGTGAGCTAACTGATTCGCCTGGCTTAGCATTAAGTGGAAACAAGAGGAAACAGCAATCATGCATCTGTCTTATGGTCAAAAATTCAAACTATCAGCATCTCTAAAGCTTGCTTACTGGTGTATAATGTTACATTAGTTTATTCTATAAAACTAAGAGTAAAAAAATAGTTTTGGAGTAGTAGTAGTGCAGTTATTCTTGAAGTCACTATGAGACTGCCTGGGAACTGTAGAGAAAGAAAGAAGCTGCATCTGACCAAAAAATGCTACAGCACCGCGACATGTTGCTTTTACCAGTGTTATGCTAGTTACTGAAAACCAGTAACTAGTTACCGTTACTAGTTACTTCATTTCAAAAGTAACTCAATTACTAATTCAGTTACTTACACCAAAAAGTAATGCGTTACTGTGAAAAGTAACTATTTAGTTACTAAAAAAAAAAGCTCCCATTAATGCCCTTGTAGCTTTTATCAACTTTGTCCTGGCTAGCAGTCCCACGGTTAAAATCCTGCTGCTGCTACTTAAGTGGTGGAGGAGGTGAGGTGGCATCGGATAATGAGTCTGTTTCTGTGCCGGTACTTTTAGCTACTAGCCTCGTCGCAGCATGTTGCTTCTGTAGGTGTTTCAACGGATTAGAATTGCTGTTTTGGACCGTAGATAGGATCTTTGATCGAAGACACAAGTTACATTTAACTAAAATGTTCTTTTCTTTTTGCTTGACAAAAGTAAAGTAGTGAGAATATTTCCAAGTTAAGAAACTCAACTTAGCCTCTGCCGCCGCCATGATAATGCTAGTAGCTACTAGTCTTGTTGTTGGTAAGCACAAACACGCCCCCACAGTGCGTTTCCTCTCTCCCCCTCTCTGACACAGGAAGATTCAGGACTACACAACAATGCACGGCATCTCTCAGTGTCTCTAGCCAAGACTGTAAAATAACATAAAATAACGCAGTAACGCATCATGTAGTAACGGTAACGGAGTTACTGAATTTAAAAAATAACGCGTTAGAGTACTCGTTACTGCCAAAATTAACGCCGTTATTGTAACGTGTTACTCCCAACACTGGCTTTTACACATTGTTTGTCACAGGGCTTAAACACACAAAATTAAGCGAGCTAGTTAAGGGGCTTTATAATTGCTGGTAAGTGAATTTTGTTAAAGTTGGCCATAGCTTAGCTGTTTCCCTTTGTTTCCATTTTTAAGCTAAAGTAAGCTAAGCTTCCTGTTTAGCTCACCGAGAAAACAAGAACACACGTACTCTAAATTTTTACAGTTCTTTGGGACACACCCAATTTTGGACGTTTGATGATCTCATCATTTATTGAGTAACTTGACCAGTGGGACCATAAACCAAATCTTGGTGCATTTTTTCAAACTCATGGATCTGGACAGTCAACCTCAGAGATTCTTGTCAGAACACTGTATGGTTGCTGAAGGCCAAAGTATTCACCAAGCATCAGAGGCAGTGACTAAACCCTTAACTGGTGGGAATGAGACTCCCAGAGGACAGTGGTTGTTAAAGGTTTTAACATGAAACTGTTTGATGGCTTGGATACAAATAGAAGCCAAATGTGGACTGAATATTGATTCTGCAAGTTTTCTAATGACGTTGAGTTGCCTAATGGACTGTCACCACTGGAAAGGATACACTGGTGTGCCACCCAAAGACAAGGTAACACTATGATTCGTATATATTGGGACTTGAATTTCTTGTGTGACTACCTGAGCCTCACCAGACTGTTTTATAGCAGTGTAAATTATCAGATACTGTTGAATAAAGTATTGCTAACATTCACAAAGAAAGGTTTTCAATGGAAACTTAAAACTATGAACTGTCATTGAGACCTCATTATGTACAGTTATTCTCTCTGTCTGTGCTGTCTACTGTATCTGCATTGCCTCTCAAGTTTTACTCAGACCGGTGGGAAATACACACTGATGCTTTGAAATGAACTCCTTTGGGGAAATGCTTCGTTTTATTCACGTACTTCATTGGGTCTGTGAACTGCAGTCCTCACCGACCACGAGGCAAAGTAAACTGTGCACTGCTTTTTAAAATTTTCTTCCAAAGCATATGGCATCCATTTCTGTTTGTCTCACCTGCACCCTTCATCAATGGAAACTGAAACTTCTCAGCAAAAGTACCCTCATTAAATCCCTCTTAAAATAAGTGGTTGTTCTCCTTCCTTACATGAACAAAGCAGGCACACTTTAATCTTAGCCTGTATCTATGACATTTATGAATGCTTTGCAAAACCAGAAGCTCCAGTGTCTCTGATGATAGTCAGTTAGAAAAGTGCTTTTCTAAATTTGATAAAGATAAAATGTCTGTGGTAGAATTCCTGTGATATATTTAGACTGTCTTCCTTTGCACAAGAGATTCACACAAAGCAATGCATGTATGTGTAAGTTCCTACCTGGAATGATATACATGCTGTCATGAGTCAACTCTGGTGTTAGTTGTTTGCAGTAATTACAGAGCAAGGCAAGATACTAGACTTTAACTGGGTTCACAGGGGTCGTGGAGGATGATTCAAAGCAAACATTTACATGCTTCACATTCAGTAGCCTAAGTGTCCGACAACATCTCTGCCTGGAGTTTGTCTGCTCTGAAGTCATACAGAAGCTGCTCCATCTACCTGAGCGGCTCCTCTTTTTAACTTTTGCAATCTGTCATCTGAGAGGTATGTAAATGTATTTGTGTGTGTGAGTGAGTGTGTGTCTGTGTTGTATATGAACAAACATCCATCATTGTTAAAAGGGAATGAAATCCTTACCGACTTGCATTGTCAGATTCTAAAGGTGTATCTCAGTTCGATCAGTGGAGATCTGCTCACTGAATGATTTACTATAAATTCAAGTTAAGGTCACAGCTGAACTCAAAAACAAACTGGAACTGTGCTTAGCGTTCCAGATTGCTGTTTCTCACTGTGGTTGCACTAAATCCTGCAGTGATCCGAAGAAAAGATTATGTGAGAGAAAACTGGCACAAGCACCCAAAAGCTCTTCACACTTCCAGTCTGATTTATCTAATCTGCATTGTTCTAAAGGACCATTTATCTTTTTCCAACCTCATTGAGGCAAACAAAGTTGCTTCTAATTCAGCAACATTACCATATGGAGGGTTTACAGCCACACTGTTTCTACAACAAATAGAAAATTGAAATTGAGGGAGAAGGTTATCTGGAACCATAAATGTAGAAACATACACTCCTCATTTGCCAGTGAATTAAATGCTAATTTTGCTCCCATATTGGAGAGACAAAGATAAGCTTGCAAATTAAGTACAACTACGGCGCTGCATTTTATTTTTTTGTTGCTATAAATCACATTAAAATGATCAATTTTGATGAATTTTTACATTTAAAAGTTTATATTCTATGTAGAGTAGAAAAAAGTTTGAACTTCTGTTTCTTAAACCTTGATAATTAAATTGGAATTACTCCTAGATGCTCAAGAGTGGAGAAAGTATCTCAGAATTTCATCAACTGTAGTAGTTACATATTCACAAACTCAGTGCAGTATATTTGGAGGAAAAAAGAAATGTACAAAGGGAGCAAGAACATCAAACAGATTATTTAAATATTTACAAGATCAAACAAGCTATTTACATATTAACATACTCAAGAGACTTCCTAAACTAGAGAGAGAGAGAAGCTTAGACAAACTTTGTCCATATTTACAGACATTTATGAAAGTTCTCTTATCAATAAGAACTAAGCAAAAATCATTTTCTTATGCCGGCTAAATCTGACATTATAAGTAATTATTATGATTTACTGTTAATGGACAACATTCACATGACCAACTCTAATTTTATAAACATCTTAAGACTCACAAGGTTACAAATGTGGGAATCAGTACAATTTCTACCCTCCATTTCCAGTGTGTATCAAGCACAGTTTTTACACACTAACGCAGTCACGACAACAGGCCAAACCAAGACAAAAAGGTGAAAATACCTTCATATGTACCACAAGTCGAAGGGTCTCTAAAGTATTTATAATGCCAAAACTAGAAGTTTGGAGCCAAGTACTCATTTTGCTGTTTGGTGTCTCTTAAACTTGAATTTTCTTATTGGCTTTATTTCTTTTTTTCTTTCCTTTCAAAGCTCTTTTACTTTCCCCTGTTTTTAGATGAGGTATACAGAGAGTCTACAACATCTTTCGCCCTATAGAGTTATTTTGCTCTTGGAAAATGAATTGACTGCAGCCCTGGGAGCATTCACACAAGACAGAATGTGTGTGAGAGACATTATTCTTAAGCCAATATCATCTTGATCTACACAAACAGCCAGACAGTTGAATCTTCAATACTTTTGCTCTGTGTCTGTGTAAACTTTTCAAACAATACAAACATAACCAAGCCCCGCAGTTTCAAATCTTATCACTGCATCATGTAAATAAACTCAGAGTCAAACAATGCAGTCATCACCGTCAGTGGGTGATGGTCAATGATGTTGACATTGCTTTCGACACTTAGTCTAATCTTCCAGAAGCTGGACTTTGAGACACAAAGCTGGAAACGACAAACCCAATGACCACAAAACAATCACAGTATCATTACTGAGTCTACCTAAACAAACAAATGGCAAGATATAAGGCAATATTTATTCCATCTGAAACTGTCCAGGAAACAACGCAAGAGTGTTTTGGTTTTTTTCTGAGAGGAGAAACAACAGCGTTTAGAGACACAAACAGAGGAGACAATAGTTCACTCTGCCATGAGGGGACACATCGCAGTGCAGTTGCCCTCAAGGATGGCTTTTCACAACGTCTGCACAGCCAGCGTCTTGGAGGCAGGAAGGATATTAAAGCTTTTTTCCCAGAGTTGACAGAAGAATACAGGGAAGTGGGTTGACCCAGCAGTTCTGACCAAAAGCGGTGCAGGAAATGTGAGAGTGCCATGCTTCCACCCAGAGCTGCACTGTTGTGACGGCTGAACGGCTGGCAAGGTACAAAGCACTGAGGCTCAACTGTGCTTCTCAAGGTTGATGTCAATTTCAAGCAATGTATTGTAGTTATTTTTGCTGGCATTGTAATATTAGAACTATTGAATTCTTTATATATATATTTTTTTTAAACATGCACATGCTTAAACAAAAGGAGTTTTGAACCCTGTGGCATGGAGGGCCAACAAAGAATCGTGTGAATCCAAATAAATATGCCTTAATTACTTACATATCCAACTTCAAATTGTGACACAGAACATACAATCATATATATGAGTCACTTTTTGCTAAAGATATACAGACTTGTATTAACCTGTAGAGCATGGGCTTAATTTATAATATTAATGACAGTAAAGTGTTTGATAAAAAGCTGTGTATGAATTTTTGTGGACCGCTGTTGTTAGCCAATTGGCCATGCTAGCTGCTGCAGTGTATGTTTACAATCTTCCCATGCTATTTCCTGTCCCACCAGTTTATTTGCCTCACCACACAAGTAAATTTCTCCTTTGGGACACTAAAAAAACCCCCACAATCATCACTAATGTAATAAGTAACACCTGTGGTTTTCAGCTTTGACAAGTCAAAATAACTTAGACCATTTAAGAAAGAAGTCCTTTTTGTCTTTATATTTTAGAGAAACACCGAGCTCAGTGTCCTGTCTCAGTAAGACACAATATATAGAGGAAAAACACATTCTCATTTATTTTTTAATGCCTGCTGGTGTAGTTTCCCCCATGAAATTCCTCCTCTGTTCTCTTGTCCTGATCCCAGCATGCACACATGATTTCAAATGGTTCTATTTTTAATGTAATGTAAACAGTGTGACTGATCACTGCAGGGGTCAAGTGCTATGTTTTACTTTCATAATTAATGGTAAAACTCTTGTGTTTATACGCTTTAGTGTGCAGAGGTCCAAGAGTGGGAAGAACTCTTGAACACACAAGACACACACACTTTTTTCATACATACACTAATGGTGGTCCTCTACATACGTGAGGACATTACTTTAACTTTATCATTTGATGGGGCTAAAACACTGCATGGCAGAAACAAGAGCAGTGAGCCCTTAGAAGTCAGTTCTCAGATTTAGCTAAGCCAGATTGCACACACACATACAAACACACACACATGTGCACACATGCACATACACACACATTAACACACACAGACACACAAACACACTTTCCCACAGTAAAAATTCTGGAGCACATGACCCAAACAGGACATCCTCACCCTCTCTAGTTCCCACCCCCATAAACCAATCATTTCCAGTCTTTCTACTGTTTTCTGTAGAATGCTAAATAAGCCCCCCTGTGCTTTTTCAACATCATTCAGGCAGTAGTTCGTTCAATATGACCTACAAACATTACAAAATACAGAAATTTCCCAATTGCCACTGATGTTATTTTGGCTCATCCTTTTGAAAACAGGGACCCACATTTTGAAAACGGGGAAAGAACCTAGATGACTGAGCAACTTTTTCAACTTTTAATTTATTTGATCAACCTGTCATTTACCTTACTTTTCAAATTTATCCATGTAGAATAAAGAAATTACAAATATACTGTTCCATGTCTTATTATTTCTGCTAGGATATATGATAGATGATAGATGATAGATAAATAGATTATTTTCAATCCAGGAAGTGTGACATTCTTTAAAAAATAAAGAAGGCAGACATTAGGACATGATTGGGTGATGTATTTTTGTCCTGTGTCCTACATGTTGTTAGGTACAGACCACTTAAACACTTGAATAAACCAAGGATCGGGAAAGGATGGCATGACATCATGACAGCTCTTCAAAAGTAATGTCAAAACATCTAGATTGCCCCCTGGTGTCTGGCTGCAGTTTAGGTCATAAATCCCTAAATCCCGCCCCTCTGTGCTATCAGATTAAACATGGGCCCAACTAAAAGATCTAAATACACATCAAACTAAATTTCCACCAAGATGATTTCTAGGTGTTACATAATGATTGACAGCTAACTGGCTATATGAACAGTTAGCTGTCAACATAAGACATTGATATCACAGCTCCATCCACTGATTACTGTCATTTAGATTCTGATTCCAAGTGACATAAGAGCGTAAGATTGTAGAGTCTATATAAGGGATATTTTGGTCTCATTAATGTGCATTAGAAAAGGATGGAGATGTGATGTCGATCTTTTTACCCTTATTGAGTATAAGCTGCATGTAGTGATTTTTTGGCCACTAAAGGGCAGTGGGAAAAAAGTCAATATTATTACCTTGCCAGGTGCAGATACTGTGGTAAAGCAAAAACAAACAATCTGACAGTGAACTTTTTCCAGAAATATTTGATATAATAGTTTCCTATCACATCTAAATGTTAAAGTTGTCCAGATCCAGGCGGTATTACATTTCTGAACATAACATTTAGGAAAAACAAATACCAGACCACTGCTTAATCATTGAAAGCCACTGGAGCTTCCTCCATCTTTATTTTACCATCCCTGTTGTTCCTCATCACATGCATGTTCCTCATCACCCGATGTTGATATTTTCATTTTTTCTATCACTCTCTAATCGTCTCTCTTGCTTTCACCTCTCTCATATTTTTCTTCTCCTCTCCCCCACTTCTCCTTTTCCCCAGTGATCCCTTTGCCCTCCTCTGTGTGACTCCCCCTTGCTGGCCAGATCACCACACAGCTGGATTCTGTCAGACACTTTCACACATACTTGGCTGGAGCAGACAGCTCAATGCCATTACTAAATTAATTTGTGCCATGTGATAAGCACAGGCATTTTTGCAATAGTGTGTCTCTGTGTGTCCAAATCCAGTGGCTGGGGGCCACTTTGGGACCCACAATTTTCCAACTTTTGCAACATCTTGCATCATATTTCCAATAACAACATTACATGGTCATGGGACTCCTGGCTATGATTCAGATTTCTTGTTTTTTGCAACAGCTCCCCATTCGGTATGGTGCTTTATCAATTTCTGCTGTGCAATATTTGTGTGAGATAACTGTGTTACAGATTTTAGTATCAAGCTAGTACAGGTTAATTTTTTATTTCATTCACACTGATAAGATGCAGAAGCAGGAACATATTTAGTACTGCAACCCGCATTAACCCTCTCTGGCCTGCAAATGAAAATAATTTATGCATGACTGGACAAAGTATCTAAACCTAGTGTACATTTGCTGAGAACTGGAGAGCAAATCTACATGTGTGGAGATGTAGACGCTAAATTCTTAACTCCAAAACTGTTAAAACTCCACAAGATGAGATAAGATGAAAGGTGTGCTAAAATTTTAATGATTTCCATTTGAAAACTGGGTCATTGCTGCAGTAAGAATTGAATATGTAGACATCAGGGAGAACATGCTGAAGATAAAAATATAGGGTTTTGCTGACTTCCTGTCAGTTTCGCAGATGCCTTATTGAGTTCTCTGCTGAGAGATTTACAGGTGCCAGATTTTTGAAGTCTACACATGCATGCACAAGTTTCCATGTTGTTTTTTCATCAGCATGTTGATGTGACACATTAATCATTCAGCTGACAAAATAACTTGTTTGGAGAAGCTTTTATAGATACCATTTGATTGAAGAAAAACTCTGTGGTGCGTAGAAATGATGTGAACCTGGAAATATGCATCAGTTTCTCATCACATGACTGAGTGAATGTACATAGAAGAGGCACAATGCCTTGTTACAATTCACTATCAAATTTACTTCCAGGCTTTAAATAAATATTCACAGATGTTAGATAAGTATTTTTTCACAGAACAAATTGGCAACAAATCTATCCTTCTTCACTATTATACTTAATTTTCATCTTTCCATGGTGATACGAGGGAGTATGCTTATTTGCCTCTTGCAAGACAAGAAAACTGACGCATAGACCTTCTCATTTACCTCTGAGCAAGAAAGCAAATAAATGTCTTTACCAAAATATTCCCTGGATCACTTTAAATAAGTAGACTGTCAGCAATGATGCTCTGTATTCTCAGATTACAACTGAAAACAAAATTCCTACAAGAAATATGTGAATAATAACATTAACGACATCAAATCTGTCAGTGGGAAGTGTTTTATGTTTTTTTTAAAGGAGAGACATAAATACATCTTCCAGGTATTTGTGACCTCAGAACTCAGTTTCACTTTTCCAATGACGTGTTTGTGCCTTGTTGTATTTTGGGTGTTGCATCCTGCTGCTGCAAGTACAAAAGTGGATTCAAAAGAGCCTTTTTCTAAAAGCAGAGTTCCCTCCAGCTCCATCTTCCTGTTTACACCCATTCTCACACTTACACACACATACCCACACACATTCACTTGAACAAGTGCTTGCATGCATGCACACACACCCACAAACTCACACACACACCCACACATACATATATGTTAATCTTAAGTTTGAAACCTATTCTTGCTGACATGTATTCACATAATATGCATATGCCTGGCATGCACGTTCACAGTTGCATGCTTTTCCAAATAAACACGTCTGGGCAGATTTATTATTCTGTATTTATGTAAATATATAATGCTACATAATATTATTATTGGGTCTTCTTTTTATTACCGACCATTTGCTCATTTGTAAACTGAACTGTCTTTAAACTGGATTTCGAGTTAAATCATCATCAAAGAATGAAAACACAATTACAGTTGTATCCAAGAGCAGTTTGATTTATCAGCGTATCCAATGAGTCATTCATTTATATCACACACTTTCACACTTTCTGTAGACATGGATTACAGACTGGATCAGAAGCAGGAGACTGGAATGGTGTCCAAGGGAGGACAAGGATTTAGATGAGTCATGCTAAACCCCCCCTCAAAAAATAATCCCATCACCCCTCATGAGGATGTTGCTTAAAGCCTCAAGCTGTTTCTTTCTTTTTTTCAACTTTAAGAAGATTGCTTCACTCTTGTTAAGTGATGTCATGATGATGAATTTGGTTGAAAGGGTAAAATAGGAAAGAGGAGGCTTTTCTTCATATTTTTCCAAAATCTCTGTCTTTCAGGTACATCAAGATTCAAAGAAAGAAATTAATTTAAAGGGCATGTGGTAAAAATAAGTGGTAAAATGACAACTTTGCACCACCACTTTGCTGCATCCGTATTGCAACATAAATCAAAGATTATGATTCAAAACTCATTTAATTTTGTGTTCATGGGTGCACAGAGTGAACATGAGGGGGCTGAGCACACAACCCTGAGGGGCTCCGGTGCTGACCACAAGAGTCGAGGAGTTATGACCACCATTTAAGACTGTCTGGAGTCTGTTTTGAAGGAAGTCCAATATCCAGCTGCAGTACAGTACTCAGGCTCAGATTACAAAGTTTTTTCACACAGAGTCATTGGGGGAAATTGTGTTGAATGTTTAGCTGAAATACAAAAATAGCTTTCTTGTGTGGGTGTTGTCACCTTCAAGGAGGTGAAGACTTTGTTTTGCTGTCTTTGTCCACGATATTTTTTGTTTATTTCTCTGAAGAATTACTTTTTTTGTCATTTTATTTTGATCAAGTTTAAATTTCACTTGTTGAAGGTGTCTGTCTATTCAGTGCCGATAACACTATCCATGTTCCTGCAAACATCCAGGTCTTGTACTTATGTAGAGAAACACATTTTCCTGCTTAAAATTCAGAATTCATTTTCTTTTATGAGTCAATCATTTTGTGTAAAGTTGCAATCTGACCTTGAGCTATTTAGAACAGAAAATCTAAAAGCTTTTATGAAGTGCCTATTGACTCCTTTTATGAAGTCATTTCTATTAAAAAGCAGTCTATTATTACCTTACTTATTGGAAAAAGAATGAATGTTCAGAGTTGTATAAGTAAATGTTTGCACAGCATTTTTAAAGCCTGTGAAAGCGTTTCTCTTTGTGATTCACACCAACCATTACGGGAATCGGACTGCAAATGAAGTCCACTGGAGAAGGTAAACATCATCATTGTATCTAAGTGAAGAAAAAGGTGAGGATTCAGAGAAACTACACATCCAACTGTCACTCCAGGTGCTGCCTGTCTTATTACCCTCCAATAAAAGCCTCATTAAATGCCTGTTACCAAGCAACCAGAGCTGTTATAAAGTGAGCTAGTCACTATATGATACCACTTAGTGTGTGAGTGTGCTAGAAGTCCTCAAAACTCTTGAAACACATAGTTACTGGGTTTATTTTGTAAAGAAGCATGATTAAACTGCCTGAAAAATACTGCAGCTTCAGTAGTTATTATTAAGTAAGTGCTTCACTTTTTGGATATTTTCTAAGATGTTTTGAAGAATCAGCCAGTAAACTCTGAAAGGGGGGTTTCTATCAATAGTAGCATTGCAGCATGCAGTGTTTTAAAACTGACATTGGCTAAGTTTGTCAGATAGGAAGAAAAGCTACCAGAATCCGACTATGACTGCTTTAAGTAAAAAGGAGAAACTGATTTTGCTTTTTGATGGTCTACACAGCTCTCACTTTCCCTCTTGGCAAGACAGGAGTATTCAAACACCGATTCAAAAGTTTTGATGTAAGTGTGTTTTTTTTAGTGTGTGTATTAATGTCACCATGAGTTATGATCAACACATCAGCAGCAGCCTGTGGGGTTTTTCATCTACTATCCTTTTAAAGGCTCAAGGGGCTGCTCTGACAGCCAGTCTGCTACCCATGCAATGTGTTGCACACACGGAACAGGTTGTTCTGACCCGCTGCAGCTGAAACTACTACACAAACACACACAAAAGGTCTACAAGAGGAAAACAATGTGCGGCAAATCCACATGAGAGCAGGTGGGCCTTGAGGAGGTATGTAAACACACATTAGCTTGGCAAGAATGTAGGAATGAACCCCCACTCTAGGGATACTGAGTCCATCTGTCCTGCAGTAGCCCTCACCACTCAGGAAATCTGCCTGAATGGCTACTGAGTCTTTACACTGAGCCATCAACACAGAGGGGAGGAGATACAGTTGAGTGTCACAGAAGGTGAAGCACAGAAAGGTGAATCTGTCCCTCGAGGATATTTCAAATGCCAGTACAAATACTGAAACACAATGCATTTCTGCAGTATTACTTTACAGCACATCTGGCAATTTTAACCGGCACATTTTTGCATTGAAAAACATTGTGATGTTGTGATTAAAGCTTCTGTTTGAATAAAAATATTGCTGATGAGATTTTCACGTGTGTTTTTATTACAATAATTGAGGCAATAGATTTAAATATTTTTTTTTATTTTAAGTGGGGTCTTTATGCTTTACCTGATTGCCTCTTTATCAACTAGGTTGCAGAAATGGCACTCATTTGTTTTAAGCAAAACAGGATTTAGCCCAAATGTATAAGTATGTATGAGCAATTTTGTCATGATAATGGGATTACAAGGTCAGGCTGTAAACGTTATTAAACTTTACTTGAAATTAACTTAAACTATTTTATGGACAAGTAATAGCTGATGATAACAATAAATATAAAATCAGTCTGACTCACCATAATTCCCCTCTCCAAACATAAACCTGTCTCCTGCAAATTACATTTATGACTAACTGCCTTTATAATTATGTAGTGATGAAAAAATCACTGCCAGGCTTATGGCCAGAGACTATATTTTTCAAAGTGATTGAAACACTACATTAATTTATCACACAAGATTTGCGGGTAGGTGGTCATTTAGGATGGGGTGGGGGTACAAAGTGCAGGACTGTGACACTCTACCAATGCTCACGTCTAGACCCTTATGTTTCAGCAACAACAGCACTTCTGTTAAAGTTATTGAAAGTTCAAGCTTTTAGTTAAATATTGATTAAAATCTTAGATCTCAAGTCACTGCTGACTTTTTCTGTAAGACAAGAAGAAGCAGAGCAAAGAAAAGAAACTCCCAGGCAATGTTTTCTATCTTTGCAGTAAGAGAAGCTGTTTATTAACGGCTTTTCCTTATTATGGTAATGGAGACCCAATTCAGTCTGCATTATATTTTCAAATGTATTTGCTGTTCCAAATGAGCTGTCTGGGAAAATGATTCTATGTTGACTGTCAATCAAACACATTGTGAGCGAGTGAACAGATGAGGTTCCTTCATGCAATAAAGTGTTATTGGAAAAACTTGCAAGAAAATGTGAAAATCTTTCTTTTAACAGCTGTTGAATAGATTTAGAATAGATGTATTTAAGGACTGGCTACAAACTCTTCTTTCAAAGAAATTGTCAAAGAAACATAATTTTTTTCAGAGAAATATAGAGAGAATAATTTGAAAAAAGACAGCTTTCACACACATTGAAGGCAACAACACATGAATTTGAATGTTGTTTATTTCAGCTCAGCATTCAAGACAAGCTATTCCTTGAAACTGGTTGATAAATTTAGCACTCTGGCATTGAGAAGAAAATTTGAAGCAGTGCTAGGTGCTTTCGGAAAAAGGTTTATTGTTGAGTCTCTGTTCCAGGTTGTTCCATCAGAACCATGTTGGTATGTGATGACTGCAAATGAAATGAGACTTAATGATCTTGGTCCAATAATTTAATAATCAATAATAAGTCATTTTCATTCCATTTTACAAAGTACAGTGTCTCAAATCTCAAAAGTCAAAGTCTCAGGCACCTGCTCCTTAATAGGGAGCAGTTAACCTGCTAGTACTTGGAACTAAAAGGTGCCTAAAATATGAGCTGAGATTAAATATGTTATTAATAATAGGGGCTATTTCAAACTATATTTATTAAAATGATTTTTCTAATGAAAAAATAGCAATGACATTAAGCACTGAGTATTTTATTCAGTTCTAGGAATGATACTGTTAACGGTTAAAGCCCAAACAGCTTCAACCTTAACTTCATGAAAAAAAAGTTCTTGGTCAGACAGCAACCATGTGTGCCATAAGTTGCCATGGTGACCGCCCAGCATCAGAAACTTGGTTTGGACACATGGTAGTGGGTTGTTTGGCTTTTCATATAAATATACAGCAGCGAGAAAAACACACAGGACTTGTCATGGTCACATTAAATCTACTGACTTTTGTTTACATATTTATGTGATGATGCAGGTATAACAGTGCATCACATTCTCATTTATACATGCTAAGTAATCCATCACCTCTCTTGTACTCTTTCCTGTAAAGTAACTCAGCTCAATTTCAACCTACTAATACTCAACAAAATAAATACCAAAGTAGGAGCGAGAAGCCAATGATCTATGAGGACAACTGAAAGATTCCATTCATTCATTCATACATATGGATGATCATGGCTGAATCAGTATGTGTTTTTTTCAACACTTGTTTTTTCAGTCCACAGCTGAGACTCCTTCACTCTTGTTTTTACTATCTGTATTTATCTGAGACGCCATCTGTGTTCCTGTCATCTGAAGAGAAAAGGAGACAGTCCCGAGAAGAGAAAAGATACACAAATGGTTCTTTATCCTTCCAGGAGATCTCTCAAGATTATGTTTTTTTTTACCACTTAACAAGACCTGAAAGCTAAAAGGCTTAAAAGTGTTCATGGCAAAGAAATATCTACTTTTCCCTCTAACACAGTGTGAAGGCAGGCCAACAGTTTGAATTATTGAGCAAACACAGTTTGAGAGACTGTAACACGACTACAGATGAGGATGATATGAGCTTGAAGAAGGGAATCTCAAAATGTGCAACATGCAACTTTCAAAACTTCCTCTGCTGTCCTGAAATAAATACCGTCTACTTGTCTCTACTACTTCTTAGTCTCAAAAACAATAATAAAATAATCTGGGCTTCCTCAGATTTTTCTGCTGTCATTTGCCCTCAGAGAGCAGACTGATGGTTCCCTCTAAACATCAAAATCAATAAACAAAAAGCCACTACTAGATTTTACAGTAACTACAATGTTAAACTTAAGCTAATATGTAAAGATTAAATTGTAGAAATTGGACTCTGAAGGCAAATTACAGCATTTTAGTTGTTTTTAAGTCATTTTTAGATAAACATAAAGCAGGAAAATGCCAGTTTACATAAACAGTCTAGTAGTATTTTAGTTCTTCTATAAATGTCTCCTCTCATGACAGGTGGTGTAGGCGGCCAATTCAGTGTGAAAATGTAATGTCTTTTTGTAGTCATGATACTACAATTTAGCAACAGAATACAAACATAACAGAGAGTCACTGTTGAGCACAGTTCTGCTGTCTCTCCTCTCTGAGACACTGTGAGCACAAATGTTGCCTCATTCCAGAGCTCTAAACAGTCCCTGCCATGAGTTTGTCAGCCTCGGGCCTCAGGAAGTGTCATGGCAGCACTGTATGCTTCCAAGAATTCAATTTCTGCTGCCAGCAGAGCGATTTCTGAAGCCCTCAGAAGCTCCTTTAATCCCATTTCGTTCCCAGCTGTGTTGCAGTTTTTAGCCTCTTTTAAAATTTAAATTTGAAGATGTGTAAAGACAATGAGCTGTGACATGCAGAGTTATTTAATGCTGCAAAGCTGGCTGCATCATGCTCAAAAACTGGTGTCTGAGAGAAATTTCTTGTGAAATATCTCAACTATAACTTGACAGGACTGGCTTAACTCGATGACAGCAACCTTAAGCTGTTTCCAACAGTAGCACAAGAAAGGAAAGGGTTTTTTCTGCCCTCACTTTGCCTTTCACATCATAAAGGATCTCGGTCACTACTGACTGCTTTTATAGACAAGGTTCACCATAAAATCCTCTTTATCTAGTTGTTGGGAACAGGAAATAAGAGTGGAAAAATACAGCTGAGGGCCAACAATATACTGCAGTAGAATAAACAAAGCTCCTGTTGGCCTGCATGCTGATTGGCTTCATCCATCCAAGTGAGTAATGATATCTGAAGGCATGACGCAGATTCTGCGGTCCGAGGGTCAAAACTGCCACTGACCTGGTGTCGGTTACACACTCATGTTTATCTTTTATCCTCGTTTTAATGCTCATTTATCATTCTAAAATTCAACAAGCTCTGAGTGAATGGTAAACACTCTGGGTTCACACTGTCTCTGTTGTCTCTTTCACTGCAACTAGTAAAATTAAAATGAAAAAATATAGAAAAAAAAGTGTAAAAATGTTTTACACTGAGATTGAAAATATCCTGAAGCTGTCATTTACCTGAAGACATGAAAAATGTTAGTCTACTTAATTTTTTCTGCTATTTCTTAACCAAGAATGAAGGATGTCAACTTCACTAAATTAAGTTTTCTTAGAAAAATGTGAAGACCATACCTGCAATATTCAGCTTCTGTGTGAACAGAAAAAAAGGTAACACAAGGACTTGTGCTCAGATGCAGAACTGGTGCAGTTAAATAGTTTTAAAACTGAAATATAAATGATAACAAAAAAACAACAACCCAACAAACAAAGGCTTAT
Source organism: Acanthurus lineatus (assembly GCA_029814665.1). NCBI lineage: Eukaryota > Metazoa > Chordata > Actinopteri > Acanthuriformes > Acanthuridae > Acanthurus > Acanthurus lineatus. Next base: position 16,331,200 of record JAPZDV010000013.1, read on the forward strand.
ATGTGGAGGAGGCAGGTTGAGTTTAGTTTCATAATGCAGTCCAAAACAGCATGACTGAGTCCAAAACAAGAAGGCAGAAACTGAAATCCTACAACAGATATGATCCAGTTAGAACAAAACAAAACACTCAGCAACAAAAGGAAACTAAACATGAGGAATAAGTTATTTTTTAGACACACACTACTTGAACAAAATACACTTGAACAAAAAGTAATTAATAAGCAAAAGGTGACAAAAAAATTGAGAGAAAATATCCACAGCCAGGTAACAGACTGTAACACGAGAAGAGAAACGACACAATTAAACAGGAGATGACTTCACTAGATTGCAAACCATTGAGCTTCTGGAATATTGTCCTCCTCCATGTAAAACTCATAAAACAGACTGTAGGAATATCTGCTTCAATGTAATTACATGTACTTTTTTCTCACTAAAATCATTTTTGCAGAAATATAAAAGATGATGAAAGTAATACATTCTTCTTCTGGTTTCATTCTCTTGGCTCTTGTCCTGTCATAAAACTACTGTTTTGTTTCCTTCATCACAAAACTCTAAGTGCATCTCACTTTTTGTTCCTTCCAAATCAATTTTTCTTTTAATTACCTCATAAATCTCTGTCTTATATTATTTGAAGCCAGTAATTTGAACTTTTTAGCTTACTGGCTTCTGCTTCTAATGCCATACCACTGACTGTGAAAATGTGGGCAACATCAAAAAGTACATTTGAATTGGACCTTTGTGTCTGGCAGCAGTGTAGTCGGTTGGCTTTTTGGTTTGCTTGTTTGATTAGCCAACTAGCACACATTAGTGTGACAGAACAAGAAACATGAGTTGCTTGTTTTGCATATTATATTACTTTATTCTAACAGAGGGAACAGATATTACAGAAACTACCGAAAGGCATAATGAAGGTTATGTTGGGATGCTTGATGCTGTATTTGATGTATATCTCGTCTATGTTGTTGCCTGCTGCACAGTCGGGTTGGACCAAGGCCAACAAAGTACAAAGCAGCTTACTTAGGTTTAAATTCTCATGCAGCTTCACCAAATATCTGGCTAGCATACAACTACCAACTTCTTACATCCTCTGAAAAATATAAAAGCAATAATTGGGTCATCTTATTCCAGAAGTCTACAGCTGTACACAACAAAAAACACAATCGACCCCACCCTCCTCCTCCTAATGCATTACAACACTTGGGAAGGATGTTTGGCTTTATCTTGTGTTTGGGCTAAAGGTCCTGCAGAGATTTGTTGTGTACACACACAGATAATGCAGTTTGGTTTGACCGCTGGCCTGCATCCTGCTTGTCACTGACAAAACTAGAGAAAGACAATGGGCCCCCATGGGTCATCCTCTAGGGTCCCAAACCGTCTGTCTGGTCCTTCCCTAAAAATGGATTTCTCATGCAGCTTGGTACCTTTGAAATGGCTTTATGTTTTTTTTATTTCATGTGGTTACAGTGTCATTATGTTGTTTGAAGAAAAACATGTTTATAAAATTAAGTGATGTTCAAAGTAACTTCAAGTTAGCATTTATTCTAAATCAGGAAACTATTCCTGATTAACAAGTGTCAGTGTCTGCCTATTCATTTTTTGTCACTTTGTCAGTGTTTGTCTTCATCAGCATGTTGTTGAAGCCGGATAGTGAAGAAGGAAGCAAAATGCAAAACAGTGGAAACAGTAAAGTATCACCACAGTTTAGCAAAGATTCACAGCAAAATAATCTCATTACAGTTAAAAAAAGTTTTTTTTACATTATGCCAAAAATTTGACATATCAGGCTTTAAAAGTTAAGGTCATTTCACAGCACAAGGTGTACATGAAATGCAATGACCCTGACACATTAAGCCAACCTCAGAGAACTAGGGGTGACCAAGGTTAGGTGATATGTCACCTCATGTTGCCTGTGTCTTGGTCAAAAAGTTGCACTTGAACACTGCAAAGACAAAAGCTGACAGCCAACTATTCCAAATGTAGGATATAACTCTCCAAACCACCAGATGGTGACAGCCTGTATTCCTTATTAAAAAAAGGAAACTGAGGAACTAGAAATGCAAATTGAAAAATGCAGAAAAGATGAACTGTTGTCATGACACAGCCTTTGCTCACCATTTTCACATCACTCTTGCTCATTAATTAGATTGTTTGGTAAGATAATGTTAGCTGCTTCTAATCAACAATATGTCTGATAAACAGTTGCAAATGACACTGGCGTTGTTGGCCTTGGTGTTGCAGTTTTGGAGGAAGAAAGAATTTGTGGAGGAGAAAAGTAAGGAAAAACCACACATGGATGAAATCATTAATACCACAGTGACAGGTCGGAGAGCCTTTTCTAAACCAATGTCAAAAACTTTATTTCTTAAATCTTGAATGAAACCTCAGATTTTAAAACCTTTTGTTGGCTCTTTCCTGTCCAGATCCACATGAACTTATAAGCCTATTCATTCAGAGGCAAACACAAGCTACCAGAAATGTTTTTCCATAGGGGAGCAGCTATCAGAGGGTTTTATCTCACCGCCTGTCTTGACATTGATTCAATATGCAAATTCAGCCAAAAAGCTGCTGCGATGAACTGACTAGACACGCTGCAAAAACCAGGGCGACAGAGGCTGTCACTGTTTTGCTGTACAGATGACAACAAACCACAACACTGAGTGTAGCGTTGTGTTCTGCCTCAGCCATCAGCTCCTTGTGTTGAGCTTCATAGTGACACAATGATCTCTGAAAAACTAGACAAACAGCTCAGTTGTTTCAGCAGCATGAAGTATTCTGTACAAAATTGCAAGGATTTTGAGTGTTTTTTACTCTTCTTCTAAGCGTTTTCATCTTTTCTCTCAAGTAGACCATTTTGATTCTGTTTTCCCGTGATTGCCTCACGGTGTCTCTGTTCTCCCCACCATCTTAAGAGGGAATGATCTATGAGACCTTAAACTCTGTTGGAATAGGGTTTAAATGAGTGCTCAGTGGCGTGTGTGTGATTAATGGCACCCATGTGTGCAGGCGAGGTTCTACACATATATAAAGTTCAGAAGCCATTACTTGTTGAAGATAGTTTGGGAACTTTACAGAGCAAGTAGTTCTCAACAACATGCTTACAGTTTTCTCAGGAGAAAGCATTTAACAGCCTCCTTGCTTGGGAGTACCTCATGAATTTGAAGGTCTCTCACTGCCCTTTGCGCTTTTTGAAGACCTTTCTACAATATATATACCCAATCTGTTATTTTGATGGTTTCACAGTAGAAGTCATGACAGCATGCTGCTGATTGACACGTGTTTCTGCTACATTACCAGAGATGTTACGAGGCCGTGCAGCTTTGCTCATATGTACTCTCAGCAGATTTCTTCTTACATCCTCTGTGGATGCCGATAGTGGCCACTCCTCTGAAGGCAGATTAGATTATACAGCTGACTCTTTGCTGAGGAGATCAAAGCAATAAAAAAAATGAGTTAAGCTTATCTGCCAGTGACGCCTCACACATGGTTGAGGCGCTCTGCTGCTGTAGCCTGTGTTATTCTGATTTGCTTATCTGGCTTTGTTGGTGTTTAGGTCTCTTTGTGTCATAAATGCACAGAGTCCCCTCTGAGAGATGGATCTAAATTTGTGACCACAAATGTCTTCTCAAATGTCTCAGATTTTATTTTGTCGGCCCTGAGCTTCAGGAAGTGTCATAGTAGCACAGTTTGCTCCTAAGAATTTGATTTGTGCTTCAAGCGGAACGATTTATGAAGCCTCCATGAACTCCTTTTTTTGGTTCCAGCTGTGTTGCAGTTTTAAGCCTCTCACAAAATTTAAATTTGAGGACGTGACAATGAGCTGTTACATTTAAACTTATATAATTCTGCACTGAACTGGATTCTCCATGCTGGCACTCATATTAATCAATCATGTAGTGTTTATTCTCTACTGTGTTCACTTCAGAATGAGAGAGGGATTCAAGTTTTAGTTATACCTTTCATCTAGAAACGAGTGAAAATATAAAATTGCCTTTTTGCTCTTGTGCAAGAAATATTGCTGAATTATTAAGAATTTTTGTGGTTTCTTTTTTAAATATGTACCAACACCATGTAATGTGTAAAACAAAAAATGAAGATAAATAATTGAACATGCTGGGTTCTTGTATACATGTGTTGTCATGATTATGCACTATACATGTACCTCTTTGTCAGCCATTATACTATGTTTGTTCGCTTGTATGGTTCCCAAAGCTTTTAAAGCAGCTTTTTTGGAAATGTTTCCAAGGATGAGGCACTTATGTGGGGGCGTATGGAAGACTGAAGACACCCATGAGATTTGACAACAAACATGGGCCTGATGAAGCACTCAGAGAGGAGATTAAATGTGTGCAATAAGATTTTCATATCAGTTGTTGGAATAAATAAACAGAGCAAATTTGTGTTTGAATGTAGGATTGGAGTGGGAGATGTAATTCTGCACAGTATGTTACACAGTCAAATACACACACAGCAAAGCCTCAAATCCTGGATAGTCTCAGTTTTTATGCAAAGCCAAGCACCACTTAACCTGATTCCATTTTCAGAGCAGAAATGCCCCAAGCAATTTTTATTTCATGATTGAGCACTGGGTGCCTGTGTGTTTGTGAGTACTGTATACAGCAACGGGTGCTGTGTTTATGTTCTTTTCATGTAACCATCCATTTTCTATATCCGCTTATCCTGCTCAGGGTCACTGGAAGCTGGAGTCAATCCCAGCATGCATCGGGTGAGAGAGGGATTTACAGCCTGGACAGGTCAACTGTCTATCTCTTTATGTGTGTGTGTGTGTGTGTGTGTGTGTGGGTGTGTGTACTATGTGTGCTCTTTTCAAGATGGCAATGTCTATATTCTTCTATGTTGTGATTGTGTTGAATCTGTTTTTAATGTCACTGATTGTTTGCTAAAAAAACCATCTACTGTACCAGCTGTAACTGAACATACTGTAACTTAGAAATCACTGGAAAGTAGCCCTGTAATATACACAGACTGAAGGTCTGTTTCTTTTAGCCTCTTAAAAAACTAAAAAAAAGTTTTCTTGTCCACTCGAGCATTAGCTGCAAGCATTAGCATGTGTTAATGACTACTTTGTTATCTCCAGCTGTAATGGAGCGTCAATTTAAAGGCCAAGGAGCATTTCATATTAATGTGTGGAGTGACAAATTTATAAAGAAAATAAAGCTGGTTGATCCTCTTTATTATAGTGGCCAGTTGATACATAGTGGCCTTATCAGCCAGCTACAGATGATAAAATGTGCAAGCACCAACCATTTCCCATGACAAATGACAGTCACTGGCTAGAAAAAATGATTCTGCTTTTGTCTGCCTCTCTAAAAAAAGGACCTATTGGTTGAAAATTACAAAAAATTTAGAGTGCTGTAACAGGCTGTTGTCGTGATTATTAACTGAAGAGAGGATAAATGGTCAATTGTCCATTTGAATTCTGAACTGCAGTGTGGTAAAAGCATCTGTGCAGCCTTTATCTGTTATGAGCCACAGAGAATGTGACAAACTAGGGGAAAGGTCCACGTTCAGAGAAGTAAGAGTGACTCCAGCCATATTTGGTGTAGAGCAGCAGTATCTTCTCAAGTGTTCTTGATATGTCGAGTAAGAATCAACAAGATATCGCTGTATCACTCAAGTCAAGTGTTTCTGACATGTCAAGTAAGGATCAACAAGATATCACTCAAGTCATAAATATCAAGTAAGGCTTAGTGGAGGAGACCACTTGATAACCCCAGAAACACACTCAGGCTGTCAGCTCTGTCAAAATTTAGATTAGATTGTCGGGGAGCAATGCTATCTGTCTAATGCCGCCTGAGATTCATGACAGCAGATGTCACACCCCAATATCTTGTGTTTTCCGATTGCACTTTGACTGTAGGCATGCAGTTCCACAGTTTCTTCCTGTCACTGACTATTACAATGTAATAAAATCAAATACACAAGAAAAAGTTTATCCAGAAGTAAAAAAAGGGGGTCATAAACTCACTGTAACTGGATGGATGTAACTCACAGCTTACAGCTAATACTTTGTCCACCTTTGACTGATGACATGTTTTTTTAAGCAACAGGCTGTTCTCCCCACGTCAAAGACTGCCAGTCTTCACTAGCCAACTGGTGCATCAGTAGAAACACACACATCTACAATCATTTTTCCATCGTGTTTGGGAACATCTCACAAACTTTCTTTGACATTTATTTACTCATGACTTAGCCTAACTAACCATTACACTAACTTTACTTAACCAAAGTCAAATTTATTGACTTATGTTATGGGGACTTGTGTTTTGTCCTCATAAGGAAGGCATGACTGCGTAAAAGGATTAATGTCCCCACAACATGAGAAAAACATATTCAAAAACACATATAGATACAAAAGTGCACACAAACGCACACAATAAGGTGACCGGAGTTGCTTAAATGTATAATGCTAGTGCAGGGAGGTGCTGCATACTCACTGAACTGCTGTCAGTCCATTGCAGCTACTAGTGTGAGACTAATAATAGCCAGATAACATGGAGTCCCATGGACTTGATCAGTGTAAGTAAACAACCACACTGTGGCGAGTAACTGCATTAGTCTGTGCATGTGAGTATGTGCATGCAAGAGAGAGAGTCAGCCCAGGTTGATTTAATTGGGCCAGACAACTTGGAGAGCTAATTTTATAAGCCTCCTTTTTTTCATTTATAGAAATTTCTGATTCTTTCCACCATCCACAAAAAAAAAAAGACCAAACAATGCCATTTGTATCCAAAGAGAAGCTTGCTTTATTGTGCTTTTTCCTGGGATACACCTGAATCTATCCCTTGGGCTAGGCGTTAACTCTTTGGGCTCTAATTTCATGGCGCAGCGCAAGGTGGCGCAGGCTGGTGAAGCGTGGTGCACCCCGCGCAGTGGTAATTTCGTCCGGTGAACCACCGTGCGCTGCCAATTTGGTGATTTGGTAGGCCGGGCTGCGCCGAGATGGAAGTGGCGGCGCACCAGGGGGAGGAGTTGACAGATTCAGCCTGGCGCAGTGACAATTTCGTGACAAAGCAGTGCGTTGA
>JAPZDV010000013.1:16338342-16359064 GCA_029814665.1 Acanthurus lineatus
GCTTATTATAAAAATAATAATGGAGGCTTTGAAAAGTCTTTGAGTTAGAAATGCAGATTCTGACATTTACGCAGCTTCTCATATTGCTGTATTCCATCATTACACAGTCAATCTGACAGGCTGAGTTAGTACACAGCACATGTCTGTCTGTGCTTTTTGCTGCGTGGATGGTTGATACAGAGAGAGAGAGAGAGAGAGAGGGAGGGAGGAAGAGAGAGGGGAAGAAATCTGAAAAATGTAGATAGCAGTCAGGTGCTGATAAAAGACTTTTTAAACCTCCTGTGAAAGCAGCCTCTTTGTCTGACTCATTGCCTTATCTCTCCGACTGCTCTGTCTAAACACCTCACCTCACATGGCAGCTATGCCTGTGTGGGCCTCCATTTTTCATTATGCGATTTCACATCCACCAGCCAAATGATATTAGACATGTTATGCTCAAGGTTCTTTTTATAAGCACCTCAACACCTGTGGCCTTAGCAAACTGTGTGTGTATTTGTTTGTGTGTGTGCGTGTTATTGTGCGCATCTGGGGGAAGATGACATGCCATCAGAGCACAGTAAGCCCGTGGAGCAGGTCAGTAACAATCTGTCAAATGGCTTTTTCTTGTTCTTGTAGAAGGCAAAGAAAACAGAAGCATCAGTTTTTTTTTAGAGCTATGTAATGTCAAACTTGAGTGCTTCTGTACAGCCAAACACCACACCAAGGTGTAATACATCAGGTGTTCAACTTACGTGTCAGGGTCATGTTTTGCTTTTTCAATGTGCAATGTTTAATAGTTTCCTCAGTTCCTCTTCTATTTTATTTGTTCGTACATAGCATAGTTTGTGTGAACTGTCTTTGTGTGCCTTCCCATCATTTAAACTGTTCATTAGACTAACTTGTCCTTAATCAGCCTTCCCCTTTCTAGTGTAATAAAGTCTGTGTTTTTCCCTCACTTTTTGTCAGTTTGTCTGCATTTGCTCCCTAGTTGTGTCTCATCAGCATCCCAACTTGTGTTCCTCAAGTCCTCCTGGTTTTTTACTGGGCTGAGTTTCTGAATTTCCTTCTTAGGTACTTATTTCTTGGATCACACAACCTAACTTCCTCCGTTTTTGTTGTTACAACTGGATTTTTATTTTCAAGCCTTTGTTGTTTTGAATTTCAGTCATTTTTGAACTCCTCAGAGTGACAAAATTAAGAGCGACAAAGTCCACAGATGGAGGGGGTTGAGGAGGATGGATGAGTCATATAAAGAAATTTCACACAAGAGACCAGGGTTTGGTCAGTTAACATTGATCTTGTCCCAAATCTAACAAAGAAATATTGATGCTCAGACCTGACCAAACGGTGACCGCCACTGGAAATGTCTCAGCAAGTTTTATTTTGTAATAACTTGGCTTCATAATAAAACAGTGTTCCTTCCATGCCGGGGTGAGGCTAACCATGACTCTGACACAAGGATTTGTTAAAAGGCTTTGATGTGATAAAAAGCTACTGCTGAAATGTGTTTTGGAAAACAGACACAATCTGGTTTTTACAAGCTGTAACACAGTTTTATTCCCCACAGTCTGTGCAGTTTCCCTTCATATTCCTCTTCTGCTTCTTTTCCTCATTCTTCTTCTAATAATACTACTAATAATAATTGTTATTATTATTTGTTATCAGCATTTCTCTCTGGACTCATATGGCCCTTCTTCTTTGTCTCACTAGGTGTTATAATTCAATAGTTTTTGGATTTTCTAAACATCTCTCTCTCTCTCTCTCTCTCTCTCTCTCTCTATATATATATATATATATATATGTGTGTGTGTGTGTGTGTGTGTGTGTGTGTGTGTGTATTTATATATATAAGTTAAACATTGTTGTAGCCTCATCAAGGCCAATGCAAGCTCTACTTTTTTTGTTACTAAAGTGGTTTTTAGCATTCACTTTATTTTCTTTTTTTATTACGCTTATTATGCTCCTTCTGCTTATACTGTGCACTGCTCCATTCCCTATAGATTTTTGCTCTTGCTTCCTCTTTGGTGTTCCACAATGACGCAAGAGCAAAATTTCCTGGCAAAAAACAACAACAATCCAAATGCAGAATTCTTTGGAAACTCAAAGTCATGACCTGCTTTAATAGCTTCTTCACCACAGCGTCTTGTCGTGTTAAAGTTCCCATATTCTGGTGCAGATGGACAAGGTCACAATTCACTGACCTGTGTATAACTAGTTCTCTCACAGTCGATCGCCCTTTCTCATTCATCTTTGGTCAGATATGTGCTGACGGGGAGGTACAGTAATGAGTCTTAGTTTATACTGAACGTGACTGCTACCCTCACCTCCTGCTGGAAAGGCTTTATGTGTATGTGCGTGGAAGGAGGAAAAATAATGAGTCAAAGTTTACGTCTGCCTTTGCACCTGCTGGGTTCAGATGACCCTGCGATGTGCACGGCTGTGCACACAAACGTGTCATGGTAGTGATTTGCATGGGTGAATGTGCTCGTGAATGTGAACACACACAGGGTGAGAGCTGAGTCACGTACCCATTTATTCATCACATCTATGTATTATTAGATTCCTACAGTTATAGCGCCTCATTTAACAGCAACTTACATTTTCTCTTTTACTTAGAAGCTGATTTGACTGTAATGAAACATATTTTTCATATTTCAGTTGAAGCAGAAATGTGTTTTGAAATGCCTCAAGGGGGCAAAATGTAAGCTAACATCAGAGAACATTAAAAATGTATCAGCATAGTAACAAGTTCTTTAAGTACACAGTGTTTCTTATATGGATGCATTTTCTGGCAAATGCTACATTTGGCCCAGTCTTAGAAAACTGCCAATTCCAAATTATGTTCAATGTCCACCATCACTGTTAAACAGAATCCAGTTTGCCTTTTAAGTGGAAAAGTAAAAAGTTGAGTTGTGAACCTAAATACAGACAACTAAATAGACTGCTGCAATCTGGTAGAGAAAAGATAGATGTGGGCCTGTGGAATTTTTAAAATTGGCTTTTTCCTCCTCTGTGTTTAAATAAAAAATCCTGCCCAAACAGGCACTAATTGGAATAAATATCCCTACAAAAAAACTCTACAGCACAATTAAAGTGCTGTCATGAGTATACTAAATCAACAGGCTGCAATAAAATTCCAATTCTTAAGCCATATTGGCCAATCAGATGCCTGAAAAATAGCCATTACCTGTATTTTAACAGTTACTAGAGATTTCATCGATTTTTGTTCAAAAACTTGTAGAACTGGCAGCTGTGAGTGTCCACACAGTGAATTCTGACACTGTTACTCAATATACTAAATTAGTATCTGTTTATTAAACACCAACTTCCTGTAGGCAGTGTTAGCATCAGCGCTATATAAACAAAGTTGAAAATGATGCACACTCTGATGTCAAACATAAGCAATGCTGGTGCATAATCTGTTTTCACAAGCTGAAATAGCTTTTTTTACCTGCTACACCACAACCCTGAAACACCAGAGTTTCTAAATATCTTCACCCTGACTAGAGTTTCCCCAAGATCAGTTTTAGTCACCCAACATGGTGTCTGTGTGTGGATGTAAGACTAGTATATGCAAGTGGCTGATAAGGGATTAAGGTGCAGGTGAGATGACTGAGAATAGCTAAGGAGAGGGGACTTCGGTGATTGCAGGACAGATGAAAGTGTCAGTATGTGAAATGAAAGGATAAAAGTCTGAAAGCATCCTGTGCAGAAGAAGAGAAAGGCGATGAGTGGGTTGGAGAAAGTTGGAGAGTGGCTGGAGGGTGAGACAAAGTGGCAGAATGCTACACAATGTGACAGTTTAGGTTGATTACCATCCATGTTTTCAGCCAGCATTCATGGAGTTATTTTTGGACAGCTAATGGGTGATGAACGGAAATGCATCTATTTTCCATTTCTTTCCCATTTGGAAGCTTTCTGATCATCTATCACACATATTTAATAGACAGTAAAGAGCACATTGTGATGATTCAGTGGATCACTGTCTCATAGCTGGATTCTACCATCTTTAGAGCTGTTTAACCCACATACAAACCAGGAGTTTCTGCCACATAGGTCCAGGTTTGTGTCCTGGATATGTGATTGAACTGCTAAGAGGAGGTGTATTATAGAGAGTTGAACCTGCACTGAAACCCCTTCCTTGCTGACTCAGTGCAAGCTTCTCTTCACTCAACAGAGAAAATCACCAAGCAAGACCTACGATGGAATCAAAAGTGTGTGGGAGGATTGTTGGTGGGTAAAAGAGAATTATGCAAATATTCAAAATAGTTTTGAGTAAATATGCTGAAAGGATAAATTGTGTGAGGAAAGCTGAAATATTATAAGACAAAAGAAAGTGGGATGAGTGACAGGAGCAGCAGAGATGTGATTACTTCAACACTTCCATCCAACCATTGCTCCCCCAGTTTTTCCAAAAACCATTCATTCTACTGTACATAGCCTAATACTTTCCTGTATTAAGGTTGCATTATTCAGTCATTATCCAACAGACCAGGAGGATTTATGAATACCATGGTGACAAATGATCCAAATTTTACAGAGGAGTGCTCAGTCAGATGGGCTCTGTGAATCCTCACTGGCTTCGGTTGGAAAAATGACTTAATATCACATTGAGGTCCCAAATTTCAAATTGAAGGAAACTCTAAGATGGTATGTAGCTGGTGAGGCATTACCTTGCAAGGTAGGTATTACCTTATGATTCTACTATGTTACTGGTAAAAAATAGCCATCATAGATGGTGATAGATTGATTGTTAATCCAATAACCTGTAATTTTGCAGTTTGCATGAGCGACTTCCCATCACGTTGGGCAAAGCACTCTGCCAAATGAAAACTAAACTACCTTTTAATCTGCTTAACTGATTGAACATGAGTTTGAAAAGCACATCAGTGTCAAACAATTTAAGTGTTAAATCAATATTATTTCAAAGTAGTTTAGCTTTTCCTCTCAGCCTTTTTCCTTTGCATTTGTATTCAGCTATCCTCTTGTTTGAGAAAGTGTTAAAAGAGCTCTTAAAACAAATCTCTTTCTCAAAACACTCTGAGTGAAGATGAATATAATCTGTAATGGGCAAGCGTAGGAGAGTTTCTCTGTTACCCACAGAGTAATGTGATGTGCAGAGTTATGACAAGCCAACAATGCTGCTAGCTTTGCAGGGCCCCTCTGTCGTCCCTGATTCTTCTTCTCTGACTCCTTGCCCTTTTCTCAACATCTATAAATCCTCTTAATTCTCACTTTGTCTCAGGATGGGTTCCCATCCATCTTACAGATCACAATGAATGAAACTAGGGCATAGCTAAGCAGTCGTTTGGGGTCATATAACCTCCCCAGCACTGTAAACCCCCGACCCCCCAAAAAACAGTGAAAATAAAATGATTGAATATGCCCTCCTTAAACAAGCTAAGTTAAGTTGCAAGAAACCTAACATTAGCTTGTTAAATAAAGCAATGCATCAGCCAACTATTACTTTACGATGTACAATGTAATAAAATAAATTTAAAAATATCTATTTTAATATCAAATGATTGAGGAATAAAAGCAGCTAAATTGGAATTACATTGATAGTCCTGACTAGCTGCCTACTTTCTCACCTCCTTCCTGTTCTGTCCTCCCTGCTCTCTCTCTATCCACCCCTTTGTCTCTGTGATGTCAAACTAAAGGCAAGCATAACAGCCAGAGTATTTATAATATAATAACTGGTAGGAAGTTGGGGAAGAATCAATATCAAGTTATGCCATTATTCTAATTGAATATTGAGTTGCTGTGGGCAGTGTAGTCATTTAACATCATTTTGACTTCAGCCTCGTACTTCAACCAGGCTGTTTGTTAAAAAAAAGACTTTTCTTTAAGGTCATGTACAAAACTTAAGACAGGCTTTAGCTTATCCGGCTTTAGCTTTGCTGCCTCTTTACTATTCACTGTGTGCACTTGTTTCATTGCAACTCCACATTGAACTTTTTCTGTGTTTACTGTCATTTATGGACATGTATCTTCTCCTCTGTCTGTGTTTCACCCTTGTGTGGGTTGCTCTTCCCTCCACAGTTCACAGATCCACAGAGTGGAGGAGAGGAAAAACAGATAAAGTTACACGAGGTCAAAACTATTTGCTCGGTTACTGTAAATGCAATAAAAACTTCCCAACATGGCCAATTCAATTATGTAACCATCTAAAATCAAAATTGAATAGAAATTCAAGTATATATCTGACATTTTTGTGCACTCTTATTCAGTTAATATTATTAATTTAATTATATATTGCCATCAGGAGGAGGCACACAGTCACAGTGATCCATCTTTCATAGCACCATCAGATTGTTTTAATTGGCCCAATACTTAATGTCATAATGTTTATGGTTTATGCCTGTAAAACGTGTTTTTAAGTATCTTATCAGTAATGCTGGTTTTTAGTGCTAATTATCAAATGCCTTTGTATATTTTTGAAACAGGGGTTTATGAACCCAAATGCAAACACACTTTAATGTAGATTTAGCAGGGAATTCAACTCACGGCAAAAACAGGTTATATCAGTTGTCAGAATGTTTTCTCCAAAGCACCGAAAAACAGTTTGAATTGAGGGTGGGGAATGAACAGGCAGTTTAGAGTCTCTGGTATGGCAGCTGGACTATGGAGGGGGGGGGCTCCAGGACAGACAATTGAACTGATGCTCTTTTCCAGTGAACAAAAACCACAGCCTCAGGCAGACAAAAAGAAACAGGGAAAAAACAGAAGCCACTTGAGGTTAGAAACAAAAAAAGGGCAGAAGTGGCTACCAGGACAGAGGCGAGGAGGGGTGGTAGAAGCAAGCAGGGTCGAAGCTGGGAAGTCAGTCCAAAAGATTTTGCTGGAGAGTCTGGCATGGATGCATCAACAATCTGGCATGGAACGAAGGAAGAGTGAGGCCTATGTAGCTTGGGCACAGGTGCAGGTGGTTGAAACTGATTGGCTGAGGGGATTGGCTGAAGGAGTGAGTAAGTGAGTGGTGACGTGTTCAGGGTGACACAGAGAAACCAGTGGTGAAAAACTGCAAACCATGAAAATTTTAACTTCCACACTAAAAATGTACATTGATTGTTATTAAGTTATGTTTACCTTTTACTTTTTCTTTGAGATTTGTGTCAGTACAGGGCAGCCACAGTGGTGTATACAAGTACGTTTTACAAATTAACATCCATTTGCTGCTTTGCAGCAGGTGTGTTCATAATCTACTCTCCTTTTCTTGAGGTGCACATCCTGTCAGCAATTATGGATAAAATTGAACATTTGCAGCTGACAAGGTTGTGCATACAAAATTCTGTTAATGTGGTCTGAGCAGGAAGGTGAGCTGTTATCAATCCTGATTTCAAATTGCAATCCACTGACTCACTCTCATCATGCTGACCCTAAATATTGCTTATTTGTGAGTTGTTCCAAGGTTCACTGTGAAATTCCAGTTAAACAACATTAAAATGATAGTCACAAAGCGAACACATATGACTGTGACAGGCAGGAGTTGTTGAGAATGAATATGTAACGTGAGGCAAACTCACTACAGGCAGTAACCTGAAGGACTGTTGGGAAAGAGGCCAATACTGCAACCTTAGCAAAGGTAAATCTGTAAATCAGGATAAAATTATATCGTTGTTCCTTAGTTACTGCTTTGTGAGCTTTTTGGAGCATTTTCTTGGTTTGGGGACTTTGTTGGGCTAATAAATTTAAAAACAAGCTGCAACTTGGGTTTTGTGGAAACTGCCTGGAGGAATCTATTGTTATGCCTGACCACACAAGGAAGCAGCACAGAATAAAACCAGAAAAAACACATCCATATTTCATCCATAGTTCTAATAAAAATCTTTGATCCAGTACAAAGTGACCTTGTGCTCTGTGTGAGATGAATTACAGCGATTGTGTTCTTGAGGTCTCATTGATTACATGTGAGTGTTTGTTGAGAAAGCAATGCTCAGTTTGCTTGACTATAAAGTATATCAGCAGCTTTTTATTAAATATAACATGTAGTGAGAGAAGACATGCACACAGTGTGATGGAACTGCAGGGCAAAAACACCACAAAGGTTAAAATAATGCATTTGCATAATGTTAGCTTATATTTCCCCCAACTTATAAACTCTATGTAAATGTGGGTTGAACATTATAATCAGTGTTTGAAGTGGGCTGTTACTGACTGGTGCTAAGTCACTTCTGCAGTTTGTTCTCTGGTAGACTGTGATTTTTAGTATGCAACAGCACCTCTCACAAAGTGCAGGTATCCCTGTTTGTTCTGTGCACCTAGCACGTACTTTTCAATCAGAAGCCTTTCTTTTCTGCTGGATCATTCAGTGAATAGCAGTCACTGAATACAGGTGTGATTAACTACTAACTATTCGACTAGTAGAAATTGTTGTTTCTTTTTTCTTGTCTACCAGATAATGATGATGATAGGTCAGATTTTTGGAGTGGTTGAGCATTTTGCAAATGCTCTTCTTTCACTTTCAGACAGCACCTTCCTCAAGCTAGCTGCTTTTAATGTAGGCATAAGATAAAAATGATGGCAAAAAAAGCAGTGTGCTTAGGTTTGCAACAAAAGAGTGAAAAGCAGAAGGAATAAAACACTTGTTTTAAAATGGTAATGCAAGTGTTCACTTGAGCCTTACTGCTTTCTTTCCTTATTCAGACACCTTTACAAGACATTTTTATCGCTAACCAGCACACACTTTATTATCACTGTGGAGGATGCTTGAGCATATGAAGTATTTGTACAGCGGCTGAACAAAGAGGTAACAACAGAAGAGTTCTTTCCAACACTTGCGGAGGCGCTCAATGCAATACTAGCGATACATTTCCCCAAAAGGAATTGTCTCATACAGGCCTCGTCACCTCCTCACCCTACCTTTAACAAGCTGTACTATTTAAAGACTGCTTTTAGTCAAGTAAAAACTGATATTGGGACATGACTGATGACATACAGATGAACTTTTGTTCCTACTCTCTTTTGAAGGGAACTGACTAAATTGTTGGACTATATTGAAATATTGTTCATGTTCATTTTGGTGCTTGTGGCATTACCTGTGCTTACATATAAGGCTTGTGTGATTAAATGTCATGCATTCAGGCATGCATAGTTGTGTGTCAGTCTCTTTGTGCCTGTGTGAGCGTCCGCCTCCCCAGCTTCGACCCCAGCCGCTGCAGACCAACAAGTTAAGGGAGTTACAGCACTTTTTTTTTTCCACTTTGAGCACTCATTATAAAGCTTTTAAAGATGAACCCTGCAGTGCTGCTGTACAATGTATAATATGCATTACAATGAACATGGATTGCAAAAGATCCTTCAGGTATCTTTGACAGCCTGATTATTCAGTGCAAATCAGAATGGGCTCAGAAAAATCCATCCAGTGAGGTGTGGGAGGATTTTAATCAATAGTCTATAAAACTGGTGATTTCTCATTCGCCTTAGGGAGCTGCTTGCCCACTTTAATTAATTTAAATTCATGAATGTGACTATCAAAGGAGATTTTGAACCTCCCATGGGGACCTTTCTCTGCTGCTTCAGAGGGGTTACATCCTCACAACAATAGAAACCTGTAAAAGAAAATTGCTATTTGCATATCCTCCATGTAAGCCTATTTTCCACCAGAATAACAAAGCAATAAAAGTACACATTAGTCCAATCTTTTATTTACTATGTCGAAATTATTATAAGATACTTAGAAAGTCGAAATCACTAGATGGAAAACATTCAAAATTCTGACCATTTTGGATCATGACATATAATAAAATAAAAAATGACTTAGAAAATCTAAATGACTTAAAAAGTCAAACTGTAAGATATTAAGTCAAATATTTGACTTGATTAGTTTTTTTTTTCAGCTGTCTTTTTAGCTATTTATTTATTCTGATGGAGAACATGGGCTTCCTGGTTCAACACACCAGAAGAGATTGTGAGAGGTCAGATGAAGCTGCATGCCTCATGTCACCCTGTTTACTGCTGTGAAAGAAACACTTGCGTTATTAAGGTCAACTGAACATGATAAGAAGGTGATAAAGAGGCATGGAGCTTTGGCAATGTTTATTTTGAAGCACGAAAAAGACACAGAAGGTCACACATGTTTATGAACAGCGGCACGTTTCACAACATGCCTCACTGTTGAGGCACTGCCATCACACTGACTGAGCCTGAGCTCTAATATCATTTATCATAACAAATGTCAATAATGCTCTGGTTACACAGGGTCACTGCGACAGAAAGCACAAGAGGAAATGCATGCATGCCCTTATTCATCCATCTTTGTCTGTTTCCAAGCCTGTCAGGATCATTTTGAAGCCTACATGCTAACCTTTCATCTGCTCTCTTTCACAAACCCTTTGCAGTGAGTCAGTTTTGTTTGACTTCAGTTTTGAGAAGTGTTACATCTCTCATTTGCCACAGCTTTGCACACCAATTTTATGCTAACCACTGCTTTTATCTTATGCTCGCACAGTAATGTGCCTCAACAGGGATACAATAATGGAATAATCTTGTTAAATGCTTGCATAAAAAGCAACACAGGCTGAAAGCTCAACACTTGCACACATTGGTGGGATTTTTAATGCTTATATTTCTGTAGTTTAAAAAAAAAGAGCAAAATCAAAATTGTTAAAATTGGCCATTTAAATAAACTTCAAGTCTTACATTTCAAAAGACTGCAGTCATGTGAGCATTTTAGTCGTTTTGTATAAATTAAGGTTTAATAAATTCAGGCACAGCAGTGCTCTGGGATGTATGCTCATGCCAACGGGCTTAATTGCTCACCTCAGTATTAATTTATAAAAAAACCTTAAGAACTCATTATGTAATAATCTCACCTACATTAGAGCCTCACAGCTCATAAACCTTCAAGTCATAGCTTATAATATTCCCTTTCTTCATGTGATTGAAATACATCAACACACATTTCAGCCTCTAAAGAACAATCACCTGTGAAATTAAAGCAGCCACTGAAGCTGCTCTTAATCATAATACATGTCTGGCAATCCTAACTGTTATGCAGCCAGCAAGCCTCACACTCCTTCCACCCAGAAACCCACTGCAAATGTGTAGTTATGAATGCACACAGGCTGCCCAGGAGCATCAGGACTAATGCATATTAAAATAAGAGCCATTTCTGATTTTGCCTCCTGTGCTTTGTGTAACTACAGCACCATTTGTAAGCAGGGAACCTACTGTACATGCACAAACTACTCAATCTCCCACATACACAAGACATCAATGAAACAGTTCATTTCAGGTTATCTCAAATTGCTAACTACTGCCCAGCTTCATTTGAGTTATTTTTCACTGAAAGATCTTGGTGTTGGCCTCAGAGGACATTATGAAAAAGAAGTAATTGGATTAAAGGGATTCTTGCTGGATCCATTGAGACTGCTGCGGTGCATTACTTAGTCTAAAACAAGAGGCATCAGAGGGGGGGATTAGAGACACTGGAAAACAGTGGAGAGACATGAAAGTACTCTTCAAGAGAAAATGAGGTAAGGTAGAAGAAGCAGCTAAGAATATTAGATTGATGTGCCACAAAGCCATGAAAGACAAAAGAAAAGGAAAGGACTGGGGGGAAAAGAAGAGCAGATGGAAAGGTAATTATGGGAATGAAGTGGAGGGTCGATGGGGGGAGGGGTGGAAATGGAAGAGAGGGTACAGACTGTTGATGGGAAGTGGAGGCTGCACTTCACTTGGTGACTATATATAAAGATTGATGATGAGTCTCCACTTCCTCCAGCTGTAAAAGAATGAAGCAGGGTTCGAGCCGTGGTGTTATGCAGTTGCTGTGCTATCTGTGATAAATCTTAACTTCAAGGTTAGCAAGACAGTAACCTGTGCATCTTCCTCCAAGTGGAGGGGTGTGTGTGGGGGAAATTCATCACCAGCCAGGTCACTGTCTGTCTTACCACGACCAGCTCTCTCTGAGCCGCCACACACTCTGGTGTATTATTAGTAGGTCTCTGCTTCAATCAGTCCATTCTACAATGTAACATTATTTTAAACCATTACACCTTTGATAATTGTCTTCTCTTTTTTTTTACGTTGTCCCAAAACTTACATTACACAATACTTTGCACAAATAGAATTTGCAACTGTCTTTATCTTCAACTTCACCAGAGAGCATCAATGTTTGATGTTCTGAACACGAATGTACCAAGAAACTCTCCTTTTGTGTTGCTTTTTATTCACTGCTGCTCATTTTTTGCTCATAATAAATTAAATTGCAGTAGATTGGTTGAGAGGAATCTAGGTATGTTGTGAGTTAAAATGACACATTGCCTGTCACATGCATCATCCAGCACAGCCCTGTTTGCCTCTAAAAGAGCCGTATCAGCAGTTTTGAGGAATCATTTAAATTTCAATGCTAACTCGGTTCTGCTCCCATTAATCATTCTCCAAATAAAGAATTCCAAATACATTTATATTGGAGCCAGCATGTAGACATATTATGATGCTTAAAGAGAATATGAACACATGTAATCAGATTACTGCCAGGAAGCAACCATTCATTTCAATAAAACTTCCCCACCATGAAATAATCCTGCATCTATCTTCCCCCCTTTTTTACACCAGTGACCATTATTGTGCAGCAAATGAGGGAAACTAACGGGAAGAGGGAATCCAATTTCTTTACAAACTAGACATGCACTTTGACCACATCAGCAGTGTGTATACAGTCGGTGCCTAAGACATGCATGACAACTGGGTGTCAACCTGTCATAAGCCACCTGCACATGTTGTAATGCATAATAATTTAAACCCAGAACAGCACCTGCCAGGCTCTGCATTGTACAAACTGTAATATGCTGTCTAAAGTCAAACACCTACAATGATGATGGTTGAACAGCATCTAGAATTGCCTGTTTATGGAAGTTATTTCACTTTTGATATACATTTCTCTGACAGAATGGATCACATTAAAGACAAGCAGATAATTCTGTTTTTAGGTGCTATATATTTCCTATTATACATGGACAAATTGTGTGTTACTTTGGCTGTTTGTATGTGAGCAGAAAAAAACTGACCTGTCAGTACTTGTTTTTTACCCCATCTTTCCACCTTTAACTATTCTCCATTGACTCAGTATGTCAATAGCTTCCTTTCCGAGTCATTATGAGTGATGACAGCCATTCCCCTGCTGTCTTGACTGCAGTCACACAAGACTGCTCCCTTGTTATTTTCAATTTTCAAAGATTGGGATTTCAGAGAAACAAAACAAAGCCTGTTAGATCTAAACCCAGTGTGTTCTCTCAGATCAGAACACTCCTCTGCGTATAACAGGCCCTTTCCACAACGCAACACCAGAGATATTTTTACATAAACTCATCACCAAGGGGAAACTCTATTAAAACTCAAGAATGTTTTTTTTGACACGTGACTTGTATCTTAAAATTTCAAATACTGTTTTTCTAGGAAGGTGTCCACTCAGACGCCTTTAGATTGAAAAGCAGCAGTGATTATTGATCAGCTGTCTAGAAAACTTGATTTCTTCATCCTTTGTGACTAATTATGAATTTTGAGCTTTTACTGAGATGACATTTAGCAGAGATTGTACACAGTTTGCCAAATGAGTTTTGGACCAAGACAGTCAACTCATAGCCCAGATGCATACATATGTTGGGACAAGTGATCTGTCTTCTTCCCTTGTCAGAAAGGGAGACAGATATTGACAACTAGAAAGGATTTTAGTCCAAAAACAACAATCTAATGTCCCCTGACAAAATAATCAGATTTAAAGCTAAATGTGTTAAATATTCATGAGGTCAGAGCATCTTTCAAGTTTTTCCGATGGCTACTTTAAGTTTGTAGAGGACTCAAACAGTCCTTTTTGAGATATCAGTGCAGTCTCTGTGTTTTTCGCCCATTCATCTCAATGTCGACTCTTATTGGGTGTTTTTTATTTTGTTTTTAATGAACAAGAATCAAAAGAATTAATTAGGATAAAATAACTGCAAAAGACTTTGATGCTTATTTCATGCTTATTTAGAGTGTTTGGCCAAATGAACGCATAATGAGATGAAGAATTCACAGAAAGAGCATTTAGGATTTAAAGTAGGTCTAATTGGTGGATAGTTGAAACAGGGTTCAGCAACCAGCATTACTAACTTAAGGAGTAAGAGGCCCAAAGGGAATGTGAAGATTTGAAATGATGAGAGAGTTATAAACTGGCAGGCATGAGAGTAAAAGCTCTGTCATACCTGAATGAGTCACAACAAAAAAATAATCCACATATGCAGCAAAATAGGCTCTGCTAGCAACTTTGTGCATGATGATAATCACAGGACTGTTATTAGAATCTGCTGTAGCTGGAAGGCTAACAGGAAAACAGGCTATCGAGCTAGGGACATGCTAGCACTACTAGTGAGTCACTGAAAAGTGGAAACAGCTAGCTAACTATTAGGTAACAGACTAATGTTCACTATTAATGAATTAATTAACCCTCCCTTTTGCAAATATTTGAGAGACACATTTGCTTTTCCTCACAAACGTATCTCTCAGCTAGCGACGTCTATGATTGCCTATAATAAGATTTTTAATTTTTAAATATCATATCAAATACGTCCAGCTGTCAACTATGATGCACAAAGCAGATACAAGAGTGACACATCATATCACTTACAACACATTGAACTAATATGCCTGGGAAAGCACACATTTACTAAGCTCCGTATCATGTAGCTGGGAGACTCTGGGCCAGGGATTAACTTAGCATAAAGAGAGGGGATTAAATGCCTCTGAGGAAATGATCAGAATCAATAATGTACTAGTATTCACTGGGGATTTGATGTGGTTATAACCCTTTCATAAACCCTTTTGTAAGTCTGTTCTGGTCAAGTTCAAGAGAACCTGGGTAATCCTCCCTCACACTGTTTAATGCATTCCTGCTGATGTGAAGTATCTACAACCTGTTCCTCTTTCTGGCATCAGTGAAGAAAGAATCTCATTAAGGATTCAAAAAGCAGCTGGTGAAGAAAATTGAGTGTGCATCTGAACAGCCACTGTCAGCTCTGTTTGTCAGTGAACATGTTCCAACTACCATCAAAGCAACAAACAATGTAACTTTGAAGTCAGTACAAGGAAGGAAGACAGGCAAGCTGTGTTTGATTTCTGAGATTTCTGAGTGTAACCAAATACATTCCCCCAGATTATAAGAAATACAGTGATATGAGCACAGAAATACATTCACAATACATAATTTTATAGAGTGCTTGTTGTCCAGTTAACCTAAAAACATTATGTAATATAGACAATATTGTGATTCTTTTGTAAGTTTAAATTTTATTCAATAGATAGCCCCCTGAGATGAACCATCTCATTTTCCAGGAGGGTCCAGCAATGGTCTTAGGAGAACTCAGTGGCAACTCAAAGTAAGTAAGTAAATGCTAAAGTAAGTAAATGCTACTTAGACAGACACAGTATGTAACTTTGTCACAAGAGGACATAAATCAGCAATTCTGGGAGGCAGATTTTTAATGGGTTTTTTTTCTGACATTTAAGTAATGAAATTTAACCAAAACTTTATATTTCTGAAAGGTCATTCCTAACAGGCAACAACTGAAAATCAAAAGATTAATCAAGATGCTATAAATTAAAGAGAAAATCATGAACAAAGTCGCCAATGATCTTGCAGGATGCTTGGGTGATTTCAGGTCCAGTTTAAACTTGGTTTAAACATGTCATCTCTATCTTGATAATTAAATCCCACTCATGCCTCTGCATTTACAGCTGGTATTGGAAGAGTAATTATAAGATTATCTTGATTCTGCCTGTATTGATTTGTCTACAAACATGGCACATCCCAGGTCAAGAGAAGAGATGCCATGGGCAGGTTTCATTCGTTTTCAAACCACTTTATCAGCTCCACACACAAACACCTGGTCCAATAACAGCAGCACTGCTGCCTGCACTTTCTCCTTCTTCTGAATCAACTGCAGCTCATATTTTCAAACAGAGGCCTGCTTCAGCAGAGCTGACATTAATAATATCACCAATCTCTCCTGCTAAATCTCTAAAACTATTTTAAGGTGAGCAGTAAAACTGAATTTACTGCTTTCCAAAACCTAAGGCATATTGTACATCTTTTTTTTCATAAAGCACCAGGGTAGAGCAAACGTTTGCTGAGGAAAGGTCAGGATGAAAGATGGCAGGCAGATTTTACCTATTGTTTGGAAGCTAAGAGGTATATTTCTATACATTTTATTTTTATGGTGATGAAAATTTACTATCATGATCATATAATATCTGGATTATTCTAGCAAAAGGACTTTGTGTAGTTGATGTGTTGATAGCATTTTAGAGGGTCCACTTTGATGTGTCGATCAGTATATATGGTATATAGAAGTCTATGTGTGGCCTTAGCAGACCCTCACTGATGCAGTATGTTTAATTTCAACTTTAGTGACATCTTATTTATTTATCTACCAATTTTCTATGCCCTCTGATCCTATTTTTTAACATCTCATATAACTATGATAGTAGGTTATCATTATTTGCAAACAAACTACTGTCAAACAGAACTGGTGTTGTAAGAAAGGTGAACACCTCTTGCTCTGTAGCCAAGCAACAGTGAATTTTTAACATCTTAAAAGACGTTGTCCTAAAAAATTGGTTAAAAAGAAATGACTTAAATGTATCCAACAGAGAAACATGAAAAAGTGATTGACCATGCAGGGTCATGCACTAATGGTTTCAAAGATTAGTATCAGAGGGTCAAACCCAATATGAAAATCTGAGAAAAAGACAAAAGTGATTATTCTAGCAAAATGATTGGCAAAGCCTCATACATATATTTCCATCCATGCAGCACTTTGGCCTCCATTCTGTAATGAAACTTTTGAAGTCAGTCAGAGTCACATAGATATGCTGTGGGCTTCATAGAGGGAAAATGAAGCACTTTCTTCTGGATTCCCCTTCCAATTTAAAACTAGAATGGACATACAGATCAATTGGGCCATTCCTATTTGTGAGACCACCCTTCAATGGCTGTCCATTTAATGTCTCACTTCAATGGCTGTCCATTTAATCTCTAACTACTTCCACCATGTTGGTTTATTTCTGTTATTTTATCATTTCCTGTCATGCTAGTGATATAGCTGTAGGGATGGTATTGACAGTATATGAACAAAGTTTAAAATGCAGTTAAAGTTGGTGCAGAAATTCATTGTGTCATGGTTTAAATTCTGGTTCAGTTTATTTTCTGTTTGATGTTGATAGTCTTTCTTCTTGGTTTTTCTTTACTTTACTCCCTGTGTCTGCTGTGTTTAATTAGTTAATTAGTTCCCGGTGTATTTGGTTCATTTGTTTTCCCTCCTTAAGCTGTCAGCTCATCCTGTTCGGCTCCCTCATGTTTCCTTGTGAAAATTCGGGTGTACATGAAGCCTGTGACTTAAGCATCTACTGAAGTTGCTACTCCACTAAAGAGATGAAAAATAGCAGCACACTAAAACATCAGATCTGTAAAGCTGAACAAGAGGATGAGAGATTTCTTAAACTAATCCATGAAACTAAAATAAATGCCATAAATCTATTGTGTTTTTACACTGTTTTTATATGATTCTCATGAAATTACAAAATCTTACTGCACCCTCTTTTTTTTTTTACAATAATTTAATGGCACCAGACTAAATAAATGGCACCACTTACTACATATATAAACCAGCAACTAATAATTGCATTACTGTGGAGAATGGAAATAAGCATTTTTCACATTTTCTTCTGTCTATTATTCTCAAAAGTCAGTTAAAATTTGCAAAACAACTGGGCTGTAACTTTGCTTCACTCACAGTAACAAAGAACAGCAGCGGAGACAGATTAAGTTGATTGTCTGCCATCCCCAAAAAGGCAGTAAACATCTGACACTTATGTTATTGCTCTACTGATTAACTTAATGAACTTGCAAGCATTACATGATGAAGGGTATTTACTTCATAATCTATGATCTCATTTTAAAGTATTTTCTCAAATGTCAAAGCATAAATCATTTGATTTTTTTTGCATTAATTAGGGTGCTATTGAAGGTTTTGTAATTCCTACTGGTCCTATAGAGGTCATAAATTACTAACAACCACCTAAAATGTTTCCTTTTCCTTCATATAGAGGATATGGCTAGTCTGTGAACTTTGTTACGAGTAAAGTTTGTCTACAGAGACTACAGGCTGTATAACTATTATCATACCAGCAGCACCTGGAGCTTTACACACATGTGTTCCTGTTTCCTTTAATATTTACCTCTTGCAGCACAGACTAGACTTTCCTGCCTTCATCAACAGCCAGAAAAAAACTCTCCGCTGGCTGGAGGTGCTCTTTGGGAAGTTCTAGACACACTGAAAAGCCATTAACCGGCTTTCTAAATAGGGCTGTGCTGCACGTGCCTGCACTGAGTCATCCATCCTGTGGAAACTCCTCTTGTATCTGTGTCAAGAGTGATGGCTGAAAGAACTGAGAGTTGATGTTATTCCAACCCTAACCTAACCCTAACCCTAATAATCTGCACCCTTTTTACCTTTTAACTTTATTCTACGTGATAATAGAACCATAGTTACGGAACTGATTAATCAGAAATTAATACGAAAGATTTTATAAACCTTTTATACTTTATCTTTATACGACTACTAATCTGCCAATGCTTTACATGAGATCCCATTTACACTCATCATGATAACTGGCAAGAATTAGCAGGTGCCTTTGGTTCTACTGATTGCATTTGATGAAAAATCACTTCTGATTGTCCTGAACACCCTGGGACGCCCACTAATGTAGCTATTTGCGCTGATTTGACAATTAGCACAGTGGGAAAATGCCATACAATCAGTGTCTCTATTTAAACCTTCACAATAGTTGCAGAGGGAAATAAAACATTGTTTATTGTCCCCATTAAGGCCATGTCAAAATAGCACAAATCTTCAACCCAGGAATAACAACACTGACTGAGGCTACTCATGCTTTTTTAGGCTTTATCAAACCTCTTGTGAACAGCTTTGAACAAGTGTGTTAATTGTGAACAATGGACCCATGACTCAAGCTGCTAAAAATAATAGGAAAAAATATCTGGACAGAGCCAAATGTGTGTATGTTATATGTGACTGTCTCTATGTGTATTATTGGTATTTCTTAGGGGGAAAAGGTCAGTGGAGAAAAGCTGCAAAAAGAGGAAGCACCTGTTTTCTCTTTCAACACTAACACACACACACACACAGACACAAAAACACTCACTAACACACATACACACAAGCAAACACACCCAGACACAAAAACCCTCACTAACACACATGCACACACACGCACCTGATGTGCACCAAGTTTTGGGCCTATAGTTTAAAGTCTTACTGTATAACTCTACAGTCATGTTAGCTTTCCGTAAACTGATACTGATGTTTAACATGTTCATAATCTGTCTTAGTTTGATGAGTTAGCTTGCTAACATTTGCTAATAGCCATAAATGGGAGAGAATACTTTACAAGTCCAATTAAATTAAGTGCTAGCTTTCATACTCAATGCTATGAGAAAATAATAAAGTAGGTAAAAATTTTCACATTACAGCTGAGCCAGTTGTGAATGTTATTACTTTTGCATGGTATTTGTTCATAAACCAAACTGACCAATTGGAGAAATTAAAATTTTGACTTGATGGTGGTGAAAGGTCGAGGAGCAGGTGAAAGAGAAGGACTATCTGCAAAAGTTTCATCCTTATATAGAACATGAACATTTGAACCAACTTTATTGGCAACCCTTTGGGATAGCTGTATTTCACAACAAACATTTAATTCAGCATCAGCCTCAAGGCGCAATTTGAAGAGTCTGGGGATCACCAGTGTCTTTAAAATTCATCCCTGAAGCTAGCAAGGCTAACTAGGAATGTCTCTAACATAGGTTCAAAGAGCAAGTGTTTGATTAGACATTAATAGGAATATTTTGCAGGCTGAGGGACTCAGTTTACAAGCAGGGATTACTTTAAGGTGGCTTGAAAAATTAAGGACAGGTTGGTTTTTTTTCTAGTTATTAATGTAATTGAATACTCTTTGGCCCGTTGGAGTTATTCTTTAACTTTATTTCTACCTTCACAGACCATTTTGTTTTATGTTCAGCCTACAGACTTTACTGTGTAATTCAGTGCTAATAAATTTGCACAAGTTCGTAAGAAGACACTTACCACAGCATGATGTCAGGGATAAAAAGTAAACACTTACTGAGGGCACTTTGGGATTTTTAACTATTGCTGAGATTCACTCTGCTTTGTTTGTTTTCAGCACTTACTGCAAATGGATAGAAAAACTAATTTATAAGCACTAAAACGAGCAAACCACTAAATGATGCTTGTGATTAATTTGCAAACATGTTCAAGCAAGCTCCTCTGCTCCATTTCTGCCACAGGCACCATTCTGATTAGGAAACTTTCACATTTTGGGAGAAATGTGTTAATTAGTGAGAAGCTGTTTTGGAAAAAGCTTTTTAATGGCAATTGGGTGACTGGAGAAAATCAAGGCACTGTCTATTTTTCAAATATTTTAAGAGCACAAATGTTCCAGAGCAAGAAGGCAAAACCCTTCCAGTCTGAGAAATGTTGTTCTAGAGCTGATGATGCTTCTACCCCTTTATTTCCTTTCAATATGTAATAAAGAAACACATTGTTGTTAGTCATCCTCATGCTTGGGATTGGTTTCCTTTGTGCTGGCTCTGAAGGACACAATTTCCACCCATCCTGAAGAATCGACATGACTTTTCCTCACCGTAAATGAGACGCCCAGGCTCAGTGAC
>JAPZDV010000013.1:16359164-16376197 GCA_029814665.1 Acanthurus lineatus
TTTTAGTCATCTGAAATCTTTTAGTCTTAGCCTAGTTTTAGTCAACTAGGTATTATAAGAGTTTTAGTCTTAGTCTAGTCTTATGTCTTTTACTCTTAGTCTAATTTTAGTCTATATTTTAGACCAAATATTAGCCAATTTTAGTCGACCACATTTTTCTACAGAATTTTTGTTGTATTTTTCATCAACGAAATTAACACTGGTCCCAGCTTGTCCATAGCACGGAAATTGGCATCCGTTCTGAAAACATACATACATTAAACAGTCCCAATTCAAAACTTAACATATAGCTGCTCCACTGACTTAAACATTTATTGAACAACCAAAAACCCATGATGTCAAAGAGTCATTTTAAAAACAGAATGAATTGTCAGTATCTACTTAGTGAAGTTGAAATGAAGACTCTCGATAACTTTGTTTATTTCCGGATATTTGTTTAGATTCAATTACATTCTGGTGGAAAACAGGAAGGCTTTGCCTAATGAAGCCTTCAATCCTGCTGGGCTACTGCTTAAGTGAATTATTATAACAAGACAAAAGGGTGCAGTCTCAGACAGGCTTCTTGTGGTTCGTGATGATCTGTGTGTTTGTGTGTGTGTGTGTGTGCATAGAAGTGTGAGTATTTGTGCCGTTGTGCAATCACCCTCTAGTAAATATCCATGTATGCAATTCAAAACAAAATCATACCCTGATTGCATGCACCTCTATCTAATGCAAATGTGGACACACATTCACAAACACTCACACAGAAGCACCTTCCCTGATTACAAACTTCTTGCAATTGTTTTGCAAGCAAGGATTGCATCTGTGTCCACATTTAATACTCTTTTTAAAGGAGACTGCTATTGACATATGTTCCCTATACCTTCCCACAGAGGGAGAAAAGAGCCAAAGTTGCCTCGTGCCTCGTTTCCAGATTAGCTTCTGTTCCTGTAGCTTTTGGTTCACAGTAGAGGCTGTTAGGCTGCAGAATACATCTTTCATTGGCCTGTTCAAAAAAGCTGAGATCTTTTGTACACAGATAAGATAAGATAAGATAAGATAAGATAAGATAAGATAAGATAAGATAAGATAAGACAAGACAGAAGTTTGTTTATTCGATCATAAAAAATGTGCAGAGGTTACAGCACAGTGCAGGAGGAGTGCAAATGTAAAGGATGATATTAGAAAAATTGTAAAAGTGCAATCTAAAGGTACACAATGCTGAGTACATAAACAAGCTAATGGCACACCTCATGTTACATTTGTACAGCTTTTAAACTTATGGGTCTAGTGTCTTGAATTTAAGGGGATCTTTGTGTAGGATATGGCTGAAATTTTATAATTTAATACCCATAAGTATATTTTTCAGTTGTGTGCATTCACCTGAAAATAGGAATCTTTTTCATTACCTTAGAATGAGCATTTTTTATTTTTGGAGTGAGAAGATCCTCTTCTTTGGAATCCACCATGATGCATCCAATTTTTCTACAGTTTAAGTACAGTTAAGTCTGTATGGTTAATTCAATAATTATGTCCATGATATTACATGTAATGTGCATAGGCATCCCCTGTATCACAAAGATTTATGATTGCAATTCAATATGACAGTAGTCCTAGAGAATGAGGGAAAGGTGAAATGTGCAGATCTACATTGCTGGCAACATTCAGTAAAGCTGGTGCTCTGTTAGAAATAACTTAATATGGAGAGAGAAAAAGCAGTCAAAACAAGACTTTCATTAATTCAGTGCACAATCTGATGTTTTATCAAGTAAAATCAAGAAATTTTTTCTTTGGCTTTAGCCACTTTCTTGCTCACTTCTAGCAGTTTTACCGAGGATAATCGTGACTATTTTTAGGGGCTTATGTCTTTGTAGAGAAACACATACTCCTTTTCAGCAAATGGAAACACAGCTGAAATGAAAAAGCAGAATGACTGGGTCACCAGGCAGGCCAAAGAGAAATAGAGTAGAGGAGTAATAGGCAGACAAACAGTGAGCAGGATAACAGGCAAAGAAGACAGATAACACAGAACAAACAGGAGGAAGTGTTGATATAGCAGGTAAAGATTGACAGCCTCTCAGAGGTGCCCTGGGCTTCAAATTTTCTGAAAATCAAGAAAAGAAAAAAGTAAATTAAGGAAAGGCAAATTGGTTTTCTATCAGTTTGTTTTTTTTAACCTGAGATGCAAACCTAAAATCAGGAGAAAATCAGTGTAATTATTGGGAGCTTTTCATCAGGATGAAAGAGCTGTACGTTGCCTCAAACCACAGACCCACAAAGTGCTGCTGCCTTCAAATGATGAAAAAGTCAGGAGGATAAAGGAGAAAGAAAAAACAACTGACTGTACAGGAGAGCCAAAGATATCAGACAGGCTGCAGAAAAGACAAAGATGAAGAGAAAGCACGAGATGAAAAAGCAGCAGAATCTGCGATGAACAAAGGACAAACTATGAGCTCATCCATCCCAATGTATGTCCTCCACCTCCACCCCTCCCCAGTCTATTATTAGCTTTATTGGGAGGAGCTTTGTCTATTGTCCTACTTATTGATTAAAGTGTATTTTTACTCAAGTGCACTGATAGAGTACATGGCTCTATTCCCTGTATCACTGCTGCATCTTGAAGGTCAATACAGCAACATCTCATCCATCTTTTGCCACACTGATGCACAGTTTGACACTTGAGGAGTTCCCAGCTATCCCAAACCTTCTGCCTCAAATAGGAGCTGTGTATTGTTGCCCTCCTGTTAGTTGGTAAAAGATCAAGACTAATCAAATATAACATAAGCTGAGCTAAATTCATTGCTGGTTGGAAATGATGAAGTATGCTGTGTGTTCAGCGCTCAACACAAAAGCAATTATTTACCGCCCTTTTGTTGCAGCCAAGTCCCAAGGTGAATCATAGTCAGTAAAAATAATTTACTGCAGATCTACACAAGATCTGCAGGAGATTCTTGTAGCATGTGTGTGTCTTTTTGAGGAAGGAAACAAAAGCCGTGTCCCCAGTCTGAAAAGCAGTTAAGGTTAGGAGTGGGCAAATAGTCATTAAGGTCAGGCTCAGGATTATGACAAGACTCCAGAAAATGAATGTTAAACCTACTTTAATTTTTTAAAAAGTGGGTGTGTGAGAAATTCAGTTTTCCTTCCTTTTCAAGCACAACATTCTTCGTAGATGTGAAGGTCAATGTCCAGTATTGGACTTCAAACATATAAAAGCATGAAAAATAGTGACCTTGATCTCTAAATAAACTCAACTCAGACTATAAAATCCCATCTCGTAAAAAAATTTAAGACTGGAGAATATTTTAGCTAACAGTGAGTAAATTTACCCTGTCAGACCCCGAGGCAGCTATAAGATTGAGAGGATTTTCTGAACTGTAAGTAGAAGCTGCTGTGCTGAGATACATCAGTCAGATTAAAGCAACATGATTTCAGATCAAACGAGTGATTTTTATTCCCTCTCAAGAAGGCACTCTCTGTACACAACACTTACGCGGGTCTGAACCACTCTTGAATTTCATTTGTACTTGATAGAGAATCTCACTGCAAATAAATTCTATTTTAAAATCACTTATTCTAGTGTTTCTGCATGAGGCTCATCATTATTAACTAAAATTAGAGCATTAAATGCGAGAAGCTAGAGGTGAAAATGGTTGAGATTTGAATCTGTGTCTGTCTGAAATATTAAGCAGGAGAGTAGCTGCTCCTTTCGGCTAGTACATAACTCAGAGTCGACTCCAGGCTTTGCTCAGGACACCTCAATAATAAATGAAGCTGCAGGACCTCATGATCTTGTTTGGACTTGTAATTGATGTTGGGAGCTCTGAGCTGAAGGTGTATCCATTCTGTATGTGTGGGTGTATGTGGGTGGATGAACATGTACTTTTAGATACATTACTTCCTGTAAGCCCCTTAAAGCATCATGATTCATTACCAACGCAGCCATTGTGAATTACTCTCACTGTTACTCACAGTCTACACTATAGCTCTATTATTAAGCTGTGCAAAGCACTTAGTCCTTGTCCTCCACTAATAACTTATACAGTATTTGTTTTTACCTGGAGCTACAAAATGATTTGGTGGTGTTTCTTATGACAGTGTTTGGAATCACACTAGTGAAACTGAGACAATCAACCTTGTGAACACCTGACTGCTCTGTCTAAGCATCCTTTGCATATTTTCTTCCTATTTATTGTCTGAATAAATGAATTAAGGGAGTGGATTTGGGAGATTAATCTTGAAACCACCCAAGGAAAGTCTTTAATAGAAAAAATTAAACATAATAAATACAAAATGAATAAAGGATGATATCTCAAGCTCCAACTTTATTCATTTGTAGGCTTTTCAAGCTGGCTGTTACTGGATATACACTATCACAGGAAGATGTTAGAAGATTTTTCATATGTGACACAATGATCCTAGAACAGTTGATGTTTAGGCTCGGATTATGTTATTGTTTTGTTTGTATTTTGAAGTCCTGTCAAGTCTTCATCCACAATATTACCTCAAATGTCTTTACAATCTGTACAGTGTACGCCACATCTCAAAATTAGCAATTATTTTGATGAGACATTAGCTAAATAACAGCATTATACAATCATGTTATCCATTGTTCTTCTTAACACAAATGTGGATTTCTACATTTTTTTTGTACCAAATTTTGACTACTATGGTTTAAATTAGCAAAACTACCCCATGAGCTTCCTACATTCCTCCTGAAAACTGCAGAAGTACCCGCTAGGAAAGATTAAAAACCTTGGTTTATTCTATGTAATAATATTAGTAGCTATATTTCTTTTACAAGCTGTCTTTGCATTAATATCCTTCTTCATCAACACCATTATGTTCACTACGCTTGTATCAAAGTTATGCTGTGGTATTTATGTGAAAAAAAGGTTTGATTTAAAAGCCCTCTGTATTGTTATTTTTTGTCTCAGATCATCTATTATATAAAAAATAACAATGAACCAATATAGAGAAACCAAAATCAACTATACAAGTTTTGGAAAAATCGGAAAAGATTTTAATATTTGAACACTTTTTTTGTTTTCCCAGATGTTCTACACCTTTGCAACATATGTATTAGTCTTATACCGCCCCCTACTGTTAAGACACAAACTATTTTCCCCCTCTGTGTTGCCCTGCAAACTAAGGTGATACAAACGCTGCAATATCTCTGATGAAATTCAGTTTTGTTTGTGTGATTGTGTGAACCTTAATGGTCTATTTTCTATTGTTTCCGCACTGATGATGGTCTGGAATTACAGAGCACTTCATTATTAAAGAGACAATCAACATGGCTTCCATCTCTCCTGGTCTGTGAGGAAAAACCATTTGCACAATATGGTACAGAGATACTCATTACAAACAGGAACTTAAGGGAGAAATAATACAGTAACAGTATGTGGCTGAAAGGGAATGAGAAGAAGAGAACTCATTCACTGACACACAGGCTGTCAAAAAATGGCACACCTTGTTAAAATACAGGCTTAATATGAAAAGGAAACATCTATGGTAATTGTATGAATATATAACATGTCCTTGTGTGCTATACACAAGGACACAGCACATGTTCCTGTGTTCTCATCAGCGGGTGTGACAGCGACACATCAGGATCAGCATAATGATACACAAGACAGCTACATCTATAAATCAAGCAGAATGTGATTTTTTTTTTTCACACATGCATTTCATTCATCTCCAAACCCCTTGCTGACAAACAATAAATGGGTTGTGGTTGACTTACTTAATAATTTGGATTTAGTGTGTGCAGATTACAAAATTCTAAATGCCTCCCCCTCCATCTGCTCAAGTATTATCTATAATAATAATAATAAAAATAAAAAATCTCTCTATATCTCTCCCTCTCTTTCTCTCTCTCTTCATCATGGTTCTATGATTCACATCCTTGCTCTGTTTCAGTGCTACGCATTTGTCATCTGGCTTGCTTTGCTCTTGGCAGCTAAACTGTAAACTAATTAAAATACTAAGCCATCGACAAATTAGGAGAGCTGTGTTTTCTCAGGATCATGCAGGCCTGAAATGTCAGCTGTATCAATAGGAATCATTTCTTTCTTACTCTTATCAAGCCGATTTTGTATCACATACTCAGAAATGTACTGCAGCTAATTGGGTGTGATAATGGCTTTTTTTCCTCTTAATCTTCCAACACGAATGATTCATACCTGTTGAATTTCTTCAAAATATTACAATTTTTTAATTTGGTTTAAATAATTTGAAAAGCTTTTTTTTTCGAAGTATGTGCTAATATTTTTTACTGTATGCTGGGTTGATTGATATAAATGTCTATTCTCATAGGTGTCAATTTGATGGAGCATTCAGGAAAATATTACAATATTATAATTCTCTGACAGAAAACCATCAGACTGAAACAAGAGGAAGACATCTGATCTGAATAAACATGAATTGAGTTCTCGTGAATGCCCACAGGCTTTGGTGAGGCAATGCTTCCATAAATGTTTGCATAATGGACATCTGTCTATTAAGCAAGGAATACGAGTAACTGTTTCAGTTTGAGGTTGAGGGCACAGCTTAGTTTGTTTGGACAGCAAACAAGAATATTGACTTGTTCACCTGTGGGCCGCAGAAATGCACATCTGAATATCTATTGGCTAATAAATACAGAGTGGATTTACAAAACTCTCATTGTGAATTCACCTCTCCTGTCACAGTTGAAGTGAATGGAACAATTTTGTTTTTGAATGTGACTGAATTCATCCGAAAATGAGATGTTTCAGTTGAGTTTGATGCACAGGTTACAAGTCAGTAAAAAGCCTTTAGAAAGCTGATAGATTTTAATGTGCAGTGAAAGATACACTGCACATAAGGCTCGTGTTATGGAAAATGTGTTCTCTTTTTCCTTTATTTTATGACCAATTATTGTAAGCAGCCATCTTAAATTACTATACTTCTAATTTCACTGCAATTACAGAATATCCTAGTTGTAATTTTTAAAATCAAAAATACAGAGCACAAAACTATGAATATGTACACTCTGGCTATATCCCTCTCAGTCAGGAAACCAAGCTGCAAAAATCTTGAATGATTTGGGGTGTGGAGTACATGGGTGGGCAAGGTTAACAGTTGTTTGTGATGTGTGAGTTATGAGAGGCCAAAGACAGGGACAGTTACTTGTTGAAGAGCGCCATCCAATGGTCAATAGGTAAAAATGTTTTTCCATTCACCTTGACCTGCACTGAAAATATGTCCGGTCTGTGATCCTCTCAGATGCTGAATTACTTTTCAATTAAACATTTTTTTTTACCCGTAATTAACTTTGACCTGGCTCTGGTTTGTGCCTCGTGTCTGAATCTCCTATCTAATACACGTTTCTTCAAAATAAAAGCATATAATGTGGACTGTTTATTGTCTAGTCTGCTGACAGTGAGGTTGACTTAAAAATAAACGTTTATGTAAATATTAAAAGTTCAGATATCTATTATTTTTATGTCTCTGTGGGTTAGGAAATCGGAAACACATTTTTTGAAAATTTTGACCACATTGTTCACATTTGTTTTGAAAGTACATTCCGGATAACATATAGTAGTTTCATGTACAAATTACGTTGCCAGGTAATATAACGCAATAATTTGTCACTCCATGTTAGCAGTAAGCTAACAGTTAAAATAAAAATAGACTTTAAACAACAGAAAACACCATGAGGTAATATGCGGGGTTTTTTAAATGATTTTTTTGTGGACATATGCATAACAAAAAGTTTTAGTCGTGATAAGCTGTTAAATCAAAGTATTTCATACCGTTTATAACGTCATTTTATTATGAGTTCATTAAATTTGTCCTATTTAGCTAGGTTTTAATTGGGACGTCTTAGGGGAGCTAGTTAGCTTACAAATTGTTGGTTAGTTTGTTAGTTAGCTTAACCTTAACTTTAGCTGTGACGTTAGTGTCACTGCAAATTTTATCTCTGAGAACCTACCTCATTAAAATGTTCCCAGGACTTGTCAAACTCATGTGCCATGGCACGACTTAAACTAAAGAACACTGTGGGATGTCCATGACACAAACATATAAAAAGATAGTTCATGTCAACAAGCAGTTTCGACATCTCGTGTGACCCTACCTGTGAGCACTTCTCCCCACGTAAGGTTCAGACCACCAAAAGGTGATCCGGCTCTAGTCTAGCATATTCAACGGGAAATACTCTTTATATAGCTCTTTAATGAGCCAGTCTGCTGCAAAATAAGTATCATGATGCATTTTTCTGTCACAAATATTGAACTTTTTAAAAGGTAAGACTTTGAATGGTGAAAGTCTTATAATAGAGCAATATTAAACTCTGCTAATACAGTTTGTACTTAAATTTTGTGTCTGCATCTAAACTTTAAAGATAAGCGTATGTATGGTGTGCAGATACTTACTAAAGAAATTTGCATTATATATTATTGACCTGATATAGATGAAATCATGTGAAAACAGCATTAGGAGGGTAATTTTAACTACTTTGTATGCTGTTTGTAGATAAATCTTAAACAATGAATTGTTTTTAATAAATGTTGTGTTGCATGTAAAATCTTAATCTGTCTGTCGTTGTTGAATAACTGAAGAAGAATTAGTCTACTGAACTTTTCACTGAATTTAGTTGAACTATAAAGCAGCAGAAAATTAAAATACTTGAGTAGAGTACAAGTACAGCACTCTGATTGTACTTTATATTCAGTACATAAGTAACATTTTCACCATTGGTTGACATCAAAATGTGACTCCTTACAAGACACATCATTCAGAATTTAAATGTCACAAGTTTTAGTCACCAAGTTCTTGAATTACTGACTGTAAAACATACTGTGAAATTACATAAAAAGTCTGTGCCTGACTGTCTGCTGCAGCTTACAGGATGAGTGCCCCCTGCAGAGAGCAGCCAGAATCATTCAGGAGGCCTGGAGAGGATATGTGGTGAGTGCAGCTGCTGTTGGCACACACACACACTCTTGCACATACACTCATTAAAGTATACATGTACAGGCATAAACTAAAACTCTTTTCCTTCTTAAACTGTAGTACAGAGAAGTCTTCAAGTATTTCAAAGCACTTGTCAGCAATTTCAGTCAGCAGGATCCAAAGATGATCCTCAAAACTGTCAATCCTCGAGAGGTAACAGGAACCCTGGTCACTGTAACTATGATCCCTCTATTAATCCATTGCTACTTTGGCTCTTTACTTCATTTTTTTCATTGTTTTTAAAATGCAATCTTAATATTTTCTTAATATCTCATTTTTTAATGTACAATGGCTTAGTAAAGTGCTTCAATTACGTTGGATCAAATGTTCATGTATGAATAAATAAATCTTGCCGTATCCATAAGATCAGCAGTAATATTTGATTTTTTTTTGGTGGCAGGCAGAGTTGCTGGATGCTGCCGCTGGAGTTTTCATCAGATTTCGACTTGGAGGGGTGAGAACCAAATATGAAAATAGTAATAAATCTTTAAAAAGTTATGCGAATATGACAGTGCAGTGTATCTTATTTATTCCTTCGCCTTCAGATTACTTTTCCTCCAAACATCTATTACAAGATCTTCACCCATAGACCCATCGCAGATCTTTGTGCCAGCAGCCCCAAGGACTACACCCAGCAAAGCCTTAAGAGGTCTGTGGCCCAGCAGACCAACAACGGCTGGTCTGTTATCCAGGAGGATCGATCAGGATGGTACCAGCGAAAAGAGAACAACAGCTGGAGGCTCTTCTTCTGTAAGGTGAAGAAAGTGTCAGATCGTTTTCTGTTCTGCTTGTTATTTGTTGATATTTTGTGCAAATAGAACACAAAATAAGCACCGCATCAGATGTTATGTAGTCTTTTTATGCAATTTTTCTTCTCCACATAGTTGATTCCCATAGGTGAGCCTGCAGAGATTGGTGCCAACAAAAGAATTAACTTTCACCACTCCAGGTTGCAGCGGCAACAGGATGTAGGCAGGTGGAGGAAAAGGAGGAAAATTGAATGGCTGAAGCAGATGTGAGTTTAAGGAGGTGCTTATAGCCTTAAAAAACAGTCGTCATCTCATCATATATTTTTCTGTCCCTTAAAACTAATATTTTACTGTATAGCAGCCCACTGACCTCAAGTGGTGATTACATGTAACAGTAAATGCTCCCCTTAGTTTGTCTCTAAATCAAAATCTAGCTACAGAGCTTAGCATGTTTTTCTGACAGATAAGTTTCTGTCAACCTTTGAAAGCCCCTGCGTAGTTTAAAAAACACTTATATTTTATTGGTTTATAGACAGTACATAGAAAGGACATGTCTTTTGTGCTTGTTACAACACAAGAAAAGAAAAAACAGCTTGTTTGTATAAAACCATTAAATAATGGACCATGATGACTCAAGAAAAAAAATCTATGCAAATTAACTAAGTGCATTTGTATATTATTTCCCCCATCTTTAGATTAGAAAACAGAGCTACAACATGGGGAATACGTTACTTTTTTTTTATTGTGCATTGAATTGAATATTTTTGTGGATATTTAGAATGTAGGGATTGCAATGTGAAGCAGACTCTCATATCTAAAAAGCTATTATAGATAGAGTGGCATGAGAATGATTGCCTCTTTATTTTTTGATCCGCAGATCCTCACTCCTTTTTATCAAGTGCCATTATGTTGTTGAAGTGGTCATTCAGAGAGAAACATCGCAGCAATCAGTGTATAGAATCTCATGAAATCTCTTGACAGTTTTGTCCCTTCTTTGAATTGTAATGACTTATATTATCTTTTCAGAAACACTTTGTCATCAAGTCACATTCAAATTGTTCAATACTCTCATTTATGATCAAATACCTGCAAACAGAATTACATTCCCATCAGCTTCAGCTGTGCTTTGTGTTTATTGTACATTTGCATAATAAAGTGAGCCAACAAACTCAACTAAGATGAAAATTGGTAGAGCGTGCCCGCTAAACATAAGATTGTTAACATTATCATGGAGCATGTTAGAATGCTGACATCTGCATGTAACTCAAAGCATCACTGCACCTAAACATAGTCTCCCAGAACTGCTAGTAGGCCTGTCTTTTTTTAATGAAGTTACTTGTTTAAATGGAAAAAAATATGATTTTCTACTTCCCTGTCTCACTTTAATTAACACAAGCTATCTTTCAAACAGAGGCCGCTACTAGGTTACCAGAGCATTTAACACTATTAACATGACCAGATCTGCTCACCATCATACCAGTAACACAATCAATGTGTTTTCATCTCATTTCATGCCTTATTCTCTATTTTAAAAAAAGTAAAAAATACTTTTATACGGCAGAGTATGCTCCATTCTGTTTAGAAATCTATATGTTCTCTCTCCCTCAGGTATAACCAGGGTCGTCTGCAGACTAATTCAGTGCATCAACATGTTGCAGAGCTGGTGAGGAATTCAGCCCAGGAAATGATAAACTCTATTAAAGAGGAGGGAGATGATGAGATACTGGAATGGGAGCTGGATGAAATTTTGGCCTGGACCAATACTCTCAGCTTTGAGGAGTAAGACTCTTAAATTCTAAAACATTCCAGTGCTGTCTTTTGAATAAAGTTAAAAGCCTAATCTGTGCCATTTTGTAACATAGTTTAATCTCTTTCTATTTTTGCATGTGCAGTTATATGGAAGAGTGGAGTCGTTTGGCCTGCAGTAACTCCTCTGAGCCCAGCAAAGGTGAAAGCATCTTTTTGTCACTTATGTAATGCTTTGTACTGCCATCTGCTGTTAAAGTTCAGGGTCTGTATTCAATAAGATTCTTTTAGTACTCCCAGAGAGCTCTTAACTTAACCTAATAAATTTTTAGCAGAGAGTTCTAGCTTTTTATTTAATAATTAAGATTTACAAACACTTTCAGAGCAACTCTAAGCAAAAAAAGCTCAGAAACTTTTAACTAAGTGAGGAGGCATGATAGACCTTGTTGCTGGGTATAACACATTATGTTAAAATAATCTGATTGTGATTGGTTGGGAAAAGACGAAAATAAAAGTCTCTTTCATGACAATCATCATAGAGTTGCAAGTGCAACCATAAAATTTAATCTGTTAATGACATGGTGTAATAGGCCTACTATTTAATATAATAAACATCTCTGTTGAGAATAAATGTATGTAATAATTAGGCGTCGCTGAAAAAATGTTTGAAAACACTGGACTACTTGTGGAGACAACTGATTGTAAACACTGATAGTGGTTTATTTACTTTGCTTATATTTATTTACTTTACTGATTATTACCGTACTTAGTCTATGTGATATGAATGAGGTGGAATGTGGGCCAGATTTTATCAATGTCTGTGACTGCTGCATAGGATCCAAATCATCACTGCTGCACTTCTTTTTTTCCATGGCCGAATAATTAACAGCAAGATTGCTTTCATTTCCAGCTATATTGCGTTGTGCCGTTCAATGGGAGATGTGATTGCATTTCTAAAAAGATTTAAAACAAACTTGATTCCCTTATGATCTAATTCTTAATATTTAATGAAGTCACTGTCAGCTAGAGTTTCAAGAATACATTTCTCCATTTTCTTTAGCCCTAACCCCTTTTACCAATTTCTAATCTACTAAGGAAACTCTTAATGTGATTAAAAGTCCTCCTCCATACTCCTAACAGTGCTTCACCTTAAGAGCTCCCTTAAGGGCTAAGATGCTTTATGAAAAACTTTTGTCTTTGCCAGGATCTGCCCTTAATTTTTAGGGGAAATTCTTAGAAAAGGTCATGATTTTAAGAATTTTCTTGCAATTTCATCTAGGAGCAACTCCTCGTACTAGGAATCTTTATGAGTAAAAGCCCAGAACTATTAAGGCTGTATTTGCTTCAGCATACAATCTCTCATCTAGAGTTATACAGAACTGTGCTTTAATTTAAGTTGCCCTTATCTTATTCTGTTGTTTATTTCTTTGTCTTTTCTCTTCCCTCTCTCCCTCCACTGATCCCTCTATCTCATACAGATGTTCATTTACATTCACCCGTGTGAGAGCCACAAGTTTGCTGATAAGGACAACTAGGTTAAACCAAATAAAGTAACT
This sequence comes from Acanthurus lineatus, assembly GCA_029814665.1. Lineage (NCBI taxonomy): Eukaryota > Metazoa > Chordata > Actinopteri > Acanthuriformes > Acanthuridae > Acanthurus > Acanthurus lineatus. Next base: position 16,372,174 of record JAPZDV010000013.1, read on the forward strand.
AATGTTAAAACTATCTCAGTTCTGATGTGTGAATTTAAAGCATTTGCTTTGACTGTATGTGTTCTTTGCATACAATCATGCATACCATTTCTGGCCCGCTTATGATATTTGCCATGTTAGCCTTTAAGTATGTAAAGATTTTATTTATGGTGGCATGTATGTTGTTATGAGAACAGTTCAACTTGTGAGACATTGAGGTTGAAATCTTAGAACACTGTATTTACAGGGAACCCAGAAGATACAGAATCTGATGGATACATTTTACCACAGGTAAAATGTTTTTTTTTGTTAGTTTTAATCTTTTTCACAGTTTTTTTTACAGTAATTATAATTGTGCTTCTTGTCAATCGTGTTGATTGTGAATTTGAAAAAAAGGTATAATTGGAAAACACAGCTCCCACATGAAATCCTGTGAGAATCTATTTTAATTTGTAAAATAAGTTACTCCTGACTTAAACCCCTCTCTCACTTTCTCATCTGTCACTTTCAAAATAAAATCCCATACAATTAAACACAAGCAGTTGCACTGTTATTTCTGTTTTGCTAGAGAATATTGAACCGTATTTAGTACATCACGACTTCATTTAATACATATCCATTAGATATGCTGATAACAGATGAATGCTTATGACTAATTGAGTATTTTGTACGGAACAACGGTTTATACCGGATGTGTCGTCTTTAAAACGCGACTAACCGGATATTGAAGTGGACCGAAAGGAAAGTGGAAGCAACGGAATCAGAATGGTATGGTTAAAGTCTTATTTAATTCGTTATAATTTATCCTGTCGTAACCATAGTGTTTACGGTCGTTTGCCGTAGTTGTGTCTATATTTATCTTAGCTCCTAATCCAAAAGTGTTCTCTCTTTTTATCGTCTGAAATCCAGTTATTGTGAATTTGATTAGTCACTTGAGCTTATGCTAGTTAGCGTTTAGCTATAAGGTTGCTTAACTCTTTCATAGAGAGTTAGCTCGGTGTTGTTAGTTTTCATTGTCTTTTTAGTAATGCCAGATATTAATAAATAAATATGATTTGTCTTTGTTTGTAATAGGAAAATCGAGGACTTCGCTCTCAGCTCAAAGACAGCGTACCTGTCGCCGGCTTCTGTCCACACGGAGCTTATGGAGTGCAGGACTCTCTGCGTAGCGGGTGAGATACTGCCGCAAAAGTTTTAATCTGGTGTAACTGAATGCTTAATGTGAGGATTATACCATCTCCTACTTGCTTGCATTTCCTGCTTTATAGACATTTATGTCCTTGGTCTATAAAATGCTTTTAGATCTTAGCACCAACTACCTGTGTAAAGGTCTACTTAAGGAAACATAATTTATTAATGTTAACTTTTTACATAGCGCCTCAGCGACTATTTCTTCAAACATAACAAATATAGAATAATACCACGCACACATACTTATTATATTGTAATGTCACAAATACAACGTGTGAGTTGTTTACTTTTAGTGGCAAAGTGATGTAGTTTGTGTGACAGCTGACAACTGGACATATTCTTTTTTTTTGGACATAATTCTTCATTGTCTCTCTTAAAAACAAGTTGCTTGTATAACATATTGACTATCACTGGCTTGCTTGTTCTGTTTCTATTTCGCTATACAGCTTTTCCAGTGTAAAGAATGAGCTCCTTCCAAGCCATCCACTGGAGATTACAGAAAAAAATGTGAGTTTTCTGAATTATAAAATATAAATAAGTGACCCAATATCTTAAACACCTGCAGAATTCACCAACATTAATCGGAGGATTGTGGGTGTGTAGATTGTGATTGATTGGCAGGTCCCAATATCCTGGCAGCTTTGATAGAGATAGAGGCAACAGCATATTTATCATAGTACAAAATTTCATCAAGGATTATGTTAAGCAATGGGGGCAAATAGTTTTGTTGTCCATGTAATGTAAAGGAATAAAACTCTGCACTTAATGAGGCACATACTGTATATATCATGTTTCTTTCTTCTTTTTTCATTATGGGTACCTATATCAGTTATGCAAAATATCTCAGCAAGAATACTCTTAATTTTCAAGGATACTGAATGTTTTCCAGTGTTCTAATGGCCATTTATTTTATTCTATTTATCCCAATTTAATCAGAGAGGACAACAGAAAAACAAAAAGGAGGTTTATGGTTGATAATCATTTGAATGTGTGGATTTGAAAGGTTTTGTGTTTCTGTGGTGTGCAGTTCCAGCTAAACAGGGACAAGATGAACTTCTCTACGCTCAGAAACATCCAGGGTCTTCATGCTCCCCTCAAACTTCAGATGGAGTACAGGGCAGCTAGACAGGTAACTTTATGTCCCGTCATATTCCAAATCACAAGCCCCAAGTAGCCATTTCCCCTTCACTACTTACCTTTTTACTTGTTTTAATGTTCACTTCAGTTTTAAAATGCGACTTCACATGAAAATTCAACTAGCCCCCATCCCAGCATATTTAAATGCTAATAATGGTTGCAGAGGACAGCGAGAGACAGACACTGTAGATAGTCTTGTCTAAGGGCTATGTAAGAGACAATGAGCAGTGTGACAGACTGACCACTACTCAGTATAGCAAGAAGAGCCATTAGCAGCTTCTCCTTGTGTCTTGTGTGACTCTGTGTCTGCCCTGTCATCACAGAGAGCCTGCTAAGGCTTTGAATATCAGTAGAAATACATAAATGGCTCTTAGTAAAACTTTCTGTGTGGTACCAGCAGCGCACTTACAGTCACATCATTTTTTAACAGCCTCAAAAACACTCAAAGTGCGCAGTACCTCTGTAAGTTAATTCCTGATGTCTGTCCCTCCTCCTTTTAGATCCAGCGTTTGCCGTTCTTGCAGAGTTCAAACCTGGCTCTGGATACTCTGAGAGGCAGTGATGAGGCCATCGGCTTTGAGGACATCCTTAATGGTGAGTGCCACATGCTTTCACCTTTAAAAACAGTCACTGACTCAACTGTCTGAATGTGATCTGTAACCACCATACTGTGTGTGTGTCCTGTTACCTTACAGATCCAGCCCAGAGCGAAGTGATGGGAGAGCCTCACATGATGGTGGAGTACAAACTGGGACTTTTGTGAAAGAAGATGGACACACACATTACATAGCTACTCACATAGATTTAGGATTATGTTTGTTTGCATACATTATTAATCAGCTCAAAAACAAAAATCACCAGTTCAGGTTCAGTTGTTTGATGGAGGGCTTGATGGGGATCTGAGAGGAATTATCCTCTAATGCTAACAGATATTGTGACTCAGACAAACATTCAATGCTGTTTTTGTATTGTTCCATTCTGGTTAACATTTTAAATAAACTTCATAACCTTCCTCGTGATGTTGCTTCATTTGACAAATTATTTAACTGTTGTACTTAAAGTTGTGCTTCTATAATGTGTTTCATGGCATCAATAAATAAGTTCACAGCCTTCTAGGTAACAGCTAACACAAATAATACAACTATGTGGTGGCATAGCATAACTGATAAGGTCACAGAATGTTGTGTAGTGTCTCTTTAAATATTGTTTGTGATAGTTTGGGCTTATTTATTTGGTAACTTTTCTTGCTGCTGTGGTGACACTAATGCTATACTGTAAGCACTGAAGCATATTCAGTAATATATACTATAATTTATAGCCATAGGCTGTCATGCTCTGTATTTTACTGCCATGAAAGTTATGGAGTAAAAAGGGATCTACTGTGGTGCTAGCACTAATGCAGTAAGGAGCTGTTTCAGATAATCTAATGAGGTTGATATATAGTCCATGATAAAACGCTGTTAAGATGTGTCGTTACATAACAAATTAACTGCTGATTGATATTTTTTATATAATCAGGTGCTGGAATGTCAGTAGCCTATTTACATTAGCAGATTTAGAACAGGAACTCATAACATCAGTGTCATTACATCATAATATTTTTTGTTAACGAAAAAAACATCATTGAAAGGTAAAAATGGATCAACACAAGTGGGTAGAGTGGTAGTGGAAAAGAGAGAGAAGGACAAGAAGTGGAAAGGGGTGGAGATGAGATGAT
>JAPZDV010000013.1:16376297-16386771 GCA_029814665.1 Acanthurus lineatus
GATAGATAGATAGATAGATAGATAGATAGATAGATAGATAGATAGATAGATAGATAGATAGATAGATAGATAGTATTTTTCCTCCTTTCAGTGATCTAGCGAATTCCACATCATGGAAAAATATTCAGAAAATTGTATTCATATTCATGTTCATATTCATTTATGTTGCTGATCTACATTAATAACTGTGACTGCATAGTGTCTAGCTTGTAATATTTCACTCTTAATGCTGAATAACTGAGAATATCTTTCTAAATCTTACACCAAAATTATTCTGTATGGTAGCCTGTGAACATGTGAACATGTTTATTTTATCAGAAAGTTCTCATGAAGAATGTAACTACTGGTTAAGTGGGCTGGCATGTCTGAAGTAAAAATAAACTAACAATTGAAAACTTCTTGAAAAAAAATTTATCTTCACTGGGCTTAACATAAACAATGTTACTCATGATTTTCACATTGTGACATTTCGAGAGAAGTCAAAACTCAAGTGCCTGTACCTAACTAATGTGATAATAGTGGTGACAAGAAATCAAACTACGGTGCAGTTAAAACCAAATTCAGCAACTTTAGTGCTTGATACACTAACACACTAAAAGATTGATGGTGTGAATAACATTACTCTATTTAAAATATTTAATCCGACCAGATTACGTCAGGAAATTGAAAACTCATCTTTTTTTTAAACAGATTTGGAAATTATATACATCTTCAAATGAATAATATTATACAGAGTGAGTGACAGATTCATTCTTGCAAATAGAGACAACCAGCTTGTGGTTATGACATGAAGGGGCAACAGTACTTTAATAATAAAGATTGTCTTATAACTCTCACTATGAAACACTAGAAAAGAACATGCCAATAAAACACTGGGTAGCCTCAAAATAATAGCACATTCATGAGAAAGATCTAGTGAAATGCACTATATAAATGTGACCATGCAATTATTTCTGGGGTAAAAACTAACTCATGTATATATAATTCAGGCTTGCTATACAAATACTTAAAATTACATCTGATAATTCATATTCACCACCATTGAAAAATTCTAGTCTTGGCAAAGTAACTCTAATATTTCCATAGAACAGTTTGTATGAATACTGTAGTCTTTGTATAAAATTTAATTTGTGTGCAGTGGATGCCCATAGAACCACTGACATTGTACTTGATGATATGCACAATAATGTAAACTGCTTTAAACAACAGAGTGTGTGTGTTTTTCTTTCTTTCTTTTTTTAATGACAGCCTAAACCAGCCACTACATAGCAGTTGAAACACTGGCTTTAAGTTGGTAGAAAATCTGCTGGTTGATTAATGGTACAAAAGGAAATTATAGCACAAAGCTGGAAGAAGGTACAGCTGGTGGCAAATGATGGAAAGAGTGCCAAATCCAGCAAACATTATCTGTTAGATGCCTTTTCTGTTTAAAAAAAACAAAAAAGCCAACACATTTTCATTTGATGTGAATAATTAAATTGAGGTATTGATTTAACAGCAAAATTGTATTCTGTTATTGAAAAATGCTACATGTAGCACCTGTAAATATATGCTACAACAAATCAAGTCTGAGCTTTGCTACTGCATTGAACACAATATTTTATAGAGCCATCTGCTTAACAGAACTTTGATTTGATTTCTTTTTTCCCCCTTTTTTTTCTAAGAAGAAGCTAATCAAAGAAATAATAGAACATTTTGTAATATGTTACTTTGCTCTCTGAGCCAACTCAGTATCAGTCTCATCTCTGTGTATAGTGCATAGTACAGATCTTGAATACGATTAGCCTAGCATGGGAAAAGCACTGAAAGAAGGGGAAAATGTTAGCATACCTAGAGTGAAAAGGAAAAATCAACTTAGATATAATAATAAAGTAGCATGAACAGGAAAAATTGTATGATATGTTGTTACCCTTGATCCAAATTCATTTATTTGGTCAAATGATACCTGAAAAAAACACTACCGGCAGCTAAATCTTTGTGCTAAGCTTGGATAAATGCATACTAGGCCAACCATCTCTGTTGTGAACACACAGAGATAAAACTGATAAAGAGTTGCATGATTGTGTTTTTCCCACATTAAACTTCTATTTCAATTTTTTTTTTTAAATTTTTTAATCGATTTCCTTAATGTTTTTCAATGCATAAATATGCAAAGCTCTTAGCTACTGTGGCAATGCCATAGAACTGTACAGAACTGTGTATGTTTTTGGCCATAAATTTTAATTATTTTAAATCCTTTTTTTGAGAAATCACTACTTTTTATGTTTGGTATGTCAGTTGTTTTCTTCCTTTATGATTTACATGTGTTCGGAGCTTTGGAAGTGCTTCAATTGCCGGTCATCTAACTGTGTCAACACAAAAAATGCATAGACATGATTTGTATTTCTGGATGCCACAAGAATATTAATTCACATAAGGACTTTGTTATTGATAACATTTGGCTTTGGATTTGACAGCCGAAAGTCTATTTTGCCGCTGAATCATTTGAAAACTACAAAGAGAGCTGTAAGCAGAACAAATTTTCAAATTTCATTTTGGAAATTTGAGTTAAAACCAATAAACATAATATTACAGTTTTTGCTGCTTTTTGTGCTGTAGATATGGGGCTGACATAGACATCAAAATGTAAGTGCAGAATAAAAAGATAAGGTCAGGGTTTACAGTATACAAGGTATAGTAAACACATATTTCAGTGCAAGTCACAGCATATTTGACTTCATAGCTACAGAAGTAATGCTAAGCACACTTATGGTTCAAAACAGTATTCTGTTGAGTATGCGGTATCTGTACAGTAAAAGACAAAATACAAAACATATCTTTCTCACACATATTAGTGTCAGTGTTTACTCTTTGTAAAATAATTCATTCTTTATCTATTCAAATTATACAGAATGTTCTATAGTAAATAGTATTTTCTGGTGTAGCACCCTTTTCAAATATACACAGTATTTACAGTGCAGGAGAGTAAACACCGGTTTCACAGCTACTACAACTGTTTTGCTGTATTTGCTGTTTTTGCTACAGTTTGAACATAATGGGGCAACTTGCTTTTTTTGTTTTTTGTGATCATTTATATTCAAAACATACAGAACCGCTTAAAAAAGGTTCTCCTATCCTCAAAGCCTGGCACAGCATGAACATTACTATAGGTTTCTTGGGATTGGCCACAAAAGTACACAGTGATTATTTCTACAACACTTAAAAGGTTGTGATTTGATGTAAACATGTACAAAAATCTCATGCTGAATAAAACCTTTTTTTCTTTTGAATCTATTATATATCATAATGGCAGGTAATACTGACACAGATACAGGGTTATCTGAAAGTTATCTTGCACTATTAGCTATATGTTCTCAGAACTCTCAGATATTTAGTGCATTAGTCCTTGAAAACAGGAGCTATCGACGTTCCCTTGTAGAAAATGTTCCGGGCATTATCAGGACTGTTAGCTCTCTCTGGAATCAGGATGATATTATTGCCTTTTCTCCGAAGTGTGGACTCTCGACTTGAGGTGACTGAGGGGGTTTCTGATGCAGTATCTCCACCTCCTCCTCCACCACCACCACCTCCACCAGATCCAGAACCACTACCATCCCCTGGAGTTACCCTTATAGTTGAGAGTCCCTGTGGGTGGAGCCTCTGCTCAGACTGGCCAGTATTCTGTGTGTGAACAGTCACTATGGGTGGGGTGCTAACTGTGGCAGTGGTAGTAACTATATGATTGGCACGCTTCCTGTCAATGGACCCTTCACGTATAGAGTCAGAACTTTCTGAGTCTCTGTTTAAATCGTTTAGCTCAAAGGACTGTCGCAAACTCCCACCTCCTCCTCCTGCTCCACTAGTCCCAGTACCACCACCAACTCCTGTGCCATGATCTAGGGATCGCCACCTCCATGATCCGCTACCATCTGTGGAGGGAGCTTGAATCACCGGCCTGTTGTTTTCAGGGTGGGCCTCTACTCTCACAATTGCTCCTGTGCTCCCTGATATACTGCCCGTGGTACTGCCAAGTGAGCCAGGGCCTGTGGTGCCTATGGGGTCTTGATCAGTTAGCGCCCTATAGCGAGCAGTGCCTTGACAACTCCCAGTGGTGCTGCAGCCAGTGCTGCTCTCATCTAAGCTCTTGGAGTGGGTCTGTAGTAGGCCCTGTTGCTTGGACATAGCAATCACTTGCATGATTCGTGGCTGGGTGGTCTGCCCATTATTGTTAGTCCTGCAAGCTGTAGTCTTCTCTGCTGCCCTTTGCCAGTTAGCCTGAGCTGTACTATTTAATGTCGACATCTCCTCACTTCCACCTCCCATCCTAGGGGAGGGGGTGTTGAAATTCTCATGAACTTCCTCTGGTATGTGGACGAGCTGTGAAGACCCGGGTCTAGACTGCATGGCTATTCTGGCCCCTCCAGTTATGCCACTACAGTTACTTGGCAGGGTTGTACTAGCACCTGTGGGCAGTTTGGACATGTATGCATGACCATCAAATCCCCCATTCAGGCCCATAGCTGATGGCTCGGAGCTGGACCGAAGCTCCATGCTGCCGTGGTGGTGATGCTGGGATGACTGGCCAGATGACGAGTCCACAGAAGATGAGAAGGAGTCTGGGACCTGCAGGGAGCATTTGTGATTGTTGTTCTTACTTTTCCACTGAGACAGAAGCTGCTTTGAGCGACTGGAGTCCAAGGAGGCATGATGAAGGGTGGCAGCATGCCGTCTGGCTGCTTCCTCAAATGCTGCCATGGCCTGAGGGGTGTGGACCCGAGGCAGAGTGTGGCTAAACGTCACCATGGCATCTTTGTTCTGAGGGCTGCGGGGGGAGATCACTTCCACATCTGCACTTGAGCGCTTAAGACTTTCATCAGGCCTTTGCTGTTGAAGGCCTCGGTGTAAGAGGCCCTCAGGGTGAGAGGTGGGTATACCAGGCTCCCCAGTCATGCTGGCTTTCATCTGCAAGTGGTGGAGTACGGCCTCCTGGCTTATGTGGGGCAAAGAGCAGGGGGGGCGATGTATCAGTGGAGGGGGGCTGGTGCTAGCCTCTTCACTAGGCTGAAAATTTCCAACTGCATACAACCCCTGTCAGCAAAGGAACAAGAGAAAGATGGCATGTATATATGTGACTTTTAACCATTTAAAACTAACCAAATAAATGGCATTTGGGAACCAGTTTTATTCCTAAATTATACTTTTCTAAAATCAAGCTCTATCATCAAATCTAACTGCAACTCTTTTCTCTAACCAGCACCTGTGTATACTCATTAGGTCTATTCAAATTTAGAATCTCAATCTTTGACTATAATCTGTTCATGATTGTTATTTAGACCAATCTGAATGTTGACAGAATGGATGTAAGAAAAAGGAACAAGCTGTATTCCACTTACAGCTCACAATAGAGAGGGTTTAATTTGTGAAATACCTGCTTTCCAAGGCCACAGGGGGATTTAGACCTATTCTGGATCTCTCTGAATAAGTGTCACACCCAAACAGCAGTTTGTATTTGGACCACCAAGAGTTTATTTGAACTGGTTGAGTCAAGCAACTTGTTTAGTACTATCAACCTTAAATGCATATTTTCAAGTCAAATAGTAATTCAAGACACCTTTGCAGCTTGTGCTAATCTCAGCTAAGAGAGTGAGTAAGTTAAGTTACCTCTGACCAAAACCTTAATTGTTCCCAAAAACATTGAGAACACCAAGTGGTAATGAGTAATACAGATGAATGCTTTAATCCCTCCACCCGACAACTAAGTACAGGGGTTGACATGTTATGTCGAATGTATCAGTCCCTGTCAGATGTACGAAATAGCTTTGCTTTGGTGATAGAGTGGTTGGTAAATCCCTGTCCCAGCGGCACAATGCTGAGTGTCTTTGTGAGTTTATCATCACAGCTTTTAGACAAGTGGAGGGTGGCACTACCACTGTGGTTGATGCATGTCATACTTACAGTGTGGCAGTGACATTAATCCTTATTAGTGGGAAAAGAGTAGAGGACATGTTGTCTAAAACCTGTCTGTCATAGTCTTTTATCTCTTGGACATGTCAGTATTTTGACACAAGACTGGTGAGAAAGTAGCAAGCTGCCTGTCATCTGACACCCCTCTTCAATATGCACCTGCACTGTTCCATGTTTTCTTGATGAAATAGAAGTTGAGGTGTGCAGAGTGTCAGTTGAATGTTTTTTAATCCCTGTGGAGTGAAATCATAGTCATACCTGATTTCAGGTATGTGTACACTGGAAGAGCACATGAGCTCCACTTTAGTTAGAGCTGCAGCAACTAACCTTTGACTAATCAGGATCAGTTTGGCTAATTCGAAGACTAACCCTAACCCTACTCACATAGAGTTCAATAGGCAGCATCACTTAAAATTGGGTTAGTAAGAAACTTTTTTTTTTTTTTTTTGATTTTGGTCAATTTCTCAGCCATATTTTCACTAACTTTAAATCAGTGTAACTACAGTATTTAAGTATTAAGTGTTTGGTTGAAATTTATAATGAACTAGGTGGGTTGAAAGATAGATACAAGCTTTTTATTTAATTTTTTCTTTACACAGGTCTTCTGCTTAGTGAAACATTATAAAGGAGACTGTTAATGGTACTGGCACCTACCAGGTAAACAGCGATAGCTCCTCCAAGCAAAAACCCCAGGTAAACATCAATGGCGTGGTTCTTGTACTGAATAATCCTTGTCAGACCACAAATAATGGCACAGATAATGAAGGAGAAGACCAGAAGGGGCTTGAGCAGCTTTGATGAGTCTGTCAGAGTGCTGTTGAAGTACATCTGTGAACACATAACGGAATTATTTTTCTATTGTTCTTAGTTGATTACATGTGTAACCTCTTAATACTTAATTGCACTGTACATTTTTAGATCATATGACTATGACATGACAGTGATAATTGTTACATGGTCTGAAAATGATAATAATTTTAGCATTATTATGATCATCATGATTAAATCCCCCAAGAAGGTTAGCAAGGGCGTAGCTTGGGCCAAAGAAGGGCCCTCTAAATCTTGAGGCAGATTCATTTTATTTTTTCTTTTGTTGTCATGGAGAGATAGGTAATTTCACCACAGCGGCAAAAGCAACATATACTCCAAATCCTGTACTTTGTGAGGGGCATTGAATTTCAGAACTCCTTTGTGATATGTAAGAATTTCTACAAACAGAAAGATGAAGAAACTCAATGCCTCTATGTCACAATCCACAATCACAAACAAAAGAATGATCCCGGAGTGCTTCATAATGTCTACTCTTCATATGAAGTGAAAGCAACATCATATGTAGGCTTCTTGAGAGAACCAGATCTACTGCAACATAACCATCATGGTAACGATCCTTTTTTCTAAACTAAGGTGTGGCTATGGAAAGTGAAACTGAGCAAACTGATATTGGTAAGGAGAAGCTTAGTGGAATGGAAAGAAGCTTGACCAAGAAGCATATTGCTAAGGACTTTGTAGTGCACAAAGCTCATGATAACATACTGTGTTCAGCAATATGACTTTGCAATATTATGGTACGATTATGTAAATAATACAATGCTTTCTACTGTGACAAAGTGAGAAGAGAGGGAAACAGAAAATAAATATTCTTGCTCAGATTTTCAGTATTGCCAATGTGTTACAAACAATGTAACTGCAGAGTTTTGTACAGTTCATTGCTAATGCAAAGTTATGATCAACATATAGGACCTATTCTTTCAGCTCAGACTTTGTAATGCTCTTGACTGATTGTACAGCATCACTATTTTCTATGGAGCTGATTGGTGAAAGGTGCTTTTCAGCCAATTTCAAACCAAAACCTAAACTTAACCTGGTCCAGGGCAGTTAAGGGTTGCAGTATAAGTTAACATGATGATTTAGCCAAGTAAAGGGAAAGTTGCCTTTGTTACATAGAGAGCTCTGGCTTTAACACACTTGTTTACCATAATCTTGCTTTGTAGTAGAGCTCTCAAGGCTTGGTGTAGTGATACTGTCCACTAGTATGGATATGTTGTTTTTTTCTATGTTTTTTAACCTCCTTTTCTTCCTCTCTATCTCTCACTCTCTCTTCACCCTATATCCTTATCCATGCACAACTCCTAAACACACATACACCCAAATTTATATTTACCAATAAAAAATTTACCTTTTATATTGCCCTGGGTATCTCCTGTTAATTCTTTAAACTGATCTGTATTTCTGTCCTTTTCTCAGTACTTGTTGACAGTTTATTCTAAGTCGTGCCTTGTCATGTCTCATACAGAATGTATCTTCTTGTTCACCACTTGATTACTTGTCTGTACCATAAAAAAATGCCAAAACACAAACAATAAGAAAAAAAAGACAAAGTCTTGTTATAACTGGTGTTGAACAATAAGTGATATGCCCTTTGTATCTAATCTGGTTAATGTCGACACTTGCAGGCTTTAAAGGTTCAGTGTGTAAAAATTTAGGGATATCTATGGATAGTAACATATGAGAGAAATTGAATCAAATACTCATAAGTACGTTTTGAAAAAGTGTAAAATAACCTGAAAATAAGTAAACGTAGAATGAGCCTTGATATATTTTGAGGGAGTGGGTCCATGTTGCCATGTTCATCACCATTTTCTACAGTAGACTGGAATGGATAAACCAAACACTATCTCCAAACATTAGTCTTTAGTGTTTTTCAAAAATTTGACACCAGAAATTTTCTTATATGCTTGGAGTGAGAGGGTAAGGGTATTGATTTGGGTGCAATCTGCAACTTCAAAACTAGATGCCACAAAATCTTACACATTTAACTTTCAATGTTATGCTTAGTTTGCTGAGGCTGACGAGCAAATTAGCTGGCTACCATACAAACCAATGTTAGTAATCCTAGTATTTTTTTTGCGTTTGTTTTGTTTTGCATTTTTAACATTTGCTGTTCAGGCTTTTAATGAAAGTGTGAGCAAAATAAATTATTAGCATTAAATATTATTATTAATTTATAAAATGAAAAAGTAGTTCTTGACCTGCTGTATTGCATCACTCCACTAGGCCCCTCTGACCAATTTTTACAAGCTAAAAAAGCTAAAAAAAAAAAAAAAAAGCAGAAGGAGCTGCTTTGATTTCTCTGGGAAAATTATTGATTTTTTATCACTCTGTCACAAAGGCCTCTAATTACCCTGAAAAGGAAATAAGACATGCTCAGGGTTGTACACGACTATTAAGCCCAAAAGCTCTGTTGAACTCTTATACACATCTGGTGCTTCATTAACAGGCCGAGGAGGTATGTATTACATCCTTTTTTTCTAGAACAGCAAATAGGAATGCCCTCTCTCTGAAATGACTTGTGATTGGCCAAAGTCTCCTTTCATAGGCAAGTTCTCTAAAGCCAGAAAACAGAGCCAAGAGGAGGTGGAGGGATCAAGGTTTTCTTTCAGAGCACTTGAATAACAGTATGCTGAAGGATTATATGGATTTGCCTAATGATAGCAGAAATAAACTGCCTACTTAAGCTTTAAGTATTTGTGTGGGGTCAAACCATTACTTACAGACACATAGATGGCAGCGAAGGATGCAAGGGTAGCATGCTGTGATGGGAAAGATTTCCTGTAAAGAGCAGATGAAAGAACAAATTTTGAATTCACTTCTGTATACAGGGGTGGAGAAAGGGTTTTACTGGCAAAACACAGACATAATAGGGGAACTTATACACCACCCTGTACTGTGTGCCCTACTCTGCGATTGTCTGTGAAGAAAACAATTTTGTTATTAAGGTTATAATGGAGTATGGTGATCTTTCATAAAGACATGATCCTGGGCTGATACTGGGACAGGGGCTGCACACATGAAAATCATCTCCTCTTTTTTGCAAAAAAAAAAAAAAAAAGGCGCTCAGTGAAATGCAGCATCGGATTGGATAGTTTTGTAGGGTACAAGAGTCATTATTATAGCCAAACTGCCAAATCTCCACTGTGGCTGCCACACCATTTATGATGTGCCTGACTTCCATTCAGACCAGATATCACTATTTCATCAGGCAAGAAGAAAATTCTTCGCTGATACCTGGGTGACTTTGGAAATTGAAAATTAGAAGTATTTAAGGTCATTATTTTATTTACTGCCTCTTCAATCGGCTGCTTTCAGGTATAGGTCATTAAATCAACACTTTAATCAGTTAGTTCTCCTTTGCTTTATGTTACACATCATTTTTAAAATAAATTATTTCTCCACCATACATTATATATTAGTATGTGGTGTTATGTCAGTGTGCAGAGATGGGGACTCGAGTTTGCGACTCGAACTCGAGTCACACAGTCGCACACAGAGAGACTTCAGACTTGACTTGGACTCGTGCTCAAAAGACTCCAGACTCGACGCGGACTCGTGTTTTGGGACTCGTGAACAGTCATTATGTTTTCTTTTTTCCTTTCTTTTCTTTTTTGGCGTATTAACATTGGGGAAACTATGAAACGTCTGACGAGCTTAATGTTATTCCCTCCTTTTCGACACAGTAACCATAGTAACCATA
>JAPZDV010000013.1:16386871-16399916 GCA_029814665.1 Acanthurus lineatus
TGATTTCACTGATTAGTCCCTGCTCTCTGCTTGAAGGTGAGGTAATCAGTGAGATCAGCTGGTGGACTTCACGAGTTTGACATCCCTGCTGTAGAGTGTGTGGAGAGCAAAATGCCAAATATAAAGTGATGTCCTCCTGCATCGGGTCACATTTTGAGAAGTGAAAACAGCTCGTTCTTACCCACAATCCTCAGCGCAGCAGCAGCTGCTTCACCTCATTGATGCTGACAGATGAAGCACACATGAGATTTTTTTTAAAAGCACCAAACTGTCTCATGACACTTCAGCTGTAAAGCAGGTCGAGACCAAATTAAGAATTATATTTATTGAGACACAACGATTGAGAGCGAGAACAGATCCAGGATCAGCCAAAACCTGATGGACCAGTCGGGTTAAGAGAGCAACAAAAGTACTGCTTTTTTTTCAAACTGTGTAATTCATACGTGACGTTTTGCACTAAAGACAGTGTTGGATTGTTCGGTGAAAAGGTCAAAGGTCAAGGCTCCATCATGACACCAAAGTGAGTCTCACCTGTGTTGCAACAGGTCAAAACTACAACACGTCATGAAAGTAAAAAGAGAAAGGATCTGATCTTTGTTTTCTCCACTTTATTGGTAAAAAGCAACATACAGGGCTGGAGCGCCACCAAGAGGCAAACCAGCCAAAAGCAACTAAAACCAAATATTTAAGACCATGAAGAAATGAACACAACAGACTTCAGATCGATAAATAAATGAGAAAGTGGAAAAATAATAAAATGAGATGAAAATGTGATAAAAGTCTTTTGAAAGCATTTTGTAAACTTGTTCACAAACTTTTCTTTTTCTGCACCAGTGAAGACGAGTCACGTCGGTCACATGACGTTTGTCTGCTGACGCGACTCACGACTTTAAAACAACACTTTGCTTTTCACTCGTAAACATTTGTGAGACAGTTTGCCACAAAAACAATAAAACGAACAAACGGTGAGTCTGAAGTTGTAGATTACGACCTTGTGATGATTCACAGCTTCACTTACAAACACGAAACACCAAGAAAGACTCACAGCTAGAGTCAGAAAAACAAACAAACAAACAAACAAACAAACAAATCTGAGCCACTGCAGGACAACACAAAGTACACACACACACACACACACACAGAGTACACACAGAGTACACACACACACACACACACACACACACACACACAGAGAACACACACACACACACACACACACAGCCTATACACAATCACACACACATGCACAGTTGTTACAAATGTCACATCACTGTTAGGTTAGTTTTTGGGTATGTATTTTTGTATTTGTTACTGCCATTTGTTGTCATTGTTTTTTTTTGTCGTTGTTGTCATCTTCCCCAGCTTCTCTCTTTTCTCTCTTCCTATCCACTCACGCTGTCCAGTAGCCTTGCCAACCAACTCTGACTCAAATTGCAACAGGAAAAGTATATCAGATCCCTCCCTCCTTTGCAAAGCAAATCTGTTCTGGCACAACAAGGCACCCAGAACCTTCATACCTGCCTAAGCTGCCAAGGTTAAAAAAAAAGAAAAAGAAAAAGTTCTGGCAAAGTTTTGAGCATTTATTTAGTGATTATTCGGCCTCAGAGTTAACTTAAAGTAATACATTGTGTTTTCTATCCAATTTATATATATACCCCCTATTTACTCCTTATTCATCTCTTCAATTTGTTTATTTCTTGAGACAGTCTCAGTCAAAAACTGAGACCAAAAATTAGCATACGTGAAACTGGATGATGCACTTATTTGCTGCATACAGTGGTACAGTGATTATATTCTTCAAATTGTTTCCTGTTAGGATTATTGGTTTTGGTGAATGTGTACAGATTGAGTTATTATAAACAAACAACTTTTTTTTCTCCCTGTAAGGAGCAAAGAATCAATTAGTTTGGATTAGAAGGCTAATGCTCGTTACGTAATAGAAGACAGAGCAATTATCAGCCTGCTGCCACCTCCTTTCAACGAACAGGGTAGCAGACAGTCAACAGATGTGTTGTCTCATTGGCTATTAATTTGAGAGCTATGCAGGGATAGACTGTATGACAAAAAATAGGACAACAACTTATTTTTCTCTGTAATTTTCAATATTTATTACCTACTTCAATATTTCTGTAGGTTGATAATCCTTCTTGTATAAAGAGCTTCATGATAATGTGATAATATTCTAAGGAAAACAGAAGATTAGAGTACAGTTTATTAACATTAAAAGAGTAAACATACTGTAACATTTAACCATGCAAACATGCTTTATCTGCATTAACAAAAGATATCTATCTTGCCTTTAATTATTTAATTAATGTTATGGCAGCTGGGATGTTTTTTTTCTCAGGCAATTTGAAAAGTTTCCCATCTTTATTGGCAACAATGGAATATTTTGCATAGTCTGTGCTTGGTTGCCTTTGAGACATCTACATTTCATGTTACCTTTTTTTATCAACGATTTCTCCTACTTAGGTGATATGTTAATTTTGTTGGCTCTTTCAAAAATTTGTCTTAGTCCTGTGCATGAAGTCCTTGTTAGTTTTTTATCATAATAAGTCATCCATATCCTATTTTTTTGAGTCAAGTTTTAGTTGACAGAGCACATTACAAGCTTTCGGCCCAAAAAAGATGGCAATAAATGCTGTTCAAGAAATAGAGGTCATGTAGATTGCATTGCCAAGCCTTCAAAGTAAACTTGCAACAGCAAAGACAACTTCAACATGAATGTGATAGCTAAATGTACCACTCTCCCACCTTGTTTAGCATTATATATTTAGTGTCTTACTCTTAGTAGGAGGAAAGCCACAATACCCGCATGGAACTACTCTGTCAGATCCTACCCCGTACTCAACACATTTGCAATTTTTGCATCTGCCTCACCAAATGCCTTGGGGGTCCTTCAATTTTCTTGAGCAATCAAATAAGGTAACGTTGATGTCCACACCAACACCACTTCAAAAGAGCACACAGTGACATCTAGCGGGCAGGGTAGTTGTACATGCAGAGATAATTGGAGTGTTTTAAGACATGGTGGAGTCTGTTGATATAGCCAGGTTTTTTTAAGCCACTTAAGTTTTGAAATATCAGACACTTCATTATAGCCTATGTGCAGTTTGCAATATTTGCAAAGAGTTACAGAATTCATTTGTGAAAACTAAGTTTAATAAACTGCATAGGTTGTGTTTTATTGCTCTTTAAATGCATAGGTGGTTTAAAAGTTATGTTCGGTAGATGTTCTGTAGGTCCTGCATACTGGAATATTAACAGACATTTTGTCTGGTCAAAAAAACTTCTAGCTTTACCTCTGCTTGGGTAGTGTATTTGGCTTTGGCCATGACCCTATGTTTACCATGAACACTTGGCTGAGTATAAATTTTTTAAGTCATTTTATGAAAGGTTGAGAAAGCAAAAAAGATTAGGATGAACTTTTCTTATTTTTTAAATGAGGGGACAGATATTTTTTATTGGATAACCATGAAAAAGTTTTTCTTTAAAGAGATTATACAGGTAGTGGAACACAGGTTCTAGGGTACAGCCAGGTTGAAGTTGTTGGTGATTTCTTTTTTCTTGTTAGTTTTTGTCCTGCCCTTGCTACTCCAATGGTGACCTGGAATATGATCAAGGTCAGTCTTGAAGATGCTTCAATCACTTCAAAAAATTATGAGAAAGGAGCCTCCCAGGGGAGCTCAGGTAGCTCACAAAGCAGACCATTTTTTAACTGAATGGCAACACCCCTTCAACCTTATGCATTTACTGATTGGTAAGCTCATCTGACAGTACTGTAAAAAAAGGCTGCTTGTTGAAACTGCTTTGCTGTAATTTTATTAATGTTGCGTGACTGCAACACTATAGATGAGAAAAACTTTCTGGAAACAGGAATAACTACATCAACAACTTAAATAACATTTTATTTAACAACCAAAACTGAAATGCAGTGTGCAAAAAAACTCAGTGTAGCAAAACAAAACAAACAAAACAGTGTAGTCTTGTTTATCTTTTCTTTAAAAGCCAAAAGACTTTTCATTCTTTTCATGGCTCATTACCATCACATACATAAGCCAAGGCATATAATGCAATGCTCGTACCTGATTGAATTATTGGGAAGGCACAGTCATATGCTAGATATTTGTCTTTTAAATTGTTGTTATTGTTGAATTATGTCTGCACAGTTCCCAATTGAGATGTGATCAGTGTATCATGACTGTTTTGCATCTTCTATAAGTTACGCCTGAGGTAATGAAGATATCCCATTTCGTAAGTCTAGTAATGTTTATGGATTTATTCAACAGGGACAGTGCATATCAACACTTTCATAAAGAACTGTTTTTATCTGTATTTACCAGACATACTTAACACTCATTGTAAAAAAAAACATAAAAGAAATCACACAGTAATTCAACAGTAATATTATGTATGTGCATGAGGGGCAATAATGAAGAGTTTCACTGTTTTGTGTAAAAACACTTTCCGTAATTATTCCATGTAATATGCAACACAGAAACTCATAAGTGAAGATATAGAAAGCGATTAATTGGAGCATATTGAAGACAATAGAATTACAAACAAAAGAAGAAAACATTGTGATAACTACACACTAAAACATACAAATCAAAACAAAAACTTTTTTTAGGCATGTCCTGTACATACACATGTTTTACACATATTTTACACATACACATTGGAATTACTAATTACTAGTATTTGAATTATTTAAGCAAACCCCCCCTAAAGACAAATCTAAATGTGACTGTACATTAGATAACCAAATGAACGTGTAACAAATAAAAACTACTGCACTGCCAATTATGCTAAATAAGTTTTGGAATGTTTTAGAAAAAAACATGCTGTGTGTCATTATTTACCTGTTTCACCAGTTTATGTCCAATTTGAATGAATATGCAAAAGATTATAGAGCAACTTAATATGTTGTACAATACATCTACAATGCTACTCTACATCCATTTCTAATGGATGTAGACATGGCCTGGAAGAGAGGTCATCAGGTGGTTCCCAACCTTCTCAGGGTGTTTTGACCCTTAACCACAACACCTTCCAGTTGGTGGGTCAGCACTGCCCCACTCCTCCAGGCTTCCAGCTTGTGTCCTCTCTCTTATGCCAGAGCCAACAGGAGGCTCTCTTTGCTGCTTCTCCCAACCTGCGAATGGCTGCTTTCCTTAAATGGCCTCTAAGTCCAACCTTTGTCAATAGATTCCATACGGATTGAGCTGGGAATCCTCAACATCCCACTTCCACTGTCATCAGCCATAACACCCACCCCTTGTCCTGACAGTCCTGGACAAGCTGTTCGTACTTGGTTTTCTTCCTCTCTGCTGCTTCTTCACAGCCCTCCTCCCATTGTACCGTTAACTCCACCAGGATCATCTTCTTTTCCTCTGGAGACCACATGATTATGTCTGGTTTCAGAGTTGTGGACAGTACCGCCTCTAGGAAGTGGAGTTTCCTACCAGGTCAACTTCCATTTCCCATCCCTGGGCTGCCTGCAGGAGGTTCTGCTTGGCTTGGCTGTGGACGACTGGTCTTTGGCCCTCTTTCACAAAGGCGATGGTGCTCAGCTGTGGTCTTGTTTTGGCTGGTTGTTTCTTCCTCCTCTCTTGCTCTAAGATATCTGCGAGCAGTGGCAACACCTTGTCATGGCGCCACCTGTATCTCACCTGGGCCAATGCAGTCTTGCACCCTGACAGGATAGTTCCTTTGCTGCCACACAACCTGCACAGCGAGTCCTCCCTCATTCATTGGACTTTGACCACTGCTGGAAATGTGATGTTCCCAGACCCTGGCTTCCAGTGCATGGGTTTCCAATGGTGTCCTTGGTCCTGAGAGAAGATTCTGCCTGGTAAATTGCAGTGCTGGCGGCCCACTTCCACTTGTTCTTATTCCTGCTTCCCTGATGAGTTGGTCTTGGGAGTCCCTATACATCAGGGACAGACTGCACTTGATGACTTTAAACTCCTCCACCACTGAGGACAAGGGAAGCTGACCTGACCTTATATAGAGCCCCTACAGAGGTAAGGATTGGGGGTATTCCAAACCATCTTCGAAGGTGCTTGTTGCATGTCCTCTCCATTCCTTCAACTGATGTTATAGGCACTTCATACATGGTGAGAAGCCACATAAGTCTTTGGAGCAGGCCATGTTGGTAGATCCAGCACTTGTATTTCCCAGGCAGGCCAGACTTGTCCATCCTCTTTAACCATTCTTTAACTTGTTTTTTGGTTCTGGAGATGCTGTTTTTATTTGACAGGGAATCACCATGCCACTTTCCAAGGCATTTGATTGGGTTCCCCTGAATGTTTGGGATCACTTCCCCTTGAACTGGTAACTTGAACCTTTCAGTTGTTCCGCGCTTTTGTATCAACAGGCACCTTGATTTCTTGGGCTTGAAGATCATATTTGCCCAAGTAGCCATGCAATCTAGTTCTGTCAGGACCCATCTTGCCTGCACGTGAGTTGGTGTTATCACAGTAATGTTATCCATGAATGCCCTGATTGCCGGCTGTTGACTTCCTGCAGTGGTCTTTAGTCCTCTTGCCTTTGTATTTGCTGCAGAAATGATCAGGTTCATTCCCATGACGAATAAGATGGGAGAGATGGTACACCCTGTTACTATTCCCTTCTCCACTGGCTTCCACTTTGTTGTAAACATGGCGGACTGGAATTGTAGCTTGATGTCTCCCAGGTAACTGTTGATCATGCTCCAGATGTGATGTGGGATGTTGTAATAGTCCAAAGCAACTTGGATCAAGTTATGCGGAATAGACCTGTATGCATTTGCAAAGTCAAGCCAGACAACTGTTAGGCTGCCTTTTTTCTCCTTTGCTTCTTGGATAAGTTGGCTGAGGACCCCTGTATTCTCCAAGCACCTAGAGAACCCTTCAATACCACCCTTCTGAATAGAGGTGTCAATATATATTCATTCTGGGTCATGTAAGCGCTCATTCTCATGGAAAGCACAGAAAAGAAAATCTTTCCCTCCACACTAAGCAGGGAAATAGTTTAAAACTGGCTGATCTGTGTGGATCCCTGTTCTTTGGGCACAAAGCACCCTTATGCCCCTCTCCAGCTTTTGGAATGGTTCCCTTGGACCAAATTACCCGCATAAGCTTCCTCAGCCTTATGGGAACTCTCAATCTAATGAGCTGCTTGCAGAGGTTGGCTGTCAACTTGTTTATCCCATCCTTCTCTTCTGTGCTCGCCAGTTTGAATTGCTTTCTCAGGGCTTTGATCTCCTTCCTAAGTTGTTTGATCTTTCTTTCTCTTCTGTTGTCCTGCTTTTCAAGTCTGACTTTGTTCTCTCTCCTTGGCCAAATCATTCTTTTGCCATGTTGT
The DNA here is from genome assembly GCA_029814665.1 of Acanthurus lineatus. Lineage (NCBI taxonomy): Eukaryota > Metazoa > Chordata > Actinopteri > Acanthuriformes > Acanthuridae > Acanthurus > Acanthurus lineatus. The sequence goes on from JAPZDV010000013.1 coordinate 16,394,219, forward strand.
AGGTGATGGCTGTCAGTGAATCCACCTTCCTTTCTGCTGATCCTGCTTGAACTACCTCAAGCACCCTGTCCAGATCTTCATTGAACATGGACCACTCCTTAGAATCACTCATCTTAGGCCACTTTCTTTCTTTCGCTGGCTGGGTTGGGCTTTCCGGGATGACATTGGAGGTTCCTCTTGTGTGTTCTTGGGGGATTGCCAGCACTGAGAAATCTCTAGGACTACGGTGTGCTTCCTGCCTAGGGTTCTCCTGCGTCTCACCAGACTGTTTGACTGAGCGGTGTGCATTCATCTGTCCTTGTCCACACTTGGACTTGCTCTGGTGTATTTTGAGCCCTTTTGCACCTTTGCAGATCTTTCTGCAACTGCATTCCAATTCCCATGCCTCCCCGGTCAAAGTGGCTTGTTTGAGCCTTCTCTGTATCTGTGTCACTGTCCTGGTCGTTGCCGTGGAATCTGTCCTAGTTAGTCTCTTATCCACCCCCCTCTTGGGAGACTCTGGGGGTATTGCTCATTTGTCGGTTAATAAATCATAGGTGTTTACTAAAGAAACAAAGGTGAGCCAACACACCAATCATCAGTCATTACATTCTGAGCCATAGCCATGACCAAAACTTGGACCTGACACTTGCTTATAATTTTTGGTGCCGACATTCATTCATGTGAGAGGTGAGACATATAAAAACACATAAATAATTATAAAAACTGCATTTAAATGAGAGTGCCACCATCTTGCAATTCAGGGTAATATTTCATAAGAAGCATATGACATCTTTTTAGTTATAACGCAGTGTTTCATCCTTCAGGCAGTCAATTGTATACTTTGACACAGCATTAGACAAAACTCAGACAGAAAAAACCATCAGATCTCTAAAATTTTTCAAATAAAACAGATAACTTTCCCTTGCAAGTCTTTGAATACATACAGGATTCTAATTAGATCTTAACTACCTCAAAACAAGAAACTGAGACACCATGATATTAGCTGAGCTGACATTGTTCAGTGTCCCAGGTCCAGAAAAATTCACTGTACAGCTGATGGTTTAAATTGAATTAGCTTGTACATATTTAATTGCTGACTAAAATTATATTTGTGGTTTCTGGTGATGTAAAATTAAAAACTAGAGCTGCACTCTTGAAATCCTGGTGACAGCCAGGGATGAACCCTTTATGACAGTCTCATATGAATTTGGACAAAATTAGGTAGAGTGCGTTTTTAGTAGAGCGTAAACCCAAGCCATTAGTCCAGTTCTTCTTATTACTGGCTTCCTAACCTGTTAGTTGCTTTCAGTCTCAAAGCCCCTTGTTTTGCGCTTAAGACATAAATCTTTGAAATACCTAACAAATACACCTATTAACTTTTTAAAAAATTCGGTAATTTTCTAAAACGAGGACACATTAGTTTTTTTTTCAGCAAACATTACTTAAAATTAAGGAAATAGCATCTGCATTTGTAGGGGAATGTTTACAGTGGTGTAGGTAAACTAATTTGTTGCCTTTCTTTGAAAATTTATTGCCATTTTATTTACTGAATTTCTGAGTATGACCTGTTCTAGTAATATTTCGCGAGGTTACCACTGTACTCTGACCAACTTGATCATTATTCTAGAAGCATATGTCCATATAAAGAAAAGAGGGCCATACTCTGTCTTTAATTCAGGCATTTCGTTATTTGCTATTTGCTATGTTAGTTTGTTTTGCTCTATGCAAAGATGCTCTGGTAGTGGTTATGTAGGTCAGTTAACTTCATGTTTTTCACGTCGATAGTAGAAATTTTCAGATTGGGTTAGTTCTATTAGTTCTAATAAGGACAACACTTGCATTTGTATTCAAATTAGCCCCACTAGTTGCCATCTTTATGGCAATGTTATTATTTTTGTGACTGTGGCACTGAAACATGCTGAGCCATTCCTAATCAAGCCTACAAAGCTCTAATTGGATTTAGTTTTTACAACAGCAGTGTGAACAAAAACAGATCTTTTAAATAGCTAAATAAGATAGCACACTCTACTAGGTGAACACATTCTTCTCTGTGTCTGTGTAGATTCTTACTCATCCAGGTCATGGTAATCCAAGAGGCTGAATCACAGGCAACTAGATTTCTTTTTGATTAAAAAGAGGAACTTCAGTTCTGAGTTCTTAGATTCAACTTCTTGGATTAACATTCTACTTTGCTAAGTACTTGCAGCTACATAGAGGTGTAAATGGAGTTAAGTCAAAGTAAACAGTGTGCGTGTCAATTTTTTGGACAATTGAACAAAAAGGATTATCAGACCTTTGATTTACACACAATACTTGTTAATATAATTCAGTCATGTCCGTCTGCATATGAATTTGAAGAAATTAGAAAGAGTTTTGATTTGGCACCACCAAATCCAAATATAAAATTTTGCCGTATATAAACAACACAGAACTGCACAGGCTTCCTTTTTGCAGAGCTGTGCAAGCCTTCAATCTTCACTTCCTCCTATGCCTGCCACAATTATTTTCATTCAACATTCAACATTCGAACATTTCAACATTCGAACATGGGCCTGCAGGAACCGCCTTCAAATCAACGGGTCGTGAAAAAGACACTGCATTAATTTCTTATGAAGTGTGACATGCCAGATAAGCCCTGGCTGCTTGAAGCATGTTACTTTGAAGTTTTCTCCTCTGCCGCTTTGCCTTTTAATAAGAGCTGTTTATTCACATGTGATGATGAAATCAAATCTGGTGTGCCTCACTCAGTTCACTGGCATAAATAAGAAAGCCATATATTTTGACCTATATTTGTTATAATCAGCACTTATTTAGCAAAGCTCGGTCCCATTCCTCTCATAACTGTCACTTGATTTGGTGTAAAAAATATCTCACTCTGGGTTTGTGTGCACTGAAAAGACATTGATATGCATTTCAAAGTGATGTGTGTGCCTGTTAATTAAGGTATTTTTGTGTGCCTTGTTCTGTGATGTATTGACTGTATCTGGGTCATACTGCTGCCTTTGGCATGATTGTATAATAAAACACAATGTAAGCATTTATGATATTTCATCCAGCAAGATTATTTATAGATTCTCAGTAAGAGTGTAGTCTTAGCAGCATGTCATTCATTTGATTATTTCACAGAGGGAAACCAAGTGATTAAAGACATATTACACTCATTAGTAAACAAAGAATTGTCTGTCCTGTACATTTTAGTCTTGTGACCCTGTGAAAAAGTGAGTGAACATGGTATAACTAAATGACTTGTTTTCTCCAATACTTCACTCAGAAGTTTTTATTGGATTTTGATCAAATAGATCAGATACCAGTGTTTTGTTTTGTTGTTTTTTATTTAGTGTTGTTTTTTTCCAATCTGAAAACCTGTAAATCTCTGTGGAGAGATCTATATTTCATGTGGTTTTCAAAGTCTGATGTCCTATACAGATGGACAACTATATCTTGATATGAAGAGATACAGGCGAGTGTTTGTATTCCAGTTATTTAGAGGCACTGACACAAAATATATAAATGCAGTGCACATGAAAAGTAAACATCAATTGATTTGGTCCCTCCCCATTCATTATTTTTTTCATTTTATGTATATTTTGACAATAATTATTCTGTGAGTTTAGACAAAAGTTCCCATATTCAGGAGCCTTGGAGTATAATGTGGGATAATGTTGCAGTAGAGTGAGTTCATTAGCAAAGATCAACAATATGATAGCGTGTTAAATTAGCTATAAGTGGTTCCTATTTGCCTATTTGCCTTGTACCCTTAGATATACAGACAGCGCATCATTGGATTATTTTTTTGTCATAACGGAGTGTGTCTTTCCTTGTACATGCTGGTATCATGTTTTTGTTGTTATGTTTGAATTTTGTGTATGTGAAAAAGTGAAATTTCTGACACAAATTACATCAGTCGAGATCGAGTAGGCCACCATGAGCTATGTGCTGCTGCCACTGTTGCAGCTTCATTTTCTAAATGTGATAATCACTCTAATAACTGCATTGACTATTTTTGTATTTTACAACCCAGACATACACACTCCCTTTCATCTCATGCATTACCCTTACTTCACAGCTACTGCTTCTGCTTCCCCCTGCAAGTCTACTGTCCACCCCTAGGAAGGCAACTCACAGGGAAATATGAGGCTCTAAGTACAAATTACCTGAATGTATTGCAATATTTAACACTTTATTTAAAATTAAAAGAATAATTTGAGCTTGGTAAAAGAATTTTAAATATCCAGTTGGTTGTTTTTATCAATCAGCTTTAAAATGTTACGTGTTTGCGTGTGTGTATGTGTATCTGACATCTTGTTTTTGACTTCTTGTTGATTATAGACATAAATAAATGACAATACATACATATTTCTTTTTCACATTTTACATATTTAACATTTTTTACATGAGGTAAACTCATGCTGTCCATGAAAGTATTATTTCTTTCTGAATTTTGAGACTCTTAAAACATTATTTTGTTTTTTACCTCTCTAATTTTATCATCATATTACTGTTTCTATTGTTTCTTACACTACTTATTAAATTGTACTCAATAAATTAATACCCGATATCAAGAAACACAGTTAAATCACTAACTAGGTGTCAATTGGCTCAAATTTAGAAAAAAATACTGTCTTTGTAAGACCACATCTGGAAATATCAATTTACACACCTACTTTGTTTACAACCCTCTTGATACTGCTTAAATTTCTTGCCCACTAACAATGTGCTGGCAGATGTTGCTGCACTGCCAAAGCTCATTTTTTTTGTCATTTATTATAATAATATGGATACAAATAGTTAAACTATAAAAATTAATACTAAGAACAGTCCAAAAAAGTACACTCATATCCGTTCTTTGTGCTGTCTTCCCTGGCATCAGTTTAACAAGAAAGGAATGTTTTAGGAGTTCTTTATATCATATTTTCCCATGAAAATAAGTGAGAACATGTTAATACTTTGATATGCTGATTTGCCCTGATGTTACTGTGGCAAGTCACTACTGTCACACTTTACCTTGGTACCATGGAAATATTATCCATGGTTGATGCTTAAATTGCTTCATTTATCACAACAAGGTGATATTGTAATAATGAAGTTTTATATATTTCAACAGAAAAAGAAATTCAAAGCCTTCTGCTTTGAAGAAAATGAAAACTCTTTGTTGTTTATAGAACAGACTGAGTATAAAAGGAATCCTCAGGTTTCATTTTTGTTGTATTACTGATCAAAATTGTGCTTTGGTCTGACTTCAACAAGTTATTGCCTACATCTTAGAGCGTTTGGTTTTTGTTTTGACATTCTCTACAAGTGTGTGTGTGTGTGTGTGTGTGTGTGTGTGTGTGTGTGTGCCAGACTCAGAGCCCCTGAAAGCCTCTGCATTTCAGTGAGACACCTGTATTCCCCAGACAACAGAGCTCATTAGTCACTCCTCAGGGAGATAAGTGAACACTCTCCTGCTCCTTATGGGAGGAAGAAGAAGACAAAGAAAATATGCCTGTCACATTTTAATCTGATGTCATATTTACTGATGTCCTGCTGTAATGCTGTAGCAGTAGTATGTGTAGTAGATAACATCTTATTTCAAAATGTTTCAAATATTATATGTTTAAAAAATGTTGGTGGTCATAATGGTCAGCCAGCAAACTTTGCCTCTATCTATCTATCTATCTATCTATCTATCTATCTATCTATCTATCTATCTATCTATCTATCTATCTATCTATCT
>JAPZDV010000013.1:16407989-16427904 GCA_029814665.1 Acanthurus lineatus
AGAGGAGCCAGATGAGGTGGCTCGGGCATCTAATTAGGATGCCTCCCAGACGCCTCCCTGGTGAGGTGTTCAGGGCACGTCCCATTGGTAGGAGACCCCAGGGCAGACCCAGGACACGCTGGAGAGACTTTGTCTCTCGGTTGGTCTGGGAACGTCTCGGGATCCCCTTGGAAGAGCTGGATGAAGTAGCTGGGGTGAGGGAAATCTGGGCTTCCCTGCTTAGGCTGCTGCCTCCAAGACCTGACCCCGGATAAGAACCATAAGAAAATGGATGTATGGATGGATGGATGTTTACTTCTGATGAATACTGCTTGAAGGAGAAGGTATCAGAGTGCTTTACAACAGATCCTGGCACATTTCAATTTGGGTGTGCAAGCAAAATGAAACAATCATAAAACAGTGTTTTCATGAATATCATATTTTGCAAAGGTCTATTCAAAATATTCAATACCAAACACATCTGGAGATCGTGAACCTTTAACAAAGCAACTTCTAAGTGGTTGGCATAATTGATGTACATATACATGCAAGATAATTTGGTTGTCATGACAATACATTTGTACATCACAATGGGAAGGTAGAGATCTCTGATACATTCAAAAGTGAAAAGCAGTAAAAATAGATGTATGTTGAGCTTGTGTCTTCTTTCTTATAGTTTTTTAGTTACTCATTAAAAAAGGAGAGAAACATAGCAACAATACAAATCATTTCTCAGTAAGTACTAGATATGTCCCCACTGTCAGTAATGGGTTCATGCATTCACATCTTCTAGTAGTTAAAAAAGGATAATTGATTGACTAAACCAGCTGGCACTTTCAAATGCAGCATTACCCTCACTGTGAAAATGTTGTTAAAACATGAGATTTTTTTTAATGGTCAACTAAAAAACAACAACAACAACAAAAAAGTTCTTGGAGCCTGATTTAAAATGTGTATAACCTTTTTTTATGTGCAAAAAAACCTACAAACTGATGTGCTATTGGTGCACATTGAGGATTTCATTTTTCAAATGTGCAAGACAGCTTACATTGACCATTTAGTACATTTGCCTTAATGAATATGCAGTTTGGGGCATTGGTACCCTTGTGTGCAAAATAGCATGAGGAAATGCATGTAGGGTAACTTAGTGCACACAATTTTGGTGATTGTAAAAAATAATTTTGGTGATTGTGACTGTGTCTGTATATAATACATAGGGAGGGAAGGCGCTAATTTGCCCATTGTTACTGTAACAAAGAGAAGACAGGCACAACAAAGGAAGAGGTAGAGAATGTGTTTTTTGGAGACTCCTCACTCACTATTAACAAGCATCCACATGTATTAAACTTGCTTTGCTTGCAGTTTAGGTGTGGCTTAAACCATGGCTTCTAAGTTGTGCCACTCTTACATGCAATTTTCTTTCCACTCTCTTGCTGGTGTCAGCAATTATTATCAGTCACACCTGACTCTGCTGTGTGGTATAGAAGCTAAGTGCAATCTCATAGCTGTCTGCCTCATATTGCTTTGTTTGTTTGTTTTTTCAAGAAGTAAGAAAAAATCAATGACTAAATGAACTGAGTAACAGATATGAAAGCGCTCATGAAGTCAGTGAACTGAATAATTTGCTGAACTAATTAAGCCACAAAGACAGTAATATTCATCAGCAACAGTGATGGGTTGTTATTTCTGACCATTTCAAGGCCAGCGGAGATGGCTCTCCTGGCCTTGAAATGGTCAGAATGAGAAAATCATATATTTATAATTCAGTATATTATTATTATTTATATTTTCATTATACTTATATTTTATATTATTTATTATATTTATATTTACATTGTATTGCTATATGAATTTTACACAGCTTGTTCAAATTAGTCTGTCAGCTCATTTCATTGCAACTCTCACTCAGTTGTGAGTGCTTCCAGTGCAGCTAGTATAAATTAGAGCTTTAATCCAATCAGATTTCCACCCACACTGAAGCCTTCAGAATTTCAAGTGAATCCTCTGCTGTTGAAGCAAATAGATACCATGTTGTTGATTGTCATATTCTTTACCCAATTAGACGCCAGAGCCCTGCTTTTCCCTGCTATGTAAACAGAGAGCACCAGTTAGCTAACTTGAGAATTTTGTTGCCTAGTCCTTTGAATGTGTTGTTTAGATTAATGTTCAATGACTTAAGGACGTTGTGTAATTTGTGATTTACTTACTTGGTGGTTGTATTAGTAAATGTGACTGGTTGTTGTGAGTTCTTGTTATGTGGAATGGCGATGAATAAGCTTTTCATAGTCTGGGTGTCATGGTAAGGATATTGAAAGGCTGTTTAATCACCAGGCCTTTATTGCTATCTTCTTCAGTTGCTGCTTGTTTGTGAGTCTTTCTGCCTTCAGTTTTGTCTTTAGAATGTGAAAAGCATGCTAGATCAGGTTGAGATCAGATGACTGACTTGGCCTCTGAAATATATTCCATTTCTTTGCCTTGAGTACCTCATCAGTTGCCTTTGCTGTACATTTTTGGTCAATGTCCATTTGCACTGTGAAGAGTCACCCTGGTGAGTAGACCAGTGCATTACTTCTTTTTCAAAAATGAACCCGTTATTGGTTTGGTGACCATCTGATAAATTTGTTTTGTTTTTTGAGTCTAATGATGGCCTCCGATACTTGCACTTACAGCACTTACACAAGGGTTTTATGAGCTCACACTCTTCTCTTCTTCTTCTTTGCTGCTGCTGCTCGTCTTCTCTGAAGAAGAAGAAGAAAAGTCAGTGCATTCCTCTGGTTATAAAAAAGATAGATGCTGCACCATGATACATGCAAGCCAGTAAAAAAGCATATGGAAAAACTATTTCCTGGCGTCCAGTTCTGTTTCCTAGCAACTGGCACCAAGATGGGCGTGATTTGTGCGCTGCACCATAGTCTGAACATTGCTGTGTGCTGTACCCAGTAGTGAGCATAGAAAACACAGCTTCTTATCTGTGCATTATCTGGGCATCAGTCTGTTGAAAAGGCTAAAATTCATTAATGACCTTATAAAATCATGTGAAACAGACTGTCATATAGACATTAATCCCTGTGGAATCGAACTGAAAACATAAAAACCTTTACTGAGACATACATGGCTGGCAGGGCAAATGTGCTACATCAAACACATATGAATAAAAATAAAAAAAGGAATTTATTAATTTAAATAATAAATAAATTTCCTACATTATACAGCACTTTTCTGATCTTTGACTATTCAAAGCACACAAGTCAAAATCCACCCATACACACACATTCACACAAAGATGAAACAGCCACCGGGAGCAATTTGGGGTTCAGTATCTTGCCCAGGGACTCTTTGATAAGACAATCAGAGGAAACTTTAGACCTTTGTGATGAAAAGTTACGGGAAGCTTTTGTTTTTGGTTAATGGTGTGGCTATGGCTGGGCAGCTATTTTAAGCATTTTGCCATGACAAATAAGATTGTATTTGAGGGTGAACAGGTCAGCGTGATCTCACCAAATTTGCCACAGTTGTCAAACAAATTGAATCTTAATATCTAATATACATATGAGGATAGGGCGGGGCCTAATGGCTCAAAAGCACCCCCTACAAAATTTTAACGAATAAGCCCTCACAATGTGTTTCACCCAGATGCATAAAATTCGGTAGACTCGCGTGTTGTGTCAAGGCCTACAAAAAAGTCTCTTACAACCATGACCTAAACCCAACAGGAAATCAGCCATTTTCATTTTGCTGTGCAATTTTTGCACATTTTTGGAGATTTTCACGTTATATATTAATGAACTCCACCAATAAATTTTATTTGAATGACTTCAAATTCCATTTTTATACTTGACCTTTGTAATGAAAAGCTATTAAATGCTTAGAGCAATAAAATGTGTAGCCGTGGCATGGTCTCCATTTAAGCATTTCGCCATGAAACAAAAAAATGCTTATAACTTTAATATACAATGTGCGATATGCACCAAACCTCACATGTGTGTTAGGAGTCTCGGCCTGAATCCAACAACAAATCAATAGTATGTCAAGAGCACCACCTACTGGCAACAGGAAATGACAAATCCACCTCAAGTTTGTTCAGACAAGCCTAAAAAAATTGATGATGATATGTTGCAACTCTTGTCCATACATACATCAAATGGTGTAACTGTGAGGGAGTTTCATGTTTGCCAAGACAAAATAAAATGTTGTTACATCTCTGTTTCTCATCCAGTCCATCACAAATTTCACATGGTATTAAAGAATAACACTCTGTGGAAAGTGACCTGCCTATCAGGAGTTACGCACATGACACCCCTCAGTAGCTACCACAAGTTAACCTTGTAAGGCAATCATGATGTGATTTACATTAAAATATCATTTGCTCATGACACTGTGTACAATGATGTGATGTGCAAGTACTCTGCGTTGTCTGGGGCAACTGGAACCACTTCCTGATGGGTCAGTTTAATCCAGCTTGCAGCTTTAATTTAGTTTTATTTTTTAAAGATGCCCCTTTTATCTATGATCTGATCCTGTTTGCCCTGACAAATCACTTGTAAGAGAACGCAGAGAGAAATTTTACAAAACACATTACACTTTTGCAGTACAACAAGCCTTTCATAAACACTCGCAGATTTGCTCAGATCAAGAAAAGTATCTGTCATTGAAAATTATTAGGCATGCCTTGCCATCACTTTAGGTCAGCGTAACTTTTAACACACACAACAGCCTTTATACTGTGTATTTTTTTGAATGGCATTCATGCCAAATATAAATTCTTTTAGTTTAAAAAAATATTGTGGAATAGGATATTTCTTATAACATACAAAGAACTCTAGATTGCTTTTGGAGTTCTTTCAAAGCAGCTGGCAGTCTGGAGATTCAAGTGCCATCATAGCCACCTAAAATTCTACACAAACCCAAAGCCCTCATTCCTATGTAAAATTATCTTTTATTACTGTTATTAGTATTGTTTTCCTTTTTTTAATGTATCACTGTTTTAGGGAAAGTTCGGGTTTACTGTGAGCATATGTGGGCATGCAAACCTATGCTAATTCCAGGTGGACCCCCTTCGGGTTTGCCCATGCGGGCCTGCAGCCCATTGCCCATGCACTTCTGGCCATGCGGGTTCACAACGCTTTTTCCTGTGTGGGCCTGCAACGGTTCTGCCCATCCCCGCAGTACTTTTGCCCATGCCTGCAGTGATTCTGCCCATGGTTTGTCAAGAGGAGGAGGAAGTAGAAAACAGAATGTATACATGTCCTAAAGAGAGGTTTTGTGAAGAGTTTTTCTTGTTACCCTCATTTATATATATGTCTCCACCCTATGCATCGTCATATAGGAAAAGTAAAGGATGCATGCTTTGACTTCTGTGGTAACATTGTATTTTTTTCCTTTATCATATGGATAAACCACTATCTTTGATCTAGTGATGAAATGTTGTAAAAACTACAAGTATACATCTTCTTTATTTTTGAAGTGTTTCAGGGATGATATATTTATTTTTGTGTTGAAAGCTGTACAGGTTTGATATTGTATTTTGGTCAATTATAGTGGGACTGGTGGAGTGTACTGTATTGTGTGTGTAATGTTTTTTTCTTTTTTTGTGGTTGTTTCAGTTAAAATTGTGCTTACATGATGCAGTTTTCTACATTCAGTGAATTTCAATCACTTATGAAGGCTTCCTGGTGGGTTTGTCTTGTCCTGGGTGCTGGGATATTTAAAGGTTAATGCCAAAAATAAATAAAAATAAACAAATAATTTAATGAAAACATTTTGATTTGGGGTCGAATGTTTCAGAAGACAATTTCATTGTCACAAGTGTGTAATAAATGAGAGTGCAGAGACTTTACTTTCAAGAAAATAACCAAATCTTGAGGATTTCCCTGATCCACACATTTTCTCAATATTTTATTTAAACCTGTTAGAGATTAAAACAAAAATCTATGTAAATTAACACATTCAATTTTTTTTTGGTTTTGTCTCACCCTTTTACCTCATCAGCCCTCTCAACCAGTCAACCTGAATAAATCTCTGTGGCAATGCCTGAGTGCATGGCAGCTCTGTATGTTTTAGCTTTGGGCCTCAGTTCCTCTCATGACCACACTGGCTGGCGCATGTGCACAGACACATCCGTGTTTGGATACACTGTGATGCAGTCACTGACAGAACTGTATGCATCTGGATGTTCAGCTAGGCAGAAACAACCTCCTGACCGAGCAATGTCAGAAGATTGTTGGTACCAATCCCAATGGGGGTTGGGCTGTAAATTAAACATTAATTCCTGTGTGCACTGAGTATGAAATCGGCCAAGAGCTGGAAGCAAAACTCTGGGCTCGGAAGACATGGGGGCATGGGGCATATCCTGGAGACAAGCAGCCACAATAGTGTTTATCATGTCCTATTGGGCACCTCTGGTCATGGCAGCTTACTGGGAACACAATGAACTTTGAGGCTAAGAGTGCCAACCCAGCCCTGAAGTCTGACCATTGCTGTTATATCACTGCGAAAATGACTGTCTGACTGTGTGGCTCTCTTCCTGCAGAGAGTTGCTGGGAAACAGCCTGCTGACACAACTGCACATCGATTATCATCTCCTCTCCATGTGTTGCAAATAAACTGTCTAGCACTTTATTTTCATGACTTTGTAAACCCACCATATCCATTCGATGAGTTTCCAGATTAGTGTAGGTTTCTAGTTTTGCCACCCATCACCCCTTACTTTAATAGACACAGCCACTTAAGACATCATGTTACCGTGCCAGTCCTAGCTGTTAAATTTTCACTGCTCTTGGATATGCTTTCCTGCAATACTGTATTAGCTTTCACTCTGATTTGGTTATCCTAATTCAAACATAAGTACATACAGTACTTAAAATGGAAAGTTAACTTTCCATTAGAAACTTATCCTAATAAATGTACAGAAACGATGATTATTGATCTTTTGATAGTTAAATCCTTTTGGTTAGTCCTTTTCCAATGGCATGACTGGTATAATGCATATGATGATCTTATATAGATTTAGCTGCATATTTACTGTAACACTATGAAAATTCAGCAACATAAACTTGTTTTATTCAGCCCACAGGAATTTAATTTGTACTGTACATGTAAAAAGTATATATTAAATCTTTTTTATAATTTAATTGATTTTCATTTGAGCGGGAGGCATGAATTAGGCAGACATACTATATGTGCCGTACTGTATATGGTGATCAAATAAGTATAAGCAGTTATGATGTTTTGCCTTTTCATTATGTACCATACATTATCTGTCCCTCAGTATTGCGCTTCTTGATCAATTCAACCGAGTAAATTCACTGTGGTTTTAAAATTGAACAAAGTGAAATTAAAACAGTATTTTTTTCTTACCAAACAGACTCCTTAAAAAACACCTTTATATGTGAATCTATGAGCTAAACTTTAGAAAAGGTCAAAATGCATAAAAATATCAAGATTTACACACAAACATAGCTTTCATGTGACATGAGACTTATTTATGCTTTCCTGGAGAGGATGACATCAGGGAACTTTGTAGTTCTGCTGGGGAACTTCAACGCTAACTTCTGTGCTAGGCACAGATTTGCCATAACAAACACCATTTTTGAGCACAAGGTAGGGGCCCCTGTCAGGTCTTTTCACCATCAGTGTCGATCAGCAGCTGGGAGTTGAAGACTGGACTGTCAAGTTGAGGAAGGAGGTCTATCAGGCTTGGTTGGCCCAGGGATCTCTTGAAGCTACAGGCAGGCAACAGGAAGCCATGAATGCTACAGCTTCAGATACCGCCAAAGCAAAAATCCAGGTGTTGAGAAAGTTCAGGGCAGCTATGGGGAGGGACTCTCACAGATAAGTCTTAAACCTGGCTGTATAAAAGCCATGTCAAGGCAGGGAGGAGAACTGCTGTATGGACTGGGGATATTGTCAGGCAGTGGAAAGAGCACTTTGAGGAGCTCCCCAACCAGATTAGACTCTGCTTCCTGCACAGAGAATGTGTTAAAGACTTAGAGGAAAACTCTGCCATACCTATAGTCGAGGTTGCTGATGTAGTGAAGAATGTCCTTTGTGAAAATGGCTAGAAATGAACAAGTGTCATTCTGAATTGCTAAAGGGTCTGGACAAAGTTGAAATGTCTTTGCTGACACGCCTCTTTGTCAGCGCAGTTCCTGAGTTTTATGAAGGTTTTGAGTTGTATGAAAGTATCTGTTGAGTGGGAAACTGAAGTTGGGGTCCCTTTTTCAATAAAGAACACCTAAGGATGTGCTCTAATTAACAGAGTAACTCACTGCTTAGTCTTCCTTGGAAAAAATATTTAATGGTTTCACCAACTTGGTGAAAAGTTGGTTCCAAATCCAAATCCTGTCCTTGTTGTGGAACAGTAGACCAGCTCTTTACCCTTGTGGGCTCCCTTCACTCAGCTGGCATGATAGTCAGCAATCAGTCAGTCAATGTAAGGTCATCATTCTCTGCTTGAAAATGTCCACTCTGGGTTGGGGGTGAGGTGCCACCCCAAGCAATGGTGTAACACTTGGCCTGGTTTCCTTGTATTGTACTGATGCATGATTGTCCCTCCTCCCCAGCCCCCAGCTGTTTTGCATTTAAATGGCTCTGGGCATGGAGTGGGCCTTAGTGCTTACCTATTCACTGAACTGTGCCTACATCAAAACGATGTAACTTTTTATTAGGATGCAGTGCAGTCCCAACACAGTGGAGAGCAGTACAGATAACTTGAATGCAATGTTACTTAATTTTATACTACTTCACAAAACTCCTGCGTCAGACTACCATGAACCCATCATTGTTGTTAAACGTTTGTCAAGAGGAACATACCCATCTCTTCAAACTTTGCCAGGGCTACGAAAGTGCACCCTGTCTGGATATGGTCAAGAAAGAACACTCTATTTAGACAAACAGGACTTAAGGGTCAAACATGCTTAGACAGAGCGAAGATCGCTAAGTGTGCCTTAAATATCTTGAGGCAGTGTTCACAAGTGATGGGAATATGGAGTGTGAGACAAACAAAAACAGGCCCAAAGAACAAGATCCTGGATACAAGCAGCAAAAATGGCATACCTCCAAGGGGTACCTGGGCTCAACCTTTAAGACAGGGTGACAGGCTGGGACATCCAGAGAGAGTTCAGAGCAGAGCCTCTCCTCCTTCATATTGACATAAACCAGTTGAGGTGTTTCAAGCACCTAATTACAATGCTGTCAGGGGACCTCCCTTTGGAGGTTTTCTGAGCATGTACAACTTTGGGGTAGACCTAGAACTCAGTGGAGGGTATCTCATCTTGTTTTGGAATGCCCTTATCCTCCAAGGGGAGATGGAAACCTTGCAAGGGGGAGGGAATTCTGCAATAGCCTGTTAAGTCTACAGCCACTTCCCTGACCCTGGATTAATTGGGTACAGTGGATGGATGGATACTTCTTTGATGATTTTGGCTGGATTCCACAACTAAAAAACTATTTCATGAATTTCGAATAGAAATTTTCAATCAAATGAAAAGAGTTAAGCCACTTGTAGTTAATTTTATTTTATAGGATTGGTTTCTCAGGATGTAGTTTCTTGTTTTTTTTCCAAAAACAGTTTTGTCATTTTGAAGTCATTATATATCATTTTCTATTTTTAAAATGGTAACTGTTTTTTTCATTTTATGTATCCACTTTATGATATTGTCTAACACTGACTTGACAAGAAAAAAAAAAAACTATAGTTGATAGAATAGAGAAATTGTATGGGCAGGGCCACCAAATATATTTTGCTTCTCAGTATTGACAGTCATCGTTTTTTTATCCTATTAGTCAGAAAGACTTTAGCTGGTTCCTTTTTGTACATATAAAGTTTTTTCTTTTTTTAATTTTTAGACTAGGACCAACCTTTCATTCATCTAACATGAAGATATGTTTAGTGTTATTCAGGACTTGTTAAACTGGTAGTTTGCAGAATGCATATTATATATATATATATATATATAAAAACCCTATTTATAAAAATAACCCTTTGCACATACTTTTTTTTAACATCTCTGACTTCTCTCCCATATGTTCCTGATTACTTCACAGCTGGGTCTATACAGATGGTGCCCACAGAGAAAACAATCATGCAAGCTCGTAGCTGTGTGACAGTGTGTGATAAGTGGTATTTCTCACTACAGAAATTCTTACTCACAAACTACCTCACCTGAATTCTCTCTCTTCCTTTTCTGTGTTTCTGGTCCTGGTTTCTTTCAGATCACAATAACGGAGACTGTGCTATTCCTGGTCCAGTACACGTCCAAAGAGTTTGACCGATCAGAAAAGACAGTTGCTACTGGGGACTGCTGTTACCTCAACCCACTGGTGCGCAGGACCTTTCGGTTCCTTGGTAAGTCTCAGGCTCTTTTGATTACTGCAAACCCATAGTTGTTTTTACTTCTCTGCTTTTCAAATGCACATTTTAATTCCAATGAAAATGTGCTAAAGGTCATGGTCAGTGACAACCAACCATCTGCTATCAAAAAATATTGGCTGCAGGTGTGATCCCAGTCTTTACATTACTCAAAGTGCTTTTACAACACAAGTCAGCATTCACGCAAACATTTGCACACTAATGCCAGGTGGCTACTCTCCAAAGTTCCAACCTGTTCACAGCCACAAGGAGCAATTTGGGATTCAGTATCTTGCCTAAGGAACATGAAAATTGGAGGAGCCAGTCATCAAAACACCGCCCCTTTGATTCGTAGACAACCCGCTCTACCTAATAAATCCTCTTACTCAATATAATTATTAATTATAACTGAAAACCAAAATCAATACATTTTGAAATCAAAATCAATACATTTTGAAATCAAAATCCCTAAAAACATTGCAAAATCTGATGAACAAACTAAATAAAGGCTTTTTACAAAGCTGCTTAAAAAAAGACCTGTGATCTTTTGCAGTTAAGATAAATGGTTACTATTTGAAGATTAAGTTTTTTTAATAAAGTATGTAAGTTTTTTCATGACATTGGAAAGAGGAGAATGACAGCTGAAGAAAAAAATCAAGTCAAGTTTTTCTATTTGTCTTTTCTATAGCTTTAAAACTGCATATCAATTTTTTCAATGGATAGAATTTTCTTCATTGTCACTAAAGTGACTGACCCTTTTAATTAAGAAGTGGAAATGCAGCAAAACTTGAACAACAGAAGAAAACAACCAGTAATACCATGTAAGCCTCCAGTCCTACTCAGACATCCGTCCATGGATTCTCCACGGTGCCATTTTTTTATTACACTCTCTTAACATATGTTTATTAAGTCTCTCCATATTTAATGTGTTCTTGATTTATTTTATCAACTACACACTGACCTACCAGTTTCACACTGCAACTGGCTGTCCGCTATGCTCTTCAAAGAATATAGGCATATTTTTTCTATTTTTGTGTCAGTTTGCAGAGAGCAAATCAAGTCATGCAGGAAATCACACACAGAGGTGACAGAAAATCCAGTCTGTCTTTAAAATAAAACACCTCCTATAGATTGTGTTTCACTTCACTACATCAACATGATGTTGCATCCTGTGATATAAAGTCAGAAGTCGTTAAAGTTGTAAAATGTAGAGAAAAAACAAAGCTTTATAAGAGTCAACAGGTCCTTGAATAAGAAGGTATCCAAAAGGGAAAAGCACGAATTTGGAAGGTAGGTAAGTAAGTAAATGCACAAAAATGATTAACACATGCTATTTTGGCTTTTTCTGGTCTTCTCATTCTTAAGTGAGAGGTGTAGATAAGGCTGTGGAAGAGGATTATTACCTAGATCTCTTACAGGGAATCTACTTGGTGACCTGGCTCTACTCGAGCATTTACACATTCAGCAACTATTTAGTCCGTGAGTTAATGTTAATTGGACTGTCTTTCCAGAGTAAAGCTTCTTTCATTCCTGAGTGACTTACTGAAACTGGTTGTCATGTATTTTACATGATACAGTGTTGTATCTGAATTAGAATTGTGTTAACTGATCTCACTTTTAAAGTTAGCCTTTTCAATAAAGTAAACTTCCTTTTCAAAGCAATATGAAGGAAGATAAATTGCATCATCTGCAATTTTTTTTATATCTAATGTTTCTTCAGCATTAATAGTGTGTCACAATAAGAATACCTCTGAAACTGTCAGGACAAATGTCTTAAAGAATATGCTAAAATATATTGTAGTCTTTCTTTAAAAAACAGGAACATGCTGAAGTGGACACTTGAATTATCACAATGGGCCTACTTTCACCTCAGATTAAAAGTGAAAAAAGAATGTAAACAATTAATGCAACAAAAAGAAAACTGGACTGTCTTAAAGTTGTTTCTTAAATTATTCACAAGACTTTGATAATAGAACCAAATAAGGTAGTGTCATGCATATGACTGTGGAAATGGTTACATTGCCCTGCTATGTTAATGCAAGGTGCTCTTATAATTCCACTTTTCATTTTAATCAACCCTCATTGTTTTAAGTTTCTGGAACAGACTGAAAGAATGAGATTGCAAGTATGAGAAACCAAAATGATTTTGCTTTGAGGGGCCTCTGGGCTTACACTAGAGGCTAAAGTAAGCTTTAAGCAAAGCATTTTGTCATAAAGAGGAGTAAATTTTTCTATTTGTACAATTAGAAGTGACAAAGCATACATTTAAAGAACCTCTGTAAAGTCATTCATAGTATTGCACTTGTTTGGCCACAATTCTTACATTTGAAAATAGTGACAGAGGGGTGTTTCAGCGACGTCATACAAAGGTAAAGGAATATACGATTCGGTTGGATCATGTAAAGACCTCTAGAGACAAGCTATGAAGCCTAGATGGTTGGAGCAACTGATTGGTATATCTCCTAGCCATGTAATTCCAGGCATGTCCATTTAGAAGGAGACACGGATGCAGAACCATATAAAACTATAGGGACTACATACCTTGAATAAAAATAACAACAACTCAGGATTCCTGTAGGATTTCTGCTTGTGATCTCCCTCTCTGTGCTATCAGTAGACTTGTTTATATTGAAGAATAGTGTCTCAAAAAAGCTCAACTAACTGTGGGAAAAAAACTAATGTTATTTCCATAAAAAATCATCACATTAAAAGTCACCTGTTGTTTTGTTTTTGAAAGCTTTTGTTGTGAAGTAGACAAATCATTTAATATTAGAGGTTTTTTATATGGTAACTTACCAGTGGTCTGAAGTAAACATGATTAAACAGTGAAACGTAACAAAAATCAAAGATAACAAAAGAACACAGAAGAGAAACTAAATTGCAAGTCACGAAGAAGCAACAGAAGTGCAGACACACAAGCACACACACACCCTTTTCCCTGGTCTACTGCACAGTCATGTGTTAAGTTGTACAACACAGGCCCCTTTGAAAGGGATTAGTGGGATTGCCACAGGTTTGCTTGAGTCTGTAAGACATTACAACCCACTTGGATACAGGTTGGTAATAAGCTGTCCAACTGTCAGTCTGCTTGCGTTTCTGGACCCCTTGAGGAAGGTGCTGATAGTATGCAGCACCTTTACCATCTCTGGCAGGTATTTTAACAGAGAGAGTTTTTCCTGCGGACACTGCAAGCAGATGTCTTAAAATGTTATGGGGATGGCTCCAGAAAAGTGCTGTTGGCCCTTAACTAAATGCTCACAAATCACTTAAGCAGACTGCTTAAAGATGCAGAATTTGCTTTTCTTTAATGTACCAACATCAGCTAATGGGTTTGTGGTGAGCTGTCAGAGCCTTTTTACAGCAGCATTAGTAACTGCAGTTATCCAAAATTACAAAGCATTATTGAACATGAACAATCTGCCAATCTCATAACATACAGTGTGCCTTTCTGTGTGTTTCATGGTACATTGATCCATGGCTATTGATAACATCTTTTGGAAGGTTTGTTGGGAGAGAGCACAGCAAATGAATGAATGAATGAATGAAAGAATGCGACTCTGCTGTGCTGTTTTGAAAAATGTCACCCTGCACTGCCGAGCTCTCTGAGTCTGAACACTGTTGCTCCCCTGCCTCTCTCTGAGACTTGGAGCCAAAAGCCTCCTGAGTTGACTTAACTTTTATGTGGAGGGATTTGTGTGTGAGAGATCAGAGGGAATTAGGTGTTAGAGCTGGGGGATGGTGCAGTGATGGGCTTGCCATATAGGTTTCAAACTGCACCTGCTGGCAACACTAGAGCAGAGTGCTTCCCTTGTACATCAGAGGATTTATTGCCTCTGACTCTGATGGGAATGAAACTAGAGGAACTCATTGGAAACCTGTCATTTGTTTCTTTAAGATTAATGTATAATGATTTTGGGTTTATGAGTTATGATTTTAGCTGGGACATCAGAGAAGAAACAAGCATGACATTTTCTGGCTTTATCTAGTGTAGTGAATGATAGATTGGTGCAAGTGGAGCAGCATTGACATGACATGGCAGTACCTTTTGAGGTTGCAACAAAATGACTTGTGTTCAAGATTTTTTTTCTCTCACCTACTTTAGAACTTTCACAGATTTTTCCAATAAGACCACGGTGAGCACTCAGCACTCAATAACATTTATAAATCTAGCAAGTCATGGAAAATAGAAAGCTTTGATTTGTTTGGGTCCAACTTTTAGTCTGTCTGGCCAAATTACAGCAAGCCACAGCAAGAATTTACTGTCACATCTAATCTTAAACCTCAAAAGACTTAAAAACACAATGTAATCTGTTCCTATCACCAGTAATTTGGGTTAGAGTTTGCTCCCTAATATTTAATCTTCAAGTGTGGAACTTTACAAAAGGGATAAACAATATTCTTCTACGGGAATATGTGATTAACTGTTTTAGTGACTGTAGCAGAGAACAGTATCTTAAATGCCACTCAGTCTTGTGACTGATAAATAGGATTCCCTCTGCTGTATTAACTGTGTTGATCCTATCTTTTTCTAACAATTGCTCAGAGAATGGTTTTTGACCAGAGTAATGACTTTTCTCCAGCATCAGGTGTACCTGGTGTTAAGTGCTAACAAGCAAATATGCTGCAGTCAACTACTAACTTACCTTCTTGAAAAAGAGAGCAAACCCTACACTCTAATATTGAATTCTTCTGTTCTCCATTATAAATTCTGACGCAGTATTTAATAGACAAAGGGTGTCATCAAAACAAAGGAACAAAATCATTAGGAAAAGATAAAGCCCCCTTTTTGCACTCACCAAAGATGCATTACTATATACTGAGTTGAGTGTTAAACACACCCATCACATCCAAACAGATGGAATGGCAGATGGAAATATTAACAGCTGTGTTACATACAAACCCATTTCCAAGTCATCACATATGGCAACTTAGTTAGGATCCCTTTACTTTATAAAGCATGAAGTTTCCCTCTGTTAGTCAGCTTAAATATGTGATGAGTTGAAATTGACAGTATGTTATTTTCATATGAGCCTGTCTCCACCTTAAGCTAAAAAGATAATACATATCAAAAATGTTGAAACTTTATGTTTTTAGTACAGAAGACCAGATGCAGATGAAGTGAAAGTTAAAATCATAAAAACATTTTTACTCTAGGTGTAAAATTGCAACTTAATGACATGAAATCACTTCAAAATCAAGATCAGCAAAGTCTGTAAATATTACTGACTCGGTGTTTAAGTTTTGGCCCAGTGGCTTCTGACAAAGTGTTTTCTGATAAACATGTGATTAATGGTCTATGCACAACAACCCCAATGTAATATCCTTTTCTATTTATATATAATTGTAGACAGACTTTTCTTCTCAATAGTGTTACAATGTCTTTCATTGGCATTTTCTGATATTTCCACTTTCTGACCATCTTTTTTAGCTAATCTAAATCAAGATGTCACTTTATCCCATATTACTATGGAATGATGATGCATGATGATGCTCTGTTTATCACAACTGAACCAGGACTTGAACCCAAATGCACAACTCAGGAGACAGTTCAAAGTTCAAATAAACAATCTTTTAATGACAAAGTATCAAAGGAAAATGCCTCCTACAGAGGAAAACAACTATTTGACCAAGTATCAAAATAACATATGGCAAAAACTAAGCAAAGTAACAAAGAATACAAAACCTGACTTGACAAGAAATGTGGCATGGGCTGAAGTAGGTTCTCTCGCTTCACAAGACGAGACGAACTGGCACAGGACAAAGGAAAACGCTGACTATATATACCAACACACACACAAGGTAATGGGAAACAGGTGGAAACAATCAGGGCAGGGCAGACAATCAGACCAGTGGGAAACACACAAGGGGAAGGAGCAAGTTACCTGAAACGAGAGGAGAGTTAGATGTCAAAATAAAACAGGAAGCCATGAGACAACATAGACACGGGACAAAACTAAATATAACTTAACATGACTTCTTTGACATGACACTGTTATGTAAGCGCCCATTGACATGCCACCTGCTGTGGTTTGTTCCTGCTTTGTGTTGTTTTATTTTTATTTCATTTTAGTTTAGTTTAGTTTAGTTTTTACCAAACTGTCCTTAAATCTTTCTCTGGCATGTCTCCTCCAAAGACCACAAGTACACTGAAGCCCACAACCCCTTATTACCAGCAAATTTCAGGAAGACACAGACTAGATTACTTACATACAATACTAACTTGTAAGCAACCATAAAGGTGTTTTTCGGTTTGAATTAAAAAAAAAAAAAGATTTTGAACTCTTCGATTGACAGTTGTGTTTTTTTTCTCATTGGCAATTTTTTATCAGCCTTTTTTAAATTGAACTGTTTTGAGTTAAGCTAAACTGTTAAGCAGCATGAACTTCTGAGTCAGGATATTTGATTTTGTTGTATTTTTTTGTTTAATAGGGTTAGGTTAGATTAAGTTGAGTTTTGTGTTTTTTGTGTGTTCAGATTGATTTTAAAATAGGAAAGCATTAAAAAGCAAGTATTTAAAAATGTTCTCTTTTTCGGTTAATTATGTAGTGTAAATGGGTAAGTGCATAAGTGCTAAACTTGCATCCTTTGTGTAGTTCGATTAAAACATTAAAAAGAACAAAAGTCCGCAAACTGAAATACCGGATAGTTTTTCTCTTGCCATTTTGTCATTAAATCAGAACAATCATACAGTAATTACAGACATCTTGTCACTGAACAGCATTCATTCATTCATAAGGTATTGTTAAGTAGCAGAGTGACACTTTTTGAAACAATACATCACAGTTGAATAAGACAGCGAAATCGACACTGAAATTTCTTGGCAATTTTCCAGTGTTTAAGGGGTTCACAGAACCTGTGTACTTAAACAAAGATGAAGTAATGAAATAAAGGAAGAAAAGAAGAAATTGCATGGTGCAAATTTGCGCAAATGGAGCAAGTTACTCACATGAATGACGCAAACTTGCGAAGTTTTTAAACACTGGCTTCATTGGCTTATTTCCAAGAGTTGTAAAATCTAAA
Organism: Acanthurus lineatus; assembly: GCA_029814665.1. NCBI lineage: Eukaryota > Metazoa > Chordata > Actinopteri > Acanthuriformes > Acanthuridae > Acanthurus > Acanthurus lineatus. The sequence goes on from JAPZDV010000013.1 coordinate 16,425,337, forward strand.
CTTCTGTGAATCTGTTAATTTGATGAGTGAATGGAGCGAATTACAAGCGAATTACAAACAAGAAGCAAGTAAACTCAAAACATTTTTAGTGTTCAAATACATGCAAATAAAGGGAGCATTTGCGCCCGCTGTGAACACACATCCTGATGACAATGATAAAGCCGTATTTTTAAATTAGTTTCATCGTTGTTGTTGACAAAAAATATTAATATGTGAAATTTATATCTATTTTTTTATTTAAAAAAATAATAATTTCTGAATGTATGACTCCTGCCAAGTCCCAACAAGCTTAAGGAGAAGTCTAACTATTTTGAATGTGGAGGTAGTAGTAGTAGTAGTAGTAGTATTGAGAAAACTCTTGATAAAAATGACCTACAAACAAATGTACATTTAAACAAATGAAAAAGCTGTATAAGCACAGGAGCTCAATTTTATTACTAATCATATATTCACTATTTACTTATTCATAAAACAAAAATATTGTGGAGGTCTTGAAATATTAGTTAATATGATCAAAAATGCTGGCAGAAACCCATCTGTAGCATCAGGATCAGTTAGAAGCTGTTGCTCATTTACTCAGAATACACTGCTGTGTCCTGCAGCTGTCTTGCAAGCTGCATTCTTTCAGCTTAGCTGCTCCCAGATCCTTTCTTTTGTGTTTTTCTTCCCCCTCTTTGCTAATGTCAGAGTGTGCCAATGTACACACATGACATGTTCCTTGTGCGTGCTTTTTCTATTCATATGTATTTCAGTTTGTGTTCTATACTGTGTGTATTCATGTGCATCAGTATGTATGCTTGCACATGCTTTTTGCCAGCATTAACAACCGCTGGAGAGAAGCACAGCATCATGTGAGCCTGACCATCTCTTAGTACCATAGCCTTTCCCTTCCACTCATGCTGGCGTTGCTTTGCATAATGACTCACAGGACTGCGCTGTTTGGGGAAGATTAAATTTGGAACACAGCCTAGGGTTGTGGTGCCCTGTCCCACACAACTTGAGCAGTGTGTTTATACCTTCATGCATTTTAAGGCTTTGCTTGTTGAACTTGAAATTTAGGAAGTTCATGCACAGCCCCCTGTTTCAGTCACATTACGTAAAGGAGCCCTTTGGATACACAAAGCACTGTTATTTTACATTTAATTGGTAATGACCTTTTCAGTCTTTTCTCAACGGTCCCTTTGTATACATCCCCACAAAGTCATCCCCAAGGTTTTCACCAACTAACTAATAAGTTTTAACACCAGAACTGAAAATAATTAAACAAGTTATTTTTTAACTGGAAAAGGTTGTACTAGGTGATCAACAACTTAACAGAAAGTGTTTCTGTTATAAACAGCAAGGCATAAGACACTCACAGTCACTTAACAGTCAGCAGAAATAGAGAGAGTGTGCATATGAGCATCAGACTCTTATGTACAGAGGTTAAAAATCTTTATTCACACCAAGCTTAATTTTTAAAAGATTGCCTGCAAATGATGGGTGGGATAGATGGTTGATGGTAGATGGTTGCGTTGTTAGCCCTGTTAGGACCTGGCTGAACAAAAAGAGGCCTCGCATATCACACCTAATTGTGTAATGTAACCTGAATCTAAGTCCTTTTTTCCATTAATCAGATACAGAAAAAATGTGAAGAATCCTCTTGGTTAACATTTGTACATTAACTGTGCACGAGCACCCATTGGATTCAGCTCTGCCCTTGCTCACTCTCATTTCCTTCATAGAAATGAGATTGAGCAGGGAAAACAGGTCTTTCTAAACCCTGTGACCTACATTTATCTTTCTCTGCAGTCCTAATCAATGCTAGTAGCAATGCAATTGTCTTTTCAAACAACAGCAACACAAAGACCCTGCCAGTTAATGAAGAGTGAACAAGTTAAATTAGCATAGGTGGCCAGAGCACAAGTTCTGCTGTTTGACTTTATGAGCAACAGGAGTAATAAGCCACAGTTATCAAGGGGCTGCTAACTTAAGGAACATAAGGAAGCAACAAGTGATAGATAGAAACACAGAAGTCACCAATCAGGGCAAACCCGTGCACGTCCAGGCCTGGCCTGGCCCGTCCCATTAACCGTCTTTATGGGCACAAGCCCCAGTTAAACCCAACAGTCAAACTAACAAAGGTTGAGAACAAACAAATAGATAAAAATTAACTTTTGATAGACTTAGTCTAATATAATTAAACAAGGTTTTATAGCTCAATATAAGATATTTTGTAAACAAGCTTCATTTTTATAGCTAACTTGTGCAATGAATTGCAAGTGATGTGAGCAAGGAGGGGGGGAGTCAGGTTCCAAAGAAGTTAAAGTGTTGCGTGTCTCCTCTTATCAATCAAAGTGTGGTTTAAGGTTAAGTTGTTAAAGCATTTACCATCCCACACACACACAACACACTCACACTCCAGTTCCCACCCCAGTTATTAAAAAAATCAAAAGGACCTCTTATCTGACATCAAGACAAGCCCAGCCCATCCAGGCCTTGGGGGGGGGGGGGGGGGGAGTCCGGGGCCTGGGGGGGGGGTATCGCAGGCGGGGGCCGATAAAATAAAATAAAAAGGGACACGCGAGA
>JAPZDV010000013.1:16428004-16441082 GCA_029814665.1 Acanthurus lineatus
CCCCCCCCCCCCCACCCCCCACACCCCCCCCCCCCCCCCCCCCCCCCCCCCCCCCCCCCCCCCCCCCCCCCGCCCGGGGGGGGGGGGGGGGCCCCGCAGAGCAGGCACTAGGTTGGGCTGATCTCAGTCTAGGGCAGAGAATCTAAACTCTAAATGTAGACCTGCTAAATGGGTAATGTGTTGGAATGTACTCAACAGCGCCAAAAAAACTCAAATAAAAAAGAATAAAAAGCTTTTTAGAGAGTGGATTTTAAAATGCAGATGCAGGTCCACCTTAATTGTTGAATTATAAATGAATTACCTAAAGCCTGTGTTTTAGAAACACAGGCTGTGCTTCCACTAGAACAGCAGAAGATCTAACAGCTTATTTCATCCATGAACTGTCCTTCATAATCAACACTTAACAGTTCATAGGAACTTTCTTGTCCTACTCCCTCTCTCCCCCTTTTCAGAGTTAACGTTTTATAATCTATGTCACACTCCTCTGTTGGTAAGGGCTGCTTCTCCAGAGACTGCAGTGTTGCTGATGTTAAAATGTCTGTGGCTGCTGAATGAAGCACAGCTCTCCTGACAGTCAGATTTCACTTTGCACAGAAACATCTCTCCCTCTTCCTCTGGTTTGGTTCAACCTTCATTCCAAGGTTACTCCGCACCCAGATTGTTGCATAATCATTGCTGTGTTTTTACTAAAACTCCAAAAGTCCAGAGTTTGTGATTGTGGCAATTTTTATACCTTGAGTGTTCGTCTGTTTATCAGTCCATCTATTTAAAATAAGCCTGACACAAAAAAGCAAATTAATCAGTCTACCTTTACCTAGCCTTCTTTTGGCTATGTCCTGTCACAAGAAAATAAAATGAATGAAATTGACTTGACCTCATCCCAACATCAAGCTACTGCACTTGATGGATGAACCTCTTTCTGAGCTGACGGAATACAAGACTTCAAGACTTTACATGATAGAGGTTGTCTACCAGATTTTGAGTTTTTAATACTAAGATGTTGCCCATAAGCCTGCCCAGAGATATGATCTTATTAGCATTCAGTTTATAAAGCGCTAGATTGTATTTTTATTCTAGCTGGCTACAAAGCTATCCCATGTTCCCTTTTTGGTCTATCACATCATATTTCACTGCTTTTGCTACCATTTTACCTTTAGTTAAAACTTTTGAAATGTGAACCTAAACTAACATGTCTCACAAGGGTCTAAAACCTAGCTCACGTTCCCCATTAGTGACTGAACAATCCAATTCTTGGTGAATTTAACAGCAAATCTTTTGTCTTTTTAACATATCACTGTAGAAGTGATATGTTAAAAAAAAGACTTACTTCATCAGGGAATGTTTGATCTGCAGTATGCTTAGTTATCAAATGTTTAGTTAATTCATTACTAATTAACTGATAAAGGGGGTTAGGCTTGTTCCTAGATATTTTAAACCAAAACTTCAGGAGGTAAACATTAAAAAGTGAAAACATTAATAAAAGAATGTTTTAGTCCACCTTTTAGACATAGGATTAAGGATCTGCTTAACTCATCTTTGTCCAAGGATCCAATGTATCTCATTACTTTTTAGCAGGTCAGTGAATTTAATGATTTTAATTTTTTACATACTTATATGTATCTACTATGTTTCAGTTAACACTCCTTTAAGAGACATTTTCATCCTACTGATTATAGGACACTCCTGTTTCAAAGCATTAATGTTGCCTTTTCAAAAGAAAACAGCTCTGAATCATTCATATTACTGCTGGGAGGCAAAGCTTATCAGTGGTTTGAATTGTACTTGAGAAAATTGCTGTTCTGTTAAAAGAAAAATATTGAAACACTACAAAAGAGATCAGAGATGAAAATTAAAAGACCCTTAAGGGATTTTAGATTGGATGTGATTTGAGGTTGAGCGGTCACATTTTAAAAAATAAAATACAATATGCAGTACGATGATATTTGTAGCTGATAAGAAATGTGACTTTGAAAAAATGGTATTTATATAAGCCTTTTTGAAATTTTCTACTATTCACACCAATTTTTAGGAAAATGTACCAGGTTTGGGGAGTTGCAGTTGGTTTCAACACAGGTGTAGTTGTTTCACATGGTTGGCTAAATAAGCTCAGTGGATGCAGTGGTAAATGTCATGCATTATCTTCTTGGTGGGTTTTATTTTTATACAGAACAAAATTCAGGTGAATGCTCCAAATGCAATATGATATAACACTGCCTCTAATGAGATGTTACACTATGTATTCAAAAGCAAAATACATATAGTGTGAACTCTGGTACTGGGAACAACTGGGAAATCTAGCAGTAGACTCAATCAGTCTAAAATTCTGTTGTTAAGTGCACTATAGCAGTTCAGTCTACCACAGATATTTCATTACAGTACTGCTACATTGTTGTATTGCTGATTTTAAAAGGTTGTATCTACAGAGCTGTAGTCAGCTGGCTGATTTTTTTTAACTTAAGTAGACAGGTAGATGGAAAATGACTTTTGCTTGATTTTTTGTACCCCATTTTAAGCAGTTTTTCAATTAGTTGTATGTACAGTCACCAGATTGAATCATTTATCTTAGACAACAGGAAAAATGAAGAACAAATCAAGTTATTCTAATTTTTACCTTAAAATTTTTACATTGGACAGAACAGACATCAGAAAGTCACATTCTGATGTGACTGAGCTGCAGCCCTCTTCACATCATTGATATAGTGAGACTGTGAAATTTTCTTGTTGTCACTGGCTGTTGAAACACTGACTCGAAACTTTGATTGTCTATCAGTAAATAAGGTCAGAGATCAATTGCTACAAAAGTTAAACTCAATGTCTAGTCTGAATGGCCGGGGTACTGAGGCATTTAAAACGGTACTATACTGTGCTTGGCTGAGACCATTGACTGTATAAAAGGCTGAGATGGGTGCGCTTTTTTTTTTTTTTTTATGTCGCCAAGTGACGTCATCACATTGTAATTTGAGCTGAGGCGAGCAAGCCGGAGCAAGCACGTGAGCGAGTGAGCGAGCAGCGTGGAGCAGCAAACGGAGCTAGAGTCTGGCGACAGAGAGAGATAAAGGAGAGAAAGAGAGAGAGAGAGAGACAGGAGCAGGGAGAGAATGGTAGCTGCTGCAACCTTCACCATGCCGCAACTAGTAGATAAACCAGGTTCGCGTGGTGCTATATGGAATTACTTCGGTTTTAAAACAAATGAGCACGGTGAAGCCATTAACACCGAAGCACCGTTGTGCAAACGGTGTTACGAAACATGTCTGGCCAAGGATGGAAACACTTCCAACTTCGCAAAACACTCGAAGGACAAGCACCCAGACCCGATGCATAGTTATAGTTCTAAGATTTTCTATTAAAATAAAGTCAATAATGTCATTTTTCTGTTCTCTTTTTATTTGGAAAAGTATCAAAAAGTATGGAATTAAATGGTGGTACCAGTACCAGCACCAAAATGTTGGTGTCGTGACAACACTAGTTGCAACCTTCTAGTGTTCATCAAGAAATAGTCCGAGCTTATAACTCCCCCATGCTTCCATTGTCTGTGGTAACATAGGCTAACCATACAGACCTGCACTTTTTAAAGACATGCAGAATTACCTGCAGCTGACTTTATATCTATTTTCTAGCTTTAAGACAGTGTTACAATAACTGCTGTATTAAAATTAAACCAAACACATTTATAATAGCAGAAAGCAGAGGAAAAACAAGTGGGAAAGTTATTCAGTCCCTAAACTATAGTCAGAAACCAGTTATGACACAGGCTTTAAAAGAAAATAACATGATTACTTTGTAATTGGAAGATCAGATTTATGTTTGCAAACCATAGCATTTTTTATAACCATTTTTTAAAAACCATTCAACAACATTAACCACCCATTCACATGCACACACTCCTTCACAGAACCCATGGTCTTCTGACACACCACACCACCTCATGAACCTTTGGCAACAGAGCCCCAACCCTGGACACTTGTAGGTCTACACTGAAAAAGCATTGTGTACCAAATCCATCAGCTGCTGGTTTTTTGTCTGTTTGTCTTCTTGATTGTCTCTTTCTATTTGTCGTAAAGCATCCTTGGATACCAGGAAAGGCACTATATAAATTTAAGTTATTATTACCATTAGGAAGGCTAGAGGCAAGAAAAAAAAATCCAAATGCCATTGTACATAGTTGGATACATTTTATTGAAAAATAACTACAAACTTTAACACTGTCTAGTTCTGTGACGCTGAGCTTAGTCATGTCTCCATATTCAAAACTCAGCCCAGTGTTCCAAGGTCTCCACCTATTACTTATGTCTGTCAACGTGTTAGTGAGAGCACAGACAGTCTGAGAAAGTGTGATAACTTTGAGACTGACTGGGTTGTGCATCACACTGCAGCATTGTGGAGATGCTGGCACTGGATCAAAGAAGAGGTGCATTGCCTCAGACCTGGCTCACCTTTCACACATACATACACATAGATACAAAGACAGGATGGACCCGCATAGACCCAAGAATTCAGAGCACATTCACATGCATGAGTAAACAGTAGCTCTGCAGCAGATCATGACATTGTTTGAAGCAGGCCAACTAAATTATATTTATGCTCTAACAAGCCATTTTGGTTGTCCCTCTCTGTGTTCTTAGAGCCAGGCAGGATAAGACAGCAGGAGATAGCTTTTTGTCAGTGGTTCATAAAAGACATAGCACCCATATTTACATATTTGTGTTGGTAAAAGTGGAACAGAGTTGGACCGATGCGCTGTGGGGAAATTTCTCTACGAATGAGTCACACTAGGCTTGACAAAACCTATTAAATGCTTGTTAAGAAATGGACCTGTCAGCATCTGGAACCTCACACTGCTGCTCTGTTTGGCTGATGGAGAATGAGAGAGGAAAGGCAACGAGGTAGAAAGCAATGTTTTAAACAAGAACTTTTGAAAGGAGTAGAAGAAAGATGTGCCTTATTTAATAGCCACAATGTCTTAGCAATTTTCCGAACTGTCTTTTAGCTAAATTTGAATTAGTTCATAGTGTTACAAACATGTGACAGTAATTGAGTGAGCTACAGTAAGGCTTCTAATTTTATCCCAGCAGAAAACACATCCTGGATGACTGTGTGTGTGTGTGTGTGTTTGTGTTGTGGAGCACATCTTTCAGTGTGTGTCAGAAAGAGTTGTCTGCCTCGTGCCTTTTTGGTAATTCAGTGCAACAGAGCATTGGGCTCTCTGAGAGAAGCAATTATTTCTGTTAAAGCGCCTCAATCACTAAAACGTAGCCTGGCTGGTTTGATTAAGAGCAGTATAAATAGTCAGTAGCACAGGAGTGACCCTGTTTATTTTATTAGTAGCAAAAAACAGAATTGTGTTCCAGGTACTAAGATATCCATATACACAGTGGACCTGTTTGATGCAGTGTCACATGGCGTGAGGAGCAGCAGGTCTCTGTGGCATGGTTAGGCTTTTTCTGTTGGAAAGGATCTTTCACAATAAAAATTCCAGTCAGTTGAATGATTTATGTCTCATCCTTGTTGTTTTACGAACCACTCTGCTAGTGTCTCAACACGATATGTCTTTTTTAGGAGATTAGGGGGAGGAAAGACAGCAGAGAAACTGACAAAGCATACACTGTCTCAGAAGTTTTGGTCATGTGCGGAATGAAAGCAAATTCTGCTTCTGCAGTAAGATTACTTACGGTAATATAACATTGCAAAATGTCCCAGAATAAATAGAATAATGGTAATAGCTGATAATGCCACAGTGATATGTGTTCTATCATTTCAATGGAAATATGACGGTGGGTGAGGCAGCAAGGCTGCTGTTCTCATAAACATAAACAGCTTTTTCACACTGCTGTCTCTGCTGTTTACTTACTTCCATTTTTCTTACTTAAGAATATATTGTAAACGAATTAAGTCAATAAAGAGTGTCAGATAACATCACTGACAGAGACATAATGTAACTGAAGACACATAATAGCAGTTGAATCAAGATCAAGCAGGTAAATGCACTCAGAAACAAAAAAAAATTGTTTTACATATCCCTCATTTATTATTACACTGGGTGATTCTGCAAATGGACACAGATTGTTGAGTAAGATTGCATTAAAACAGGATTAGTCATTCATACACTGGTCTGGTCTGGATCATTTCAATTTGTTATTACAAAAAGTAATATCAAAAATATGTTATAATGACGAGGGAGTTTCAGACTGGTCTTTGGATTCAGCACTGGAGGGTAGTGGTGTGGTGGGGCAAATCACCACGAAAGCAGTTTTTTTACTCAGCAATAGTGAAGACTACTGAAGAGGCTCGATTCTGGGAATCCGGCTGAAAGGTGGCTGCAGTAGTGAATAGGGAAGTAAACAATTATCAAGTTTTTGAGTTTGGAAAGCTGATTTATTATGGCCTGATTATTTGTCACGAGGTTGTGGAGAACTTGCTCATTATTCAAAATTCTTTGACCGTGCAGGGCTGTTTGTAAGTTTCCTGGCCTTATTTTGCAGGGTCCATGACAAAATTATGCTAAAAAGGCAAAAAAAAAACCAAACAAACAAAAAACAGTTTTTGGAAAGTTATCAGGTTATCAAAGTTAGGCTCTGATGCCAGAAGGGGAAAAGAAGTTTTTAGATCCAAAACTGGAGGATAATGATATGATGGAGCAGCCTGCCTGAAATGGTGAAGAGAGACAGGTAGGGAAATCTGGTTTCCTTCTGTGAATCTTGCTGAGCTTAGACTGGCAGTTAAGTGACCCTAGCTGATGAACCTGAAGCAATGGCAAATCATTTTTTTAACCTCTTCTTTTAGTTTTTTGAAACACATTTTCAGTGTCAAGTCCCACAGTTAAATATGGTGCTGGCCACACATGCAGGTGTGTGAGTCAGTAGCTTTTATAAACTTTGCATAAATCATAAATTTTGTTGATTTAATGGGGACTAACTAAAACTGAGCACTGTATGTAACACAGTTCAGCTTAAATCATGCTAAAGAATTACAAGAGTAATTGGAAGTGTAGTTGATGTAACTAAAATACATGAAGCTATTTCTATACCCAATAATGAACTTGGATCACCTGGGTGAAAATGAGGGATACCCAATATACGAAATATATATAAAAAATATATAATATAGATACAATGGAAAACACTAGCTGAGGCCTGTTGCAAACTACAGGTAGTTTGAATCTTAATTCATTCTTAGGATCACACAGATACTGAACAATTTTAAAAAGGTGATTCCAGGGCTGTGGGAGATAACAAAGACTTGTGTGATCAAACAGGATTTCAGTAAAAGCAAACATGGAGGGGCCTATTGTTGTCAGCCTATTGAAGTTCTGTGTGCTGTGTTTTGCGATGTGAAATAAGAAGAAAATAATGTAGACAAAGTCATGATGGAATCAGCATGGCTTGTACATGTTGCAGCCTGAAGGAAAGATGAGTTGGAAATAGAGTTTCATTAAGTCTCAGAGGGGATAAGCACAGGTTAATGCTTCAGGTTAATAAGTTTAATGCAGCTGCTATGTCCAGCTGGTGACACCTGCAGCTTGTTCATTGTAGTTTCAGCTCAAAAGCCATCTATATTCATATCAAACAAGGTCATGTTGGTGACAAAGGGAGCAAAAGCTTCAAAACCTACAGCTTCATTAAAAAGCAGTATGAGGCAGGAAATGTTGATTATGTGGCATGCCACCTAGCAATAAATGGACATATGGGTAACCCTGGTTTTGCACTTTTGCTTGAGCAAAATTTCCTTGTGGAACTGTGAAGCTTATCTTTTGATATCATGTGTGAGGTCATGTAAAATGTAAACATGCATGAAGCTGCTGGGCCTGATGGCATCTTTGATTTTTTAGATTAAAAAAAAGAAGAAAAAAATGGTGATTTTGTAAAATTTCAAGCCAAAATACACAAATTCCACAAATTCCTTGCAGTTGTGCAAGAAAGTGTTATTCTTCAACGGCTGGGCATTTTTTAGTGCATATTTTCATTATAACATCATAGCTCATGCAAGATTGAGCCTTTTTGCCTACTTCAAATCTGAATGTTCCAAACAGGTTTCTGATACATGTGATGGTTAGTTTTACAATCAGGAACATAAATATTTGGCTAGGATAGTGCCACATTTTTTGTAATTTTTGCATGCTGCACCATACCAATAAATTTGAAGTGAATCAATCATGATGTGGTTGAAGTGAAGACTTACCGCTTATTAATTACATTAACAATCATACATGTAAATGCAATGTTTTTTAATACTTGGAAAATTATTTGCAGTCTTCCTCCAGTTCCTGCTTGTTTGTGGGTCTTTTGTGGTTCAGTTTTGTCTTAAGTAAGTGAAAAACACGTTCTTGGTTAACAACAGGTGACTGATTTAACAATTAAAAAAAAAAAAAATTCTTCGATTTGAGAAGCTTTTGTGTTGCTTTCACAGTATGCTTTGGGTCATTATCCATCTATGTAGTGAAGTTCCATCCCTGCAGTTTTGCAGCATTTTATTGAACCTGAGCAGATTATGTAGCCACAAGCTCATCAGAACTCATTCTGCTACTTTTGTTCATAGCCACATCATCAATAGACACAAGAGACGCAGTTTCATTGGCAGCCATACATGGCCATGACATGAAACTGGCTCCACCGTGTTTGACAGATGATTTATAATGAGCCATTCTTTCCTTCACCAAAAATAGTGTATCATTCTTGTTATCAGAAACTGTTGTAGGTTTAAGATGGTTTACAAAAGTTTTGCCGTGGTTAAAAAAGACACATTATGAATGGACATGAAAGCCCTTCCTAGACTTGCATTATTAGTTAGATAGTGATGCATTTTGCGTCATAACTGTTGTGCAAAACTCTTTATAGGAGCCACTGTTACACCACTAGGCCTAGTAGCCCCATAAAAAGAATACATTTTACATGTGTTATTAACTTAACTTTGAAAATTCCAAAACATTCTCAAAAGTAAATTTCTAAAAAATACCATTGTAAAATCAAGCTTATATGGTAGTGGTTTGACTGGAGGTTAATGTGTGTCAGTGATGAAATGATAAACTTTTGAGTGTTTTTGTAATGAGGTCATGATATCAGTAGCTGAGACGACTGGTAGAGAGACAAACTGAAAGTCCATGTGGAAGCTCAAGCTTTTTCACCTGTGTTTCACGAACATCTTTTCTCTTTACAGGAGTCTACACATTTGGCCTCTTCACTGTTGACATTTTTGTCAATGCAGGCCAGGTAGTGACAGGGAACCTGGCACCCTACTTCTTGACTGTCTGCAAACCAAACTACACAGCACTGGGCTGCCAGCAGGCTCTGCGCTACATCAGCCACCAGGAGGCCTGTACAGGAAATCAGGATGATATATTGCGTGCACGCAAGACCTTCCCATCAAAGGAGGCTGCACTTAGCATCTATGCTGCTCTCTACCTGGCTGTAAGTTACTCTGCTCTTTTTTTTAACTGCTCTCATATGGTTTTCAAATCATTCATATCTATAATATTTATATGTTTTTCCCAAACTTATGTGAAGGAGATACAAAGGCAGTAAGTAAAAAGACAACCCTACCTGCCCAATTTAAGAATCCATAATGGTTTACAGACCCAATATGTGCCTCCTCTCTCATCTGTGCTTATTGCTCAAAATTTTTCTTTGGGAGGGATTATTAACAACACTTGAAGTAAGATGACTTTTAAAATGGTGGATTATAATAATCTGGATAAACTTTTTCCAGACTAACTGGATCACTGGAACTACTCCTGAACTGTTAAAACCAAAAAGTTTGGTGAATACAATGTGAGAACAATGAGTACCAATGAAAGTAATGGTGAAAAGGTTTTTGACATCCTTTGGTCAGTAGTCCGGCATGACTGAAAGTTTTAATCCACAGACAGCAGTGCAGCAGCAGATTTCTGAGCTATGTGATTCACTGTGTATTCATCAATGAAACCCAAGCGAAACATTTCCATAAAGGCTCTAATTTTTCCTGATGGTCTGATTGCTTTGAATTTCTTAGTCAGAGAGCCAGCATCTGCCCAAGTGCCCATGAGCGATAGATCTGTGGCTTTGGAACAGATTGTCTCCGTTATCTAGGTCATTTAGTAAAGGCCATTGTGTGTGTAGCTTGGCATTTTGGGACATAAATGCAGTTTCCACACACAGATGCTTTAACACTATGGCACAGAGAAATAGAACCCTGCAGCTCTGAGGGGATGATTACTCCTCCTTATACTCCCATTGTCTCGATGATTACAGTAGTGCCAGGGCCAAACACAGCAATCCTGCATCTGCATTTTAAGGATTTATCAAAATGAGACCTTAATTACCCTATTCAAATGGTAATGTTATGGTAATAGTATTTGACTTACCATACTTGCTGTAGCTATTAATATACAATTTTGCAATGCAGTGAACCATTACATTTGAGTTACATATGATCACTTTCCTTTAAATATAAAACAGGTGGTTTTGCTATCTGAACTTACTTGGTGATTGTGTAGAACATGCTCTTGGTAATGTAGCCCTGTTTCCTTGAGTCCAAATAGGCTAACCTAAAAATTGTTTCTTATTAAAATCGTAATGACTATCATGAATATAATTTTGATAATATTATGAAGGCCAAGAGTGGCCAGTGTGATAGATCTATCTTCCTTTGCTGCCTCTCATTCAGTCACCTGAGAGCAGTCTAGCATACAAGCATACATACATGGCATGTTCAAAACTCAGATGCAGGTGATTGAGTGTTCACAGAGGAGTGTTTCCTCTCACAACGAGTGCATAAAGGCCAGTATGCAGGATGTGCTTTGACTCCATGGCAGTTGTAAAAAAGTAAGAAGGCAATTATTATGATAATCAATCCACAGAACTCTCTCCTTGTCCTTCGCAGCTCAACAAAATTAAACAAGCATTTGCTGAAGAAACATGGAAACATGCTCAGTCTGTAAGGACTTGGCTTGTGAGGACAGTTGATTCAAGTTCAGTTCACACTAAGCCAACTGTAGACTAGTAGCTAGAGGGATGGCATTCTTTCTCCTGGGCAAGTGAGCCTACCCTTGAGCAAAGGAACAGACCCCTTGGAGTGTCTACTACTGATTCACTCAACTAATGCAAGTCTATAGTTTTTGTGTGTGCATATGCATGTGTGTGTGGCCTGTGTGTGTGTAATGGAAAAAAATTACATCCAAAAGTGTAAATTTAAACGATAACAATCTTAAATTTAAAATGATTTAGATTTTTGGAAAACATGAAAAGGATGCTTTTAGGAGAAGAATTTGTCAAGAAGGACATGAATGCTGTAAAACTTAAAACTAAAACCACCCTCTGTCACAACTATAAATAGTATAATTTGTCTATAAAATTGTTGCAAGTACACCTCTGCATAACATTGTATCCCTATTAACATTAAGGAAAACCAAAAAAAAGAAAAAGATAGAAATATATATATCCACTTACAACAAAGAATAACTTTATTAACCTTATTTTTTAGTCTGAACCAGAAAAGATTTAAAGTGCATCAATTTGAATTAAATTCAACAAAATTCAATTATTAAATTTTTTCTTAAACGTAAACTATAAACATTTTACAACCAACTAATTGAGCCATTTGATACTGAAAAATAAACTTGAATAAAATTAATAAATAATAATAAATAAAATTGATCAGCACCATTACCTAAGGAGCACAACATATAAAACACTTTAACCTAAAAAAAAGGAATAAAACAAATTGTGCTGATTTTTTTAATCAAAATGATGAAGTCAGGATTAATGGCTACAATGAGCACGTTTTGCACTGCACAACTTTTCAAAGCAGGGTTTGAAGCATGATACTGCAACTCTCAGCTCCTGCTTAATGTTTAGCTGGGATCTGTACTTTGTCTTAAGTGCAACAACTGCAGAGAATGTCGTGCTAGTGATCATCCAAGACACAACAGTGTGAAAGTTCCACTGCCACCTACTGTAGCGGATGTGCAATTACACTTTATTCTGGTACGGCAATGAAAAAGCAAACGGTAGTTTTGACGTGCATGTTTCCCAGGGTCACACGCACCCCCCTGGCATTTCACTGCGCCCCCTGGATTAAAGGCATGATGTGGCATGGAGCACTATTGGACCATTAGACAAAATAAACATTCTTAAAACAGCTGAAGGTTCAAAAGCCTTATTCTTGGAGAAAAACTGCTTGTTAGAAAAATTATCACAGAAGATCAAAACAATTCTTCAAATTAGCACAGAATGGACATTTACAGATGGAACAGATTGAATGGAATGCCTCAGACTTAATGAAAATTTTCAACAATGAAAATTACTAAACCTAAATACTGATGTCACCAATGGGTGTCTCTGGTTCTCCCAAGGATTAGAGTACAAGCCTGAAAATCCCAAATTAGTTCCTCCAACTCAATAAGCAGATTTAAAAGAAGTAATATTAAAAGGATAAAATAAACTTAGATATGCAGCGTTGTTGTAAAAATTGTTCTTAGTTCTAGATGTACAAAGTTTCTGTTCATACACCTGTATGTTTATGACTAAAGCTGGTATGCTCAGTGAACTGTTTGCTTTGGATAAAAGCAATAAACAAGGTTTTTACCACTCACCTGCTCACGAACCACCTTGCATAGACCATGGAGATTTAACCACCAACATTGTGATCAGCTGCTCCACAGCACTGACTGAGCAGTCCTCAGTAATACAACAGGACACTATTTCAAATTGGCAGGACAGAGAGATTGATGTCTGAAACAGCGTTGAGTGGAGGACACATAGCCCGGCGTCATCTCCCCAGGTAGAATTTTTCATGTCACACTCTCCATTAAGCTGACAAGGCTCTGATATAGTTAGCATGCCAACAGCTGCTAATGTTTGTCATTAGGTTGGAAATATAGGTTATAGCATGCAACCTGAAAGTCTCAGGTCAAATGAGAAATGTTAATATGTACAATATACAGTGCTTAACAAATTTATTAGACCACCACCTAAAGTGAGGTTTATGCCACAACTGCCCTAAATTAACAGCATTGGTAATTACCAAAATCTTTTTTTATGTTTCTGTAATGGTTAATACACCAATATGTAGAAGCTCTTTAACCGAAATGATATTTTTAATGCTAAAA
>JAPZDV010000013.1:16441182-16453796 GCA_029814665.1 Acanthurus lineatus
ATCTTAATAATAATAATAATAATAATTAAATAAACAAATAAATTAAAAAAATAGTTTCTTGATTGCTAAAGGGAAAACCAGTAATGGCAGGGCTTTAGGGCAGGTTCAAACTTAAAATGTTTACTTACACTCTTACTTAACATTTACTGTGTTTTGTGCAAAAAATAAAAGAGGTAAACTAAAATGAACTGTAACTATCTTGGGGTAACTGATCAAATGATAAATGTCCAAAGTTACATACTTTTTATAGCAAACCTATGTCCTTATGTTTCTCTTACTCACCTCACTAGCCTGCAAGGTTAGTTACAAAAGGAAATAAAAAAGAAATGTCGATTAAACAGTCAGCAGCATTAGCTAGTATAAACTTGTAGCTTTGGAGATTAATCAACAATTTATTTCAAGGTTTGTTGTTGGTGGTTGTGTACCTGTGTGTGCAAGTATTTCTGATAAGCACAACCACTGTCATTCATGTTTGAATGGGTTTAAGCTGTCTTGTATTGTAACATGCTTCGAGTGGTATGAAGACGGCAAAAGCTCTTTTTAATGCAGTCCACTTATCATCTGAGTTAATTAAGTCAGACTGAAGTCTCATTTATAGAGAAGGTGACACAAACTTGGAAATGTAGTTTCGTAAAAAACAAGCTTTGCCAACTAGGAAAGCACAAGATGTATTATTGCTAGCTAATACCAATAATTGATAATCTCGCATTCACAAAAAGAAGTTCACACCCTCTGGTTGATGCACACCTGAAGCTCAGAAAGACTAACTTGTAGAAAGCAAAGACGGATGATTAGTTAAAGCTCTGACCTAACCAGATCTGACTCCCTTTTTCCCCTCCTCTCTGTGAACCCTTGCAAAATAAGTTTTTCAAATTACATTGTGCTGTCTCTTGCTGTAACTGTAATAACATCAATTTCATTTTTCATCTTCTTGTAAATGTGCAGAATGTGAATGTTTTATGTGTGTGCTAGTGGGTACATGTATATGTATGTGTCTGTATATGTATATGTATATGTATATGTATATGTGGTACTGCTGTTCCTGTGTTTGTATAGTTATGTGTGTAACCTCTTGCAGCTGTACAGAAGTGACAACAATTATTCTGTAAAGGACAAATAAATTTATCTTATCTTCTTCATGTGCAGCTCCTGCTGCAACTTCTCTGATTTTTTAACACATTGCAAATCAGCTTAGAGCAACAATATGGAACTTTTCCACTTTAACATAATAATTTCAAAATCATTTTAATGTCAGGTGAAACAGGTTGCCTGGGCTCTCTGCCTCAGCCACTTGGCCCTCCTGTAGCTTGTTGCTGCACTATGAAACTTTGAGTCGTGGGCTACGGTTTTGATACCGAAACTTAACAATGCGCATTACTACATCTCACAAAACAGTAATTTTGGTGAAAATTGTGTCATATTTTATGTAGAAAAATGCCCTGCGGTTTTCCATCTGATGTCCCACTCAATACTGTGATTCAAGGAAGTTTCTGACAGCATTAAGGCTCTGCTATGTTATGCAGTAGTTTTGCCTATCTCTTGCAGGAGTTTTCTCAAACTGGCATGTAGTTGTTGGTGACAGCTGTGCTAAAGAGGCCATAGACAGACACAAAACTGGGCTTATTGCTGTTGAACAGTAAGTAGCTGTTTGCCTAGTTATGTGTCATGTGTTGTGGCTCTTGCTGGATGTTTGGCTGTGTCAGAAACAATGTATACTCGCTAGTTTTTGAAGCCATTTCTGCCTGTTTTGACAGAGATTTAGCTAGTTACATTTTATAACTGGGTGTCTCTTGTTCAGGTTGTGTTAGCTTGGTGTGCTGAGCTGTGTTTCCACTGAAATACTATTGCTGCTCTGAGTTGTGTGCAGGGCTTGTTTAAACTTTGAGACATGAGGAAAATACATGTAATGTCGCAAGGGTGCTTAATCACACAGAAACAAAAACAAACATAATGTGACTTTAAATGGTGCATATCACCGCATACTACCACCACCTACTACAGAGTACAAAGATACTGTACTTGTAAATTTAATAAAAGCAATTTGGCATTGTATTATCAAATTTGATTTGATTATCAGAATGATCAGAATTCTACAAAATAACATAACTTCACAATTATTAAGGCAATAACTTATCAATGTGGCCACAGTTGGCCCTCCTGATACATTTGAACTTTTTACCAATCAAAACTTTCCTACATAACAATTCAATCAATCTGTTCAAAGAGAGCTCCTCTGAAAGAGAGCTGTGGCTTCCTGGACTTTCATTCAACTAGGGGTGTGGTCACACTATTTCTTTAGAAATATAGATAAAGAGTTAAAGGTAGTTAAATTTTCCTGAAGAGAAAATTTCTCTTCTTTGACAAAATTCATGTTAGAAACAGTAACAAAGGCATCTATTTGACATTACCCTTCTCATTCATACAGCTAGGCATTAGTAGACTGATATGCATTAGCTAGAGAACTGAATTAAAATGGCTCCATTCACATACACACGAACAGTGTTAATTAAAGCAGGAATATGATACAAATGTGTGGGGTAAGATCTCAGTCCTGCTTTTTAATTAAAAACTCACAGATGGATTTTGGTATCAGTTGGGTGAGGGGATACACACCTGCAAATCTTAACACAAAAACACACACACACACACACACACACACACACACACACACACACACACACACACACTCTACACACACTCTTTCACACAACAGCACGCAGATGCCAACCCTCAAGTAAAGCATCTAAAAATAGCTCTGTCCTTTGCTTCCGAACTTTCCTTCTTCTTCTTCTTTTGTCTCCTGACATTTTGAAGCGAGTCATCATCTGAAGAAGATATGGGAATTTTCATTACGCTGCGATTAGCTGCTGGGCTTACAGTGTGAAATAATATTGACAGCTCTTATTCCCGCTGAGCTGAGGACTGACTTCCAGCTGACAAGCCTGGATAGCTAGATAATCCTCCTAGGAAGCCCTTTTTCCTCCCCAATATGAGCTAAAGGTGGCCCTGTGGGGGAGGCCCCTCTCCATGTCTCACTTTATTAAACCTAATCTCTAGGAAGATGACTGGAGGACACAAACACATCGGCTGGCTCAGACTGATGTAAGGAGGGAGGATGGGAGTGTGCTGATTTTCTGTCAATGTGTGGATGTAAAATTGCACTTACTGCTTCTTGGTCAGCTTTT
This sequence comes from Acanthurus lineatus, assembly GCA_029814665.1. Lineage (NCBI taxonomy): Eukaryota > Metazoa > Chordata > Actinopteri > Acanthuriformes > Acanthuridae > Acanthurus > Acanthurus lineatus. The sequence goes on from JAPZDV010000013.1 coordinate 16,444,368, forward strand.
CTAGATGCCAGGGCCTCATTCTTGACTTCAAACTCAGTCTGGATGTTATCTCTCCGTCTTAACACAGCCTAAGACAGCACAGAACAAAGTGTTGTTTTTATAGAACATGCTCAAAGGCACTTTCGTTTTTAACAAAGCTCACTTAGTACCCAGGGGCCTGATTCCCAACACATTTATTTGTAAATGTTTTAAGGTGTAATTCTACAAATGCTGTGATTTTTTACACACATTTTCCCTTACAGTTGTAAGTTTCATGACATTTCTGGTGAGGGTGCTGAAACAAAATTGATTTTTAAATAGATGATACTAATGATACTGGCTTGTTAAGCGCTCTCATCCCTTGAGGGATCCATTTCTATACTATTTCCCAAACATTTCAAATAAAATCAAATACTTTGTGGCTATTAAATTAGAAATAAATGTGACTCACAGGCAAGGGGGATAACATTTGTTTGATGTATGGAAAAACAAGAGAAACGCATAACCTGCCTGTAGAGTAGAATTACATGTTAAAAAGTCTTATGTTTGTCTTTTAATATTTAAACCAATTCTTAGATTGAAAAGTTCAGAAATATCTTTTGGTTACACTCAATAATGCCAAGTGCCTCAATGATAATAAATGGTTTGTCAAGTGTTCGTTTTTGAAAGTTTAGAGTCATCACTGTCTCTCAGAAGTACACATGTGTTTTAGCTGTATTTTAGTGGGGAGGTTTTTTGTCATTTTTTTTAGTCTCATTTTGCAGGAACTTGTTTATTATAATTAATGTCTCTGTCTGCTTTAACCTGTACCTGCTGTGTTACTTAGGTTTGTAGATTGGTGCGTCATGGTGACATGGTTGTGCTTTATCTGATTCAGAATTTTGTCCAGTAAGGTTTATTTGGCTGTTCAGTATGAAGAATTTGGCTATTTGTTACCTTTCTTTTTTTAGTTCATCAATTTCTCTTGATCATAGGTCCTAATTGAAAGGCTTTCTTCGTTGTTTTTTTTGAGTAATATCTGTTTTATTGTCTTTTTGTAATGAAAACATACCACACACAGGAAAAAAAAATAAAAAAAAACTTGACACTGTTTTATAAATACTGCTTTTGAATCTTCTTTTATATTTTCATACGACATCAAATACCTGAAGTTTAGTACCTTAGTCATTATTAAAAATAAACAAATAATTGAAAAACCATTCAAATGACCATTTTTAAGTCTGTGGGAATTAGGAATTGAAACCTAAACATGCAATGAGGATGCAGAACTCCTGCCATTAGGAATACATAATATTTTCTGTTTTGTTTTGTTTGTTTAGAACATAAACACATCCCACTTTGAAACAGGAGTATCACATAACACACATTGACATAATTTGCACTGAAATGCAGTGTCTTTAACCCTAACTCTAACCCTAATGAAATGTTGCCTTAAAATCCAAGCATTCACTGCTTTTGTCAAAAATGTCCAAATGTCTTTATAACTGTTATTTACTTTGCAAAGTAAATAACGTACAGTGTAAAGTGCAACATGTGTCAACAGAACAGGATTAAGATTTGGTTTTGAAAAATGTGATTCAGGGTTTTGGCTGTTTTTTTAAAATACGTGCAAATGTTTTTTGTTTGTTTTTTTTCTTGGTATTTAAACTAAATTTAAAATGTGTCTTCTTTATTTTAGTTTGTTTTTAATTGTTCTTTTTCTGGGTGTTTCATTCACTGTTCTTAAGTTGACCAGAAATAATCCTCAGAGTTAAACCTGCTTTCTGGATCAGGAGTTAGTTAAACATTTGAACGAGCAGAAAAGCCTCTTCCTGCTCTCCTTCCTTCTGTTGTGAGAAGAGGTTCAGATGTAAGCAGTGTGGTCTGGGCTCACCTTCAGGGTCTCAGCACAGAGGACATACTCATGAAGGGCAGGAACAAGGATGTCAGACAGATGGTGGATTTGCTCTTCTGTTTCTTTACTACACCGCTCCACACAGCTGGCCACACCCTTAAGTGGCTCTGCCAGCTCCTCCTCTGACTCCACCCACTGGGTGTAGGTGGGGCCGTACTGCTTTAGCTCATCCAGATACTCTGGAAGCACACGAGACACATTTTATCATTTACCAGATAAATGCATTCAAAAGTCAGTGATTTTTTTTTTCTTTATTAGTCTTCTTCCTATACATCAGCTGCTGTAGCTCAGGAGGTAGAGTGGGAGAACTTCTTTAGTCTGCATGTTAAAGTGTCCTTGGGCAAGACACTGAACACCAAATTGATTCTGACAGCAGTTTACTGATGTGAACGTGTGTCTATGAGTTCCTAATGGGTGGACTGGAGTGTTAGTAAGCTTCATGTGATAAGTGTGCAAATATGTGTGTTAATGGGAGAATGGTTATTTCTCTTATAAAATCATCTGGGTAGTGGAAAGAATAAAAAATGATTCCATATAGCTGTTGTCCATTTAAAATTTAAGGTCAGAGCAGCCTCATAGTATAGAAAAAAAAAAAAAATCAAAATTGACATGTGTGTCCAGTGGGCAGCTTGTTCACACTGAACAGGTATAAATAAAGAGCTGACCCTTGTTGCACACCACAAATGAAATACCTCCTTCACTGAAAGTCAAGATTTTAGCCTTATTAACAAGTCCACAAGAGGTCTTTTAAACACTTCAGCAAATATAATGAGAAAAGCCAACACAAAGCCAGAGCATTTTCACCATGGAACTGTGGTGTATCACTGACAGACTTACAGATTTAAACAATCCTAATTCAAAATAAAACATTAAAAACCAATCCTGTCTACCTGTGGGGTCTGGCTTCAGTGAAACAAGATGTAATAGAATATAAGCCATTGTGCCTTTTTACAGGTATTTTGAAAATTGAATTTCAGTATTTTCAAATTAAAGGTGGAGAAGTCTTCAATTCTGGGTTGCATAGCTGGAAAAGTATTATCAAAGAACATGTAAATCCAAGAGCCTAACCACTGCCAGCAGCAGTCCTTTTGTCAGAGCACTGTTTTGCTACAAAACTAATGAAGGCAGCATTAAGGATCACCATGAAATTTAAAAATGAAATATTAATATTATGCTAATAATACAAATAGGAGGATATTGTGTAAGTAAAATGGCAACTCTTAGATAATTTCAGTTTCTTTCTGTTCTTGTTCTGTCATTAGAGGTGGCAGTAATGTACCTGATTCAAGATATCTGTTCACAATTAAAATGGAAAATTGCTTAAGTGCAATTGTTCTTTGTGTACACACCTGTAAAATATTGGTAACACACTCTCTTTCCAACTCCCTACACTCACAGTCTGTGTAATACTTTTTCAAAAATTACAATAACCACAACAAACAAAATTAAATATGAATTAGACTTTTTAAAGCAAATTTTTAATAGATATTGTGATACTATTGTTACAGTAAATTGTTAATGTGAGTCACCATCATGTAGCAAAAACCTGATACAGCTCTAATGCTTTTCTATTAATTTATTCTGGGGACGCACTGAGTGTGAACCAATATACTGGTCACCCAGTGTATTTTTTGTTTTCTGTCATGTATTTTTCCTTTAGCTGTGGTCAAACAGGGTGCAACTGTGTACAATAATATGTGTAACAATGTTTGCCTGCAAGATAGCTACAGGATTCATGTGAAATGCCGACAGTATATTTTAAAACAGATGGTTGATAAGTTAGTAGTCTGATGTAAAACAAGTTGAGTTGTACAGTTCTTGTTATATACACATGCAGTTCAAAGTTTTGAGTGATCGTGCAAAAGTTGAAGTTAATAATGCTTTTGGTGATTCTGTTTTGGCTATTTCAAATTGCGCGTCAGAACTGAAAAAAATGAATAACATTTGACTCTGCTGCCTCAGTTCTAAGTGCTTCAAACATTCATAAGAACATGGCGGCAACACAGGGGGAGGTTATCCTGTCTTACAGCTTGGTAAAGAAATCAAACATGGCAGAAGAGTCTGGATGATCTCCTTTGTCCTACAAAGCAGGTAGCTGTCACCACAGACAAGATCATTGACAACGTCCATGATCTTGACAGATCATCGAATAAAAAATTATCACAAAGCTGGGTATCTCCCTGAGTCATGTCTGTGTAGTTGTACACAAAAAACCTGACATGACCAAATGGCCTACTTTTTTATAGCACTTTTCAAGTCTTTCAATTATTCAAGGCGCTTTACAACACAAGTCAGCATTCACCCATTCACAAATACATTATTACACTAACAACAAGTGGCTTCTCTACAAGGTGCTAGGTGCTCATGAGAAACTAATGAACAAACATTCACAACAGTCATGAGTGGCATTTTGGAGTTCACTATTAGCCTGAGGACAATTCTACACAAACACCAGAAGAGACACAGATCATACTACAGACTTTCTGATAAGTAGATGACCAGCTAGACTTCCTGAGCTACAGCAATCCCAAGATGTAAGCTTGCTGGGACCTGAAACTCTTCTGGCCTGATGAGAAGTGGATTTCGAACATTTCAAGGGACAATCATGTCAGTTTTGAGGTGGATCTACGTTTATTTCTCTGCAACAGGGGCCTATGTTAAAAATAAATGTGCTAGGTTCTTAAAATATTTTACGTCTAGATAAGGTGATGAACTTAACCCCCCTGGCATGGCTTGGGGATGCTGAAAAAGAAAGGTATGGCAACCATTACTCCTTGCAGTTTATGAGATAGCATGACTAGTGTTCACATTTGTGCATTTGATTATCAGTGTCAAAGCTAAAAGCGAAACAGAGAGTAACTAAATTCAAGTCAATGTAAGGTGTAAAGGGATGTTTTCTTATTTTACTTTTCTCATTTATATAGACAAACAGAAATGAAGGGATACTATTTCTAACAGAAAAACTGATGAATGGGTAAAAAAATGAAATTGAAAGCATTGACAGCACTTGATTTAGAATTGCTGTCAGATACAAAGTTGTAACTCTTTTTTCAACTTGACCCAACAGGTAAAGCTCAGTTTTTGATCAGTTTTGAATAATCATCAAAAGAAAATTTTAAACCATTATTTTCTATAAATACTTTTCTTCAATGTACCTCTCTGTTCTTTAATGATCCTCTGGGTGACTTTGTCCACAGAGCAAATCTTGTTACTGAAGTCCTCCACATACTCCTGCATCAGAGTGAACTCCTCCGGCCGGCTCCTCAGGCCTCGTACCGAGTTTGCTACAGCCCTCACCGTCTCCCCCATCCTGCTCAGGAAGCCTGGACCCTGTTTCCTATGAGACAACAACTCCTGCAGGAGTTACACACCAGGGCTTTGAGGAAGCTGTGCACTACTGTGGACTGACCTTCCAAATATTCATAGTGGTGGAAACCACAAGTATGATGCCTGATAAGTAGCTTGAGAGTGATGCAGAATATACAGAGCAGTGTGAACGTGGTCAGGCGTGTGGTGACGGATAGGTTAGGGGTAGGTTATGAGATAGATTAGACTGAGATTTTAGGGTAAACTTTTTAAAAACTTTTTAAAAAAGAGATCAATCTAAGAGAGAAAGTTGTTACTGTCAGGCTGAGCGGCAAGATTCTGCGGGGGTATAGGGACCAACTCTGCCCTGTGTTTGGACAACTTCCTCAAATGTCACTTGGTACAGACCATTTTTCAAGGCATGGAATAATTTACTCATAGTACTGGTTACAAAATTGTCAAAATCTGTAAAACTTTCTAAAATTATTATTGATGAGTTGCTTAAATATTAATTGTAATGATGATTTCCAAGTGGATTGTTAAAGACCATGTTCTATTTGCATAAGGGAATTGGAGGGAAGGAGAATGAGTGAGAGAGACACACACCTGTGCAGTGAGGAAGACTTTCAGGTGCTGGCTGAAGGACAGTATGGGATGTTCAGCAATCCTGTTGAGGAAGCGGTGAAGAGCTTTCCTCCTGGTCTCAATGAAGTCATCATTGAAGCGTTCCACCATGCCTTTCATCACAAACTTTTCCGGCAGTGGCTAAGGACACAGTGAAACACAAATTAAGGCTTCATGTTTGTAGGGCAGACTCTAGGGCACAATCAACAGAGACTGACATTGTCACTGATTTCTAACCTGGTGATTAATTCTCTGAGGAATTTTAACATTAGAGCACTCTGTGTGTCTCAAAAATGTGTTTAAAATAAAAATTAATTATTGTTTTAGATTAACTGGGAAATAGTTTTAAGGTTAACAAAAAATATATTTCCATTGCTCTCACCATGTTCAGATATTTTAAAAATGTTATAAAGTAAGTTATATTATAAAGTATGTTATAAAGCACACACAGCAGTCAGATAAAGAAAAAAGGTTTGATTAGAATATAAAACTGCTAAACAGACACCTAAACTACCTGAAGAACTAAATAACCAAGAAAAACACACTTGTCACTTAGAACAGTAAGCATATAAAGAGCAAACGTGACTCTCACAAAAACAAAACAGATTACAAAAACAAAAGAAAACAAAGCTAATTGTCTGTGGTAGACCTGCTGTCTCTGTTGGGGAGAGTTAATGCAAAACTACTGTTAGTACCTTTTTATATTTACATTTCATAGGCACATATTAACTGTAATTGTTTACTATACAAACATATCTGAATTTATACCTGACTGTACCACAAGATGATTAAAATTTGAATGGTTTTGCTTGCCATGTACATATACTTTTCATACTCAACTTTGTCCCATTGTTTCCTGTCCTCTGTCAAGTCAAGAACAGCATCAGGTACCATCATCTGATTATGAGGTAAAAATAACACCTCTGTTACATCACTAGGGCTTTTTTTCTGCAGTGCACAACTATTGTGAAAACTGCAGAAAACGGCCATCAGCAAATCACACAATGCAGACAGCAGGACCATAGCAAAGCTTAATTAGATACAAGTCCCAGGTAGCTTAAAATCTATTGTTATACTGTAGAAAACAGGAATTTAAATAAAAAAAAGAAAGACAGAAAAATAAGAAATCCTGGATAGTTAAAAAATACCCTCAAAAACTTGAAACTCCTCTGAGTGCTTTAGAAAATGGCTGCCAGTAATGTTTAGTATGTGCGACTTGTAGTAAATAAAATGAATTATTCAGAAACTAGTTTGATCCAAGTGGACTCTGCAGCAGCCCACAGATGTGTTAAGCAGATAATGGTGTCTGCTGATGCGTAGGTGACCCACTGTGTATTCATATTTAACTGCCAACTTACTTGACTGCATTGTTTTATATTTGTGCACTATATATTCATGTTTGCAAATACACTCCATTTAATTCCATTAATTTAATTGTCTGTGAAGGTTCTCAGTCATCCAGGTCATGGTATTCGTAGCAAGGTTAGTCATATGCAACTGGACTTGGTAGAGTTCTTGAAGACCTTTCGCCTCTCATCCAAGAGGCTTCTTCAGTTCTAACTGACTGGTTTGGGAGCCCAAGTAATATACCTTTGTGTAGTCGTTAACACCTAGAAAGGGTGGGGTGTGACTCATGTGCCCACCTTTCCATTGTGTGGACCTTGAGTTTCACCCAGGGGGGAGGTGTGAATGAGGGTCGTTAAGGTCCCTGCCCTCATGAGACTTGTTGGTGTCACCTAGTTTCAGGTGGGTATCCAACTGCCTGGGGAGTGATCTTAGTACAGCATTATATGTGGAGGATAAATTGTGTCTTAGACCCACAGATATTAATCTTGCTGTGAAAATAAACACTAAGTTGGTACAAGAAAAAGGAATTAATTGCAAACTAGTGAAACTTGGCTCAGAGATTTCATCAGTTATTTTTAATTGAAGTGAGAAGCGGGTGTAAGAAAGAGTGTGTTTCTACTGAAGTATGTGTGGTGGGAACGGTGATCCAAGACAAAGCATTTCTTAGAAAACAGTGGATGATGGCACGACACACAGCTAACTGCAACGTTAAGATACTCAAAGGAAAAAAATAATCAAGCATTTGTTAAAAATGAGAATTAAACTTTAAAAAAAACCCTAAACATTAAAAATAAGGCTGGAAGCAGTGATGAACAGGCTCTCGCATCGGTCAGGGCAGCTTTGACCGTAAAACTGGTAACTGACCAGAGTTCAGTGTCACTGCCTGTGTTCACTATGTGGCACGAAAAAATGCCCCCAAATTTTACATTAAATCAAGACCACACCTTGAAGATTTATCAGCCTGCAGAGAGGAGTGCACTGGCTTTAGGTGCATCCTTAAACGGAGACCAGGAACCTTCATTTTGGTTGATTCTGGCGCCCCCAAGTGGAATTAAATTGTGCAAACTGACCTTTAAATCCTTCAGTGATTTTGAGCTGCTTAAAGCCACAAGAGTTTTTTTTGTTTTTTTGTTTTTTTTTTGCCACTTGGGGATAACAGTAGCAGTATTGTAAACATCTTATTAAGTTGTTTGGGCTTTAAGGTGTCACATCAGCATTCATTTAAAGTTTTCAAAATCATGCAGACATTTAAAATTTTTATCATATCAAGGGTTGACTAGAGCTCTTTGATTTACTCCCCATTAACACCTTTTATTTATACCTATCTCTCTCTGTCATTACACCTTCAATTGAACAAAAATCCTTTTTATTGAGGGATCATTAATATTGTTTTTTTTATATATTTTTTTATTACCTGATGATAAAAAAGCAGACAGATATAAAGTGAATCCTGAAAGAAGAATCAAACACTCTATAGATAAACTGAATCATATTGAACAACTGATGGTTTGCGGGCTCCTCCTACTGATATTTCTAAAAGGTTTATTTGTTGATTCTCTTTTGTTATTTTTTCATTTTTAAACTCTGATACGGATTTTTTTTTAATTTGTACGCTTGTTTGGTTGCATGAGGATATACATACATGTAACATTGCTTTAGTTTGTGATTATGACAAATATCTGCATATTTTTATATCAAGGATGATGTTTGTATTTGTAACAGCAGACCATTCATGAACAAACAGTTCTTCTCCTCTCCTGCAGGTGAAAGTTGGTGAGGACTACTCCGTACCTTCCGCATGGAAAAAATCTGTGGAGCAGAGGCTTGGCGGCCTCTAGTGGTCACAGGCTGCAACTGCTGCTTTTACTGATACTGCTGCCAGTAATACAATTCCAACTACAAATTCTGCTAAACATACAAGATTACAGTCCTAGTTTGTAGTTTTGCTTGAGTTTCTGGTTTTATTATCCCATTACCCTACTTTTACTTTTGGGACTTTGAGTACATTAAAATTTTTAACTTAACTGTATATTTGTTTAAATTAAAATTTAAATGTTGTTACTGGAGTAAAAAAGAGAGGAAAGTGACAGTCCCCTCCTCCCTTTGTGGATGTTGATGACAACCAAAATCGGACATTAAACCACCAGATGAGACAAAATATTCAGATTGTCAGTAGATCTTTATTGATTGAAAGCAGGATTTATGATCAGCATCACACAGATATGACTGAGAAGAGGCAGTCTCTCCTCAGAGGCAACACACAACTGTACTGAACAACA
>JAPZDV010000013.1:16458653-16475819 GCA_029814665.1 Acanthurus lineatus
TCCACAGAGGATGCCATCTCCACTGCTCTCCACTCAGTCTTCACTCACCTTGAGAAAAGCAACACCTACATCAGAATTCTGTTTGTTGATTTCAGCTCAATACCATCTCCCCTATGAAGCTGATTGGAAAACTGAACACTCTGGGCATCAGTACCACTCTCTGCAACTGGATACTGGACTTCCTCGCAAACAGACCCCAGTCAGTTCGGATCGGCAGTCTTTCCCCCTCCACTCTAGTGCTCAACACCAGAGCCCCCCAGGGCTGTGTGCTCAGTCCCCTCCTGTTCATGCTGTACACCCACGACTGCAACCCCCGACATGGAGAGAACTCTATTGTGAAGTTATAGTTATGATGAGTTTTCATATCGGGTGGAAATCAACCATCTTGCAGAATGGTGCACAGAAAACAACTGCTGTCCTACAGCATTTTAGCTAATTACTCAATCCAAAACAATCCTGATTAAACTTACTAGAAACATTTGGCTATGTCTTAAACAGAGCTCAGAGTCAGAGGAAGCCACATTAAACTCTTCTCTGATCCATTACTGTTGACAGGTTGAGGAAGAGCTTCGAGCTCATATTTTAAACTTTAGGTATTAAAAAGTAGATTTATCTTTACTTTAACCCTTATGCAGCAGCAAGAAATTGCAAAGTTTGCAGTTTGTACAGGTTTTGAATTTATTGTGCTTATTGATTGATGTTTCTAGGATTTTTGTACACCTCATTTTTAAATTCTCTGCTTTATTGCTGGCTGTTGCTCTTATTGGTTTGAGTGATACAACAAGGTTACGAACCAGGGAGCCAAGCAATGATGTGTAGCACAATATAATGCTCTAGAAATGTGAGGGGAGCTGCAGATTCAGCTGATAATTCTCTGATGGTTTATCACACAAGCAACATCTTTTACACTGTCACATTGTTTTCAATTGGTCAGAAATACACGTCAGTTATAGAAAACATCAAATGTAGCTGCTTTAAATAAAATCCAGAAAACTACTACATGTTAGTGCTTACAGGAGTCGCAACTCATGCATGACTTCCAGTCAGAGCTGAGCAAATAATGGTATTTTAATTTCAAATGTGATTACAGCTTCCAATAATCATGAAAACAAGACAATCAAGATCTAAAAATTATTGTGCTGCAATGATGCACAAGTTTGCGTTGTGTTATAAATTAAGGGCATCTCTGTTCTTTACTACAGTGCAACTTTACCCCTCCCTAAAAGCCTAAACTCACTTTGAGCCATGCTGTTACATGTTAAGTTCAGGTTGGAGCACGCGAGAAAGAGCCTTTGGTCAACAAAAAAAAGGTAAAACCAGTTAAGCTGTCAGCAAGAAATTACACGGCCCACACAAAGGTGTGCACGGTAAGCACTCACACAGACACACACACACACAAAGGTGTGCACGGTAAGCACTCACACATGCACACACACACACACATTTATGCATAGGAAATTCATGTTGAGAGAGCGGTCATAGATAGTCTGTGGACACTTAAGCATTCCCAAAACATTACACAAATAATCAAGAAGACAGCCTACTCATTATACAGCTTGCAGCAGTACAGTGATTATGCCAAATGTTCAGAGCTGACAGTGTGTCACTGGTCGCCCAGGACATTCAATCATAAGAGGTAGGGAAAACTCAAACGCGTCATATTTGGAGCAGAGTCAAAATACACTCTGAAACCCATTATGATGCTTTATAAACTACATTTTTAAGTTCAGTTTGATTTCAGTAGGATTCTATTTAGAATTTTTGAAATTAACTATTAATAAGGCAAGTTTTTGTTTGTTTGTTTTTCAAGTTTGTTTGTTTTTCAATAAACGCATGATATTTTTAAAGTTACTGTGTACTCTTTCAAAGATGTCAATGATGACCAAAATGAGAGTAATTACATGTATATATTTTTCTACTATGGAGCTCTTGTTTCAGCACTGATTACAAAATAAACAGCCAACTCTGACTAATGCCTGGCTTTAACAACCAGTGAAGGGAAAGGTTGAGGGGAATAGTTGGATGTTTCAAACCATCCAGTGAAACTTGGACTTGACCATAATCTGTTCCCAGTCTTAACAAGGTTTTAAAATAACAGACTGAAGCACATACAGAGAAAAATTAACATATTTTAAATTTTTTGCAGCATATGAAGAGGACTATGTTGTTTTGTTCCAAGGCTGGACAAAAGACGCAAATATCTGTTGAGAATTAAACTGCTTTGAAGTTAATAACTAAGAAGTGCCTCCAGATTCTGTTCCCACCACAGTCAAAATGGAGAGGATAGGGCTGCCATAAATTAGGCCTAATGCTTAATCTTAAACTGTTTCTCCTTCTAATTTGGCAAATTTAACTTATTTACAGTGTATTTACATATGAATTTTTTTGACATTTCTTTTTTTTTCTTAATTTTTTCGTTGGATTTAGAAATTTTATGGAGCATCTGTAATTATCTAACTCATTCTGGCTCAATAGTATTCACATTGTTAATACACTGTCCTTTATTAAACAGTAACAGTATACTAGAAGCAGTGATTTATGGCATTTACATGTTTTAATTACACTCTCTTAATTTACACTAGTTTAAGTTGTTCATCAATTTCACCTCATTATTTTACAGTCTACACATCCTTCTGTAAAATGTTTCTCCAGGGTGCACTGGTAAAGTTGATCTTTCATAATATTTAGGAGTTATGAAAAATCAAACTTTTTATTGACATTCCAGCCACCATCTCTTTTTAATAATTTCCTCATTTAATTTTCATTTGCAAAGCACTTTGTAAGGTCTGTTTCATAATCAATAGAAAGCTCAATAGAAAGTCAATGAGCATCTCTATGAGATGTAGTAATGATAGCTGAGATATTTTTGCAATGAAGTTTTACAGGCACATGATTAAATAGTCATACAGTTGCTCTGAATAGCTACAGTAACAACAACGACCACCCGTGAATGACAGCTGTTGTTGTTGGTGAAAAATCTCACTGATTAAACAAAATCAATTATATTGAGCATTTTCTCCGTTTAATTTTTCTCATTATGAGGCCTAATGAGTGGCACAAGATTGGATTTGAAAACAGACTTTTAAGAGCATTTCCACATCTATTTATGGCTAAATGTGGCAGTGGAAATGAGGTCCATGCACGTGTTTCCACAATCAGGAATGTAAAAAAAAATATGTGTGTACTTACAGATTTATAGATCTGATGAAGTCTATATTAAAGATTTAAGTAGTGAATCTAACAGAGGTTTATGAATCCATCCCCAGGAGACAACAACCGATTTGCAATTGGCAACACCAACTTCTCTCATCTTGAAAAGGCAACCTCTGGGTTGAAAATTAAACCAACACTAAGTGCCAAAAGCTGCAGTTCCTGGAATGACCATTTAAAGCTGATCCCAATTCAGCAAATCCTCTTCAGGCTCCATGTAAATTGATTTGAGGCTTATGCATAAATAAGGTATGGTAAGGTAAGATCGGTTTGATAAGTTTTACACAGCCATTAGCGGTGATCCGCATCCTCCCCAGCTCCACCTTCTCAACCCAAATATTATCACCTCTGGCTCCAACATATCAAGACAGCAACAGCCAGAGTGCTAAACTCAAGGCTCTAAAACCACAGTTCATTAACCTACGGGGGATGCCGGAATGGCCCTGTCCACTATTTAATATGCAGTCTATAGCTGTCTTACAAGAGTAATACAGCCTGACACTTGTCGCATGAAGTCTGGCATTTATCTACTGTTTTATAGTTCCAAACAACCAAAATCCAATGGTCACTTTATAAGATACACACAAACAATCTATTGCTAGTAAATGCAACAGCCCTGCCGTAAACTCTATTTTCAAAGCCAAAAATGTTCAGGTTTTGAGACATTGTAAGAAAAGAGCAAATTCAATTCTGTTTGATTTACTACCCAGGTCTTATCTGCCCTGATCATACAACATATGAGCGAACTGTATGGCAGAATTGTTGGACCGGATTGCCTTACACTAAACAAGCTGACTATGTCTCTACACCTGGCCATGGAGACTGTCTGACTGAAGCCAAGTAAACTGAAACTACAGTTCAGTTCCATATATGATTGAGACTTCAATTTGTTCATATCTGATCTTAATGGAGCCAGAGAAAGCATAAAAAGCAAAACACGAAATGAATTCATTGTCACCCTAAACCTCCAAATTTTCGAGTTCACCTGTACCACAAATTCTGAAATTATTTAATATTAACATTAAAGTACACAAGCAACATGTGGACTAGTTTAACTCAGCAAATTTCTGAGGGAAACTAAAACCTAGGAACCCAGTGTAAGAGAAATATTTTAACATACATTACAACTGTACTGCATGCAGTATATATGCAAACAACACATTATAGAAATGTCACATTATATTGTGTCGTTTATTTCATGTCTGCGTCATACATGGTTCACTAACATAACGCTTGGCCTTAATCGTGTCTATAGAACAAATATTTTAATTCAGCTTTTCAATAATCTACTAAAAGCCATCAATTCACTGCCACTTCAAACCGAAACAGTTTATTCAAGTTCAAACTGATTCGTCCGAAAGTAACTACCGAGTGAACTAGAGCTAAATGTGAGAAACTCTTCAGTGTTAGTTGTTTTTTGAAATAACCCGAATGGTAAAGGGAGAAAACTTAGCAACTCTAAATAAGACTACTTTTAATTTGTAAAGTTCTGAAGTAGAGCAAACAAACGTTTATTTTTTTCTAAAAACGAACGGAGTTTGACGTCAATTCTTCCATGAAAGAATAATTTGTCAGGACAGTCGGGTACTAAGGTCAGCTCATCAGCTGATCCAGGAAATTTGGTTTCCTTCCTTCTCTACGTTATGGTACGTGGTCACAGTGCGCACCGCAGAATGCGATCACATTCTGCACCGACTACAGAACATTTCTGAACCGTATTTTTCTACAAGAGAAAGTCAAAACGGGTGTGTTGGCATCAAGAGTAAATCAATGTAACGTTAGCGAGAAAGGGCATATGAACGGAGTAAAGTTCGAAGCTTTGCCCTGTGTTTACAAGCAGCTCACCTTGCTGAAAACCTCCAGGTCTTCGTCCTCGTCCAGGTCCAACATGTGTTCTGAGAAGTCCGCAGGGACGATCTGTTCGCTCATCTCTCTCTCAAACTTTTTAAATGTATTGAGTTCATCAGACAGACCTGAGAGGTAAACTTCCACCACAACTTCAGAACAGTAGAAAGACACCGAGAGCGAACGAGTACAATACTTCCTGTTACAGTTTTCAAAATAAAAGCCGTACGTTTACCAATAGCCCACTTCGGGTGTGAGCCTGATAATCTTTAACACGCAAAAGCAGTGTTAATATCATACACAGAAAAAAAAGTGTGAGAGGAAAAAATGCAGAAAAAAAACATGTCAGATCATCTATAAATTGTTCTCCTACTCTGAATAAAACACCTGTTTAGACACGTGTAGACTTTTTTAGGTCTTGTAAAGCTGTGTACTCTGTTAAAGTGAGAACTGGCGTCAGATCAGTACTTCTTATTACCAGAAAACCTGACCAGAGGTATCAAAGAGAAAGATTTCTATATTTTACTCTGTGGATTAATTCTGGAAGGCAACATGAGAGATGGCTGAGTTAATGAAAACTGAAATGGTCATCTGCCATGGACTACCTAAAGTAACTGATAGAGGAAACTGACAAATATTTAACGCAGTTGGTTTATGTTATTGATAACCGCTCTACGTTATAAAGTTAGTACTGGCATCTAGGCTTCCTATCCAGCCTATTAGTTTGGTTCATCTCACTGTTAAAGCGGATCAGATTTATTTTGAATGTGTGTTGCCATGGATTTTCTCATTTTTCTTGATCTAACCATTATTGTTTTTAAAAATGCATACACAAGTTAGCTATTTACTCTCAGTGGTTAATAGACTAAATTTACACGACACTTTTCTAGTTTTACAACTACACTAGAAGTTTACAACAGGAGACAGCACATACTCACATCACACAAAAATGACATTTCTCTTGTTTTCTTTTCACATGTTCTATTTTTGCTCTTCGTTTCACTGTATGTATCACAGCTACCTTGTATTTGAATGGGTCTAAGGCACTTGATTCTGCAAATAAAAAAGCGAAGTAGTGGGAGCTTTTATGCTTGTGAGAAATCAAGGTACTTCCTGTATAGTGCTGTGTAGTTTACTCTCAACGTAGCTGAAATCTTGACAGCGCAGATGCGGAAGGATCAGGACAGGAATTACTCCTTTCCTTTTTCAGCCGGGAAGAACGGATGTGGGCTGGGAACGAGCCCTGAAGTTTTCCATAAGACTCGAACTGATGGAAAGAACAAGAGAAAAAAAATGTTGAAGATATCCTTTACTGTGACACTGCTCTGAATAGTTAAAAAACTCACATATGTGTAAAATAAAATAGTCTGTTCCCGTGTTCCCATGAATTATTTGCGCTTACCGCCGAAAAATAATTTCTTCTTTGAGGTTAAATAAATCACATATTCATCTATGTGTTGTCAATGAAGATAAATCAGAGTTCATAAAAGAATGCCATGTTGGCCACATTCCTGCCCTCAGATGGAAAAGACAAGTTGTCCAACAGTTCTAACTGACTGCAAAGCAGATTTTACTACAAAAAGGGCACTGTAATATGTCTATTCAAAAAGAGAAGTGTGCCTTGATTTAGAGAGGGAATTCAAGAATTAGAGAGGGAACCTCATTTTAATTCCATTATACAACTTGTTGTATAATGACCAATAAACTTCCTTGTATCCTTGTATCATTGAATTAAATACAAGATGCAAATGAATAACATAAGCATTTTTTTATTCTATAAAAATAATAAGAATCGTAGTTATACATCTTATTGCATTGATCTAAAGAAAACAGAAAAAGCCAAAAAAAGAAAAGTTTTATGTAAATTTCTTTTATCTGACAGTTTTTGTTGTGTTATTGCATGCGTGTCCATATTTATAATAGAAACACTATAATCAACATTGGAAAAAGACTAGTGGAGAAGGATGAAGTGCAGTTAACCTTGAATTCTGCTCTGATAAAAAAAGAAAAAATCCTAGAAAAGAGTTTCTTTTATGAGAAAACTCAAGAATGCAAAATACTTTTGCCAAGTTCTTGACACAATAGAAAGCACTGCAATGGCCACTCAGAAAATGACATGAAATGCGCCCAGTCTAGGACAGAAATGTCCTTCAGCAGATGATTAAAACTGCCCAGAACATTATGTGTACTTATTTATCGACCATCAGTGATATCAGTGAGGTGCAATGCCTGCACAGAGCCAAAAGGATATTAAAAAAACAACACCCACATCAGCCACAGCCTGTTCAACCTGCTGAGATATAGAAGCATCTACTGCTGTACCATCAGACTAGAAGGCAGCTGCTTAAGCGTTTATATCTAATTCTTTTTTCTTCATGAAATTATTAATTATTAAACATTTGCAAGAACGGAACAAACGGAAGAACTAAACCAGAATTTTTGGTTTGGCAGCATCATAAGGGGACAACAACTGTTCTTCAGTCTACAACCTTATGTTTTAAAATAATGATGAAATAATCCGAAATCCTGAATGAGGTGAGATTAAATATCTCTGGGATTTATAGTCTGGATCCAAAAGTTAGTTTCATGCCAGCATTGCAAAGCTATTTTTGTATTTTTCTGTTGTTTTTTTCATTTTAATTTGTTTTATTTCAGGTGAACGTAGTGTTTCAGTGGTTAAAAGAACTTTACTTAGTTATGATTTGTTAAGGTAACATCTACAATAATAAGCACATGTTGAAGGTTAGGAAACATTGTGGTTATGCTTTAAAAAAAGAAGGCTTATACGTCAGAAACTATCAAATACATGCTCTGCATGAGAGGCATGTTTTTCAAGATCATTTGCTAACCATGATAACATGTAGCCTGTGTGCATCAGTACAAAAGTACAGAATTTTTGTGATAGATCAGAAATGTAGGAGATGCAAAACGGGTATGTTGAATTAAGTTTTTCAAGCATAATTAGAGGTTTGATAAGTTAATTATGAGTGAAATTACCTTGAAAAAGTAACACTCTTAGTTTGAAATAAAGGCAAAATGATAAAATGAGTGTTGATCATGTGTTGTGGTCACAGGAATAAATCCTGGCTCTCAATCAGTATGTTACTTCAACCATTCATGTTCTACCATAGCAAACTTGGACAGCCATTTCTTTATGAACCTGGCTTGTGAACATGGGCACTGAAACATGAGGGCAATTAAACTAAAGTGATGACACAAAGGCGGAAGCAAACTGCTGACTAAAATAGCCTTGCAACATTGTGTTGCATTAGGATTTTTTTTCAGTAGAACTCTTGGTCGGATCCCATCAAATTCCACAAATTTGTCAGAGCAAGATTTCCTATCACCCTCAGTCTTGACAACACATGGCTGCACAGTCAAACTCTTTGCAGCCCAGAGGACTCAAATAACTGTCAGAATACAAGAAGAGAGTGCACTCTAACACGAAGGAGCTGTGTACAAATGGAACTGTCATTTACATAATGTGATCATAATCTCTATTTACTGTAGTGCGGTTAGCCAGCAGGCTTTGCTGACAGACAAACTCAGCTCCACCAGTAGAGGAAGAACCAAAAGATGTCACTGTTGCACAAGCCATTCTGTGTCACACTTAGGTCTGCCCCTGCCCCCGATAGATGCCTGGCCATTAATCCCAAGCTGCATATCACCATTCCTTCACTCCACAGCAAACATTGTTACTCAGAGAAGGGACCAAAAAATCCTGTGGAAGCAAAATGACATACTTTATTTAAATACTTACATATTGTCAGAGTAAGAACTGCTTCTCTAGACTGAAGGGGCCAGAGATTCTACATTTATCCTCTGAAGAAATCCTCTTTTTTCATTTGGTTTGAAAATTCACCTTCTGTTACTTTTTCCGTATTCTTTAAACAAACTCACTGCCAGTGTCCAGTAACATGATGTCACAACACAAGCCACCCACGTTGATTGCCACCACAGAAAAATTTACTAAACCTTTTTTCTGCCTAACCCACAGCTTCACAAAATAAAGCAACAAAGAAGGGGATAATAGAGGAGGGAAAAGAAAAATTCATTAAATAATTAATAAATAAAATATTCTTTTATAAAGTTACATTCACATTCTTAAAAAATGCAAATACAAAATAAATAATCAGCAAAGCCAATAAATTAATTTTCCACGCTTAGCCTCATTCATTTGTCCTTGCTTTTGTATTTATAATGTATATAGCCAACCAAAAAGGTACATTAACAAGCTGTGGTTCAGGAAGTGGCAGTTGAAAAATATATAAAAACTATGCTGTACGCTATTGCTTTTTTCTTTTACAGAGCATTCTGGCTATTATAGTAACACTATAGTCTCAAATGGACATGAGTTGTGCATGCTGACCATTGTCATGTCATGGTATGTGTTTGTTATTAGACTCTGTTGTAGTGTAATTTTTATATGACTGGATATCATGTTTTTATTCAATGAATAAATATTGTGAGAATAAAATTCATGACAAAAACATCAGGGAATTAAATTAGGTTCTAGCATTTTTATATCTGATATATATTGATTGATATCTAGAAAACAAAATATCCACATGTGAAAAAGAAGTACAGAAGAATAAGAAAATACTTGGTTATTTGATCCATAAGGGGGAAATTCCCAACAGTGAGATCTCCACTTGTATTGATTGATACCAATAAGGCAAGCAGTGGATGATCAAGTTATGACGCTTCAACTAAAATGACTGTCAAATTTCTTTTGGAATCAATGATTTTTTACTCCAAGCTCACTTGTGTCGATGTGTCATCACATTGCTCGCTCAAACATCACCAATTATTCCTAATGGACAGAAGATAATCAATACTTATCGATCTATTCCCTCCTCTACAGTAACAATTACTGCTCATCTTCCACTTGCCTGGGTCAAATTGTTCTGTCTGCACTCAGCACACGTACACACTCACATATGCACACACACACAGTGCCACAAATAATTATCTATTCAAACACTCTACGGGATATTTTTTCTGTATTTTCTCTAAATGCACAGTGCCAATGGCATTACAAACAATGCGTCGTTCCACTTTTGGCATTTTGCAATTCAAAACGATGTGAGCGCTGCCTGAGCGGAATACTGAGGAGCATTAACACATAGGAAGTCATTATCACATCTGGCCTTTGCAGCCAACAGGAAGGCTGTGCGCGTACATGTGTGTGTGGTGTTGCTTGTGTGTCTGTGTGTATGTGTGTTAATTTGCACCTTGTGTGAATATGTGTTTGTTGCTTGTGTGTCTGTGTTTATAGTTTTAGGTATGAGCATGTGTGCACATGTAAATATATTTTTCAACATTAGTGTATGTTGTTTGTGTGTGTATCTCTTGCTGGTACATATGCATGAGGCCGATGCAATACATACTTGTATTTGGTGTGTATATGTGTGTGTGTGTGTCTGTGTATGTGCAAGTTATATGTGTATGTGTGTGTTTGCTCGTCCCCCACCTTTCAGATTAGAGGCCTCTGTAATGGTTCTACAAAGGTCAGGGTTTTTCAGTGTTGGGATGTTGCGGCAGGCTGTGTTTAAAGGTCACCAAGCCACACCATTGCATTATCTCCCTGCCATTTCATACCAGTTTGTCTGTCTGATTGATTTTTAAAAATAAAGCTTCACCTCCTCCAAGGCTCAGTGTGGCTGCCTTTTCTTTCACAGTGAAAGCTGGGGGAGTAGAGGAGGGGCAGGGTGTGTGTTGTTCGAGCTTTGTAAGTGTTAGACGCAAAGAGAGACGTCTAGTTTCCTTGCTTCTGATGGTAATGATGACGAGAGCTTGCTGCTGTATGGGTGGCTGAGTTTTGTTTGGGTTCACTGCGATGCTGTGTGCTCTATCTGAGCAGGTGTGGAAATCAAACGTCATGTTGATCAGTGTTCTCGATTTAACATGAGAGTGTTAAAAGTGAGGGAGTATAAGTGGCCCTATGAGATGCTCTCTAGCACAGAAATGGATTGCTTCCAAATGAAGTATTTTGATTTTAGAGCATTAAGTATCATTTGATAAATCATACCTTGAATCTTTCTTAAATTAGTCTGATTTTGTTTGCTTAATTTACAATTTGTTAGAACAGTCTTAAATTGCAATGTGAGGTCTATGTTGGTTGGTTGGCCACCCTATCTTAATGTTGATGAGTCCTTTGCTTTTATTTATGGCTTCATTGTTTAAGTTTGTGTCTACATAACAAAGTTGATGTGATTGCTATTTTTTAAACACAAGGTGTTTTGAAAGGAGGCTTATAAGGTTATTTAGAAATGAGTGACTGAGCAAAAGGTTCTGAAGCTCAGACTTGTAAATTGTTTCATCATTTGTCAAAATCTTTATTTAAATCATTCTCATGACTTTTTAACATGAAATAATTATCAGATACTGATGCCTGACATTATGGGCATTGACAAAACAATGGTCATGTACAATAGTATTATATAAAACATGAAAAACACTTGAAATCTTTAAAATCTTTAATATCTATGCACTGTGGTCACGGCGCCTATTAATCAATTATGAGTGCAGCGTGGCTTTTTCCACTGCTTACTGTTATTCCAGATAACTGTACCCAAGATCAACAAATCAGTTGGAGTAATTGAGCTTCGCCTCAAGACTGGGGCAAAGTTGAAGAATTCCCCTTTATTAACATTTTGGTCAAAGAAAAGAATAAGGACTTGATTTTCAACAAATTTTGTTGAGGCTATACCTGGTGTTCAGAAAATGAGTCCTATTGTTTTTGATAACTCCCAGACATTTTTTCTGGTGCAACAACCAGGTCATCATGAACTCCCTTACACAAGACATTCCTACAGCTAACAAACTAACTTACATGAAATGTTAAAGAATACGGAATCAGGCTCATATTCATGAGTTAGGGTCCACCTGTACCACACTTCAAGTCTTTTAGATAAAATTAATAAGTTCTAAGTTGTCATTATGAAACAACTTCAGTTGTTTGACTCAATAAAGACAGACTTCCTGTAATTAGCCCAGCTTTTCCCAGTGAACTTTATGAAAAACCCTCAGGATCAGGTTGATTTAATGAGTAAGTTTGTTTAACTAGTTATTTTGTACATGAAACATTTATCCAGGCTTGACCTGTTATTATTATTATTTCTTATTCCCACATTAGCTTCAAATTAGATTCATTAAGCAGCTTAATTATAATTCAGTTTGTTGGGCTGGAGTCAAATTTGTGATCTATTTCTTTTCATTTAAGAACATACAAATAATTTAAGAACATACCAATCATTTATATGGTCACTACTGGTTGGGCCTTCAAGACAGTGTGAGACCAGTTTCATTGCAGGTTTACGTGGTAAATTCCTCCCACAGCAAAATGATGAAATGGATTAATGTGACTTATAACAATAATAAACATATTGACTGACAGGTTGAAAGGGGGATTGTTTGGCTTTTATTAAGCTGATTCTTAACAAAATACAAGCTTTGACAAATGGATTTATTGGTGTAACCCTGCTAAAACAGACTCCCCATGTTCTCCACTCACCAGATAACTGGCACAGTATCAGGATCCATTCACAGCCACCAGCAGCATAATAATCAGATCAACCAACCCCCAGGCCTTCTTCAACAATGGCTTACGTAGATTACTGCTGTCAAACTGCTTTTACACACTGTCATAGCCATTAGCCCACACAGGCCTCAGTGGCTTCTTGCTAAGACAGAGGAAAAAAATCAAAGCAAATGGAAAACATCCACTGTGACTGTTTGCCCTGTACAACATCCAAAATGACTAAAGTAGAAAAGCATTACTCACAATTAAGGCAAAACTCTCGTCTTTGTCAGCTTCGAAGGTTTTTTCTCCCCCTCTCTCCATCTCTCTCTGTCTAATGCTGAATGAATTGCTCTTGTTCAGGAAATTGCTGCTAACAGTGGCAGGCAGATCTAAACATGTTCCACTTAAAGAGAGGGAGAGAGACAGACACAGAGAGAGATTAAATGGGGGAACTTGGCCACCTGGATGAATACAGGGACTGAACAATTAAAAATCAATTTACCATCAAAAAGCTTTGCCTTCTAATTAGGACCGCATGCAGGCCAGAGGGGCTTTTCTGTTGAAGGGCACTGCTTTTTTTTCTCTCCTCACACATTGTTTCGTATTTGTGTTAATGTTTTTTCTCCTAACCATCCCATTGTTTTTCATCCCTCTCTTGCATGCCCACATAATGATAATGCAGTGGTAAAGATTTAGACATAGACAAGTACAATTGGTCTAAATGTATCTGCCAAAATGGAGAGGCCTATGTTTTGATTCTTAGCAGGTGTGCAGTGTTTGGTTCAGTCTTTTTCTGATTGAGATGACAATGTCTCATATACCATAAAGCTCTACTGTGTCTCATACAAAATGAAAGAGCACATTCACTGTAACACAAATATACAAACATGAAAAACAAAGCATGATCCAGCCGTATCCAGCATAATAATTTTTTATGAGAGGGCCTGAGGATTTGTCTCTTTGCCTGACAGTTTGGCTGGTTATGTGGCAGCCATGTTGTTGATCCTTTCACAGTGATAAAGTGCTTTGGTTTTAACAGTTTTTAGTCTTGGGTCATGTATATTATTTTTTATATTTTTATATTTGTTGTACATTGTCCAAAATTTTTACATCCATAATCCACAACTATTGTCTTTAAAAAATAAATGAATGAATAAATAAATAAAATAGATTAAAAAATAAAAAAGAGCAGACCACAGCAACCTGCTTGAACATGATCCTGTAACCATTACAATGGTATAAAGAACTGGACAGCACCAGACCCTGACATGATCCTGAAGAAGCTAACTTCACTCAATGAGTGCCTGGCAGCACAAATTAACCAGCTGCCAGATAGATGGGACCCACCCTGAATGGTTAACCAAAGGCTGGAGAGTCCTGGTCCTGAAGGATCCCCAGAAGCAGTCCCACCCAATTCCTGCCTGTAAACCTGCTTCAGCACAACATGGAAGCTCCTGTTGGGCATGATAGTGGCTAAGATGAGCAGGCACATGGCTCAGTACTTAAACAAGGCCCAGAAAAGTATTGGTAGAAATACCAGAGGAGCAAAACACCAGCTACTGCAAAATAGAGCAGTCACTCAAGATTGAAAGACCAGATAGACCAACCTTTGGACTGCACTGACTACAAGAAAGCCTAGAACTTGATGCCCCACACATGTATCTCAGAGTACAGGACTCTCAGAGCCTCATAGAGAACTCAATGGGGCTCTGGACAACAACATTAGAGGCCAGCTTCTAACCAATTGCACAAGTCACCATCGAGTCTGGAGATGCTCTGTCTTTGCTGATGTTCTGCATAGGCCTGAGCCACATCAGCCAGTTCATCACCAAAGGGGCTTACAGATACCAACTATGGAATGGAGCAACCATCAGCCACTCTACACTGATGTCATCCAGCTGTATGGCAAGGGTGAATGAGACATTAACTTAATAATTTACACCACTAGGATCTACAGCAATAAAAACAGAATGTATTTCGGACTGGGTAAATGTGGTCAGATGGTAAACAAGGAGATACAAGATGGTCACAACTGAGAGGATTGTACTACCAGATGGCAACAAAACAGATGTTGAGGACAGTTACAAGTACCTTGGAATCCCACAGGCAAATGGGAACCATGAAGAGACTACTAGGAAAGCAAGAACAGCCAAATACATCCAGAGAGTAAGGCAAGTCCTAAGAAGTTAGTTGAATGGGAAGAACAAGCCCGAGCTATCAACACCTATGTTCTGCCAGTCATCAGATACACTGCTGACATAATAAGCTGGCCATGAGGCAATAGAGACCACTTACCTAAGGACAAGGAAGCTCCTAACAATGCATGAAGGGCTATACCCTGAATCCAGCACCCTGAGACTTTAAATTAAGAGATAATAAGTAGGGTAAAGAGCCACTATTATAGATAGAAAATAAAGATCCATGAGTACCTCAGGAAGATGGCCCCAAGGCTCACTTGTGGAAAAGTTATTTATTCAAATATTTTTATACTGTCAACAAATTCTCTGAAAAACCCCAACCAAAAATGTCACATCCCCATCCATTTCTAGTGATCAGTCTTGAACCCATTGTTTCCTACTTGAGATATAAATCTTTAAAAAATTAATTGTATAGTTAATTTTCTAAGAGAGGCTCAGTGAGTTCCTAAATAAGCTGGACACTAGAGCTTTTTTAAAGAGATTTTCTCAAACAGGAGTAATGTTACATTTTTTTGGAGATGTTAATCCACATTTGGTGCTCTAATGACTTTTCAAGGCAGTGTGTAAAAGTGTATGTAAGTTTCAAAATAAACTACAGAGTGTACAGTGTGCGTCGAAAGTTAATTGAGCAGGACAGTATGTTTTTTTGATGTATTTTTGGAAAACAATAGAACTTCATGGCATAGAGAAATAATAAACATCTTGTTTAAGATAACACATAGTACCTGTTAGTAGTATTAGTTCATAGCTGTCTTTAGCTATGTCCATGGTCCGATCACAGCTACCATTTTAGCAGTAATATGATGGAAATATTTAGAGAAAAAATAACACAGAAGGGATGAGCTTACATTTAGATGATCAGCTCACCCACCAAGAGTAAGGGGTTACCATTTCATGTAGACTGCCTTTAGAGGTCATTAGTGAAGTAAAGAGCCAGATACTATCAGTGATGTGCTGAACCAAAGGATCTCTGACTCTACAGTGATATAGAACCATCCATTAACCAAACAAGTTCATGGTGCGCTAACAGAGGCTGGTAGGGTCAATGTCTGCCAACTCTGGAGAAGGAAATGGATGCTGTTGAGGATGACAGACTGTGTGGTTTGAGGCAGTCTGGAAGACATCCATGAATGAACCCAGCACATTTTTGAACTTATAATTACAATGATAGGTGAGCTTCTTACCTCCTCAAAGAGCAACAGCACAGTCACCCTATGATGAGGTGGTGCCAAGTGATTTTAGGCCAGCTTAGCAACTTTTAACAGCTGTGCTATTCACCAGATTAAGAAACTATAAACATAAACCAGATTAAGATGGGCAAAGCTGTTTGGTGTTTGGCTCACTTCCAAGAAAGTAAATGGTTCTGAAGTCACGGCGCTGTCAGTTGTGTTGAAAGAGCTGCTGCACCATTTTCTTTCTATCCTGTACTTCTTTCAGTTTTGTTTTAGAACAATAATATTCCCTGGACTTTATAATAATAATAATTAAAAAACAGTATCGTAGCATATATACTCTAAAGAATCTTGTCATCTTTATAACAAAAGTGATAAGTGGCAGTGCAGAATCATGAAAGAGGGAGAGGATTAGATAATATTCAATTTAAAAGTATGTTGTAGAACATCCAACAAACAAACCCTGTTGTAGTTTGCAACTAACATATTCAGGCATATGATATGGCAGCCCCTCAGAAGTGAAGCCAAAAAACGTTGAACTTTGGTGGTATCTGACTGAAGTATGGACATAAATCCCTCCCCCATCGTGTAGGTAGTGGGGCCGTAGGCCAAGCTAAAAACTGAAGTTTGAAAATAAATTTTCCCCAAAGATATGTTCTATAATTTTAGGTTATTCTAATTAGCTGATGTGTGCTCAATTGCTCATTTGTCTTGATTGGTCTAGGTCAGGCATTACTGCAGCTCCTTTTGGTGATCACCATCACACAGACTCTGGCTCAAAATGATTTCAAAATGGCAGTGTCTGTTTCAGGAATATTAAAAAGGTGTCTGTTTCCATCTCTCCAGAATCTACTGCTGCTAAGACAAAGACATTACTGACTCTCAAAAATCCTTTCACTTGACCGCAGTGGCACAAAGAAGAGTTGAGAGTGGCTTCCTATAAGCAGTTTCCTGGCAGACTAGACTACGCTTTTGACACTCTTGCACTGAATAGAAGGTCTAGACAGTCATGGCCATCCTCACTTACAAGAACAAAGATAGACATCTGTATAAGGTACTTGTTTGTATATAAATGTAAATGAGTACTTTTTCCTTACAATCTTTTGAGGTTTCTTTTTCTGTACAATGCACCATTAATAAAATAATGTGCTGCTAGAAAAAAAAAACAAAAAAAAAAACAAAAAAACAAAACTGTAGCTGGATTAGATTGTGGTTG
>JAPZDV010000013.1:16482776-16498881 GCA_029814665.1 Acanthurus lineatus
GTGGTGGCGAGGTGAAATTGCACTTCGCCTCGCCCGCAGCGCATTTAAAGGCAAGGAGAGGCGTTCATTTGATTGGTTAAGATTACACTCGGCTGTGTTAAACCTGTGTTAAACCCACTCACACCTTCTCTCCTCCCCCTTTGCCACTTGCGCCGGTGGGAGGGACTGAGGTGTGGGTGCGCCGCGCTGCGCTGGACTGCGCCGTTCACGAAAATTGCAAAATGCGCTGGCCACACCCCGTTGGCGCGGCGTAGGCGCGGCGCAGGGCAGGTGCGCCTCGCCTGCGCCAGGTCTACGAAAATAGAGCCCATAGTGTCCACTTAAAGACTAATAAAACAAGTTACTAGCATTTTCTGTTTGTTAGCAATGAGGCTGGTCATTAGTGATAAAAAGATGACCCCATTTTCTCTATCTACTTCTCATTTTTCTGCCTTTATTTTGTTCACAATCAGACCTCTGATCAGATATGATTTGACCTTTCCGTGGATCCCCCTCCACTCTTCCTTTTCCTCTTCTCCATTTTGTCTGCTTCCTTTTTGGCAATATTTTCTTCCCTCTGTCCTCCTCTTCATCTTCTCCTTTGATCCCTCTCTCTCAACCTCAACACTGTCCTCTTCCTCTTCTCTTCTTCATCTTTGTCTTCACAGTGTACCTCTTTTCCTCCTCGACTCCCTCTTGCCTACAAGTGTCTCTGAAAAGTGCTCTACCTATTGCCCCACTTTCCATCTCCTTCTCCCTTTCACTCTGACCTCCATTTTTTGCTCCCTCTCCTCGACTTCATCCTTTTCCTTTGTCCCCCTCATTCTTCTTCTCTTCTCCTAGTATCCCATCAAGCCGAGCCAACCTAATTAGGAGTGTTGTGCCTGTTGGAGGGCTCAAACACCACTCCTATTTATTGCAATTAGTATGGCCATTAACGAACACTTCACAACACTGGGGGGTGCCATGCTCTGCATTATTTATAAGGTGGGGAAGGGGGGAGAAGAGGGAAAAAGAGAGGAAGAGAGGAAAGGATGTAGCTTCCATCTTGTCAACTGGCTCCCTTTTTTCCTTTACTTTCCTCCTTTTACCTCTCCAGCCCTGTCCTTCTCCATTCCCACTGCCCTGCCATTAAAGAGATCCATTATTGTCCATTATTTTCAATTTTTTAAGTTTTACGGATTTTTCTTACCACATGCTGTGACTGTGATTGTGTCTGTATATAATGTGTTTGAAAGAAAAGTGTTAATATGTCCAGCACTGTGCACAAATGGCTGATGTTATTGTGGTAATGAGGAGCTAATGGGGAATTTAAAGAATGCGAAGAGAAATTGTTGTTACCACTTTTGCCACTTTTGGTATGACAAAAAGAAATGCAAACATATCGCCCATTAAGTGATGCAAGTTATAAGCCCTTGCATGAGCTGAAGGCTGATTTGGAGCCAGTCACAGGTAGAAGTCACACAAAAATTAGATTCACACTCAAACATTGCAGAACTATAGAATGCACTTTTTATGTTATAATATTAATCTCAATGTCCATAGCATGTGGGAAGTGTGTAACATGTATAATACATTATTTATTTCCCCATAAATAAAATTTGACTGACATTCAAACAGACACTGCAAAATTTAAAGGATTCCTTCTTCATGTCATAAAATTGATTTTCAATGAATTTCACATATGTCCAACCTAAGTGTCTGTCAGAGATGCTGACAACTCCATTTTAACCTGATGGAAGCATCAGAGATCTCCAACACAAGTGGCAGAATAAGAAGTTTAATTTCTAAAATTTGAAAAAAATTTGATTCACACTCAGACGTTGCAAAATGAAACACTTTCTCCTGAGGCCAAAAAAATTCATGTTGATGTATAAGATGTATCGGAGATATCTTACTTAAGTGGTAGATACGAAAACTACATTCTTAAAATTAAAGTTTGCTTCACATTCAGATGATGCAGAATTGAAAGAATGCCCTTCTCATGTCTGACACAAGCACATGTTATAGATACCAAAAACCTGACTGAAAGCATAAGAACAAAAAGCTTCAGTTTTTAGAATTAAATTTTCATTAACACTCAATATTATCATACTGAGATGATGACAAATTGAAAAATTAAAATGTGATCACACTGAGATGATGAAAATTGAAAGGATGACCTGCTCATTGCATCAACTTCATCTTACATTCGTTGTAGAAGATTTGTGACAACAAAAAGAAGAAATCAAGGATAAGCACGGGGTATGACAAATGACCCGACTTGTTACCTTGCTTAGAGGACTTGTTTGAGCTGCCCTATCATAAATTGATGTGATTTTCAGTTTCTATTGCACGAAAAAGATTTTTTGTCAGTTTCTGGTATTGATTCATATTGATTCATTCTAATACACAATTTTGCCAATTTGCCATAAGGACACAAAATGTAGAGACAGGGCTATTTTTTTAAGTGATTTATTATTTTTTCTTCTATTTTTTCTGTACTATCAGCCCAATGGAACCAGCCCTCACTAAAACCACACACAGTATATCCAGTATGTGAGGATATGTCTATCAGTGACAATCACTGGAAGTGTGTTACATAAGTTACATAAGTTAAAGAGATACAACATACGATGTATGACCCACATTCTGCAGATTTTTGTCACAGCTCATGAACAGGCTTAAGTGAAGTTTTGGTAAACTTTGGTGTCATTTTCATGGTCACAGGCCATCATTTCTAATGGATTTAATGTCAGTGTTTTCACTAAGTTGCTCAGATCTGGACATTCAGAAACATTATTATTTTTAAAGCACCTCATTTAAAATCATGTTTACACAATAAAACCAGAATTATGCCCACTTTGATGTAACCATAAAGACTGTTTTAGTTAGATAGTTATGTTCGGGTCATGTAAAAGTAGGAAGGACAGCGCAGCTAATTAGCTATCTTCCTTTGCTATGCACAAATTTTAAATAAATTTACATGTAAATTAAGCAAAAAAAAAAGCATTTGTGTCTGCAAGAGGAAATTCTCTGAACATTTAGACTGTGAGCTTACTGACATCAAAGTCATTCTGTTTTCTAGCAACAAAATACTTGAGATGGAACCTTAAACATCACAGCAGGATAATGAGCCATGTAGATTGCACACAATGACAATAAAAGTTTTCTGAATGAAAACAAAGCACTGACAACATCCAGAACAAATATCAAAACAACAACAAAAACAATGTTTAAAAAATAGCTCATGAAGTTAATTTTATATGTACAATCATGAGAAATGTACATAAAATGCAAAGCCTTTCCAAAATAATGACATTTGTCAGGCCGGTGGTACTGACCCTTTTGGATATATGGTCTCTTTAACAGATTGTAAGAGTTTGGAAAAAGTGCATTTGGCTTGCTTCCTGATTGTGGCTACGGATGGCCCATCGGCACACAGCAGATAAAATGGGGTCTGGAACTATGCTGGAATGCTAAAATGTGGCAGGATGAGATGCAGGAAGGTTTATCAGTCCTTGCTAGGGGCTCTAGGTTCCACTTCACTGTTCTCTATGAGCTCAGAGGGCAATGGAGCATCTAGAGGGACTGAATGATCTACTGAAACTCCAGTTACAGAGTGAAACAGCAGGCCTCTGCACATCACCTAGTGGAACCACCGGCTTAAATCACTTTGCCCACACCTATAAGCATTTAAATTGACCTGATAACAATAGCCAAGCGTAATAACTTGAATTGCAGTCATGGAATAAAAGATCCCTGACACTGTGATGGAACTCTGAGACTAATAGGCTCTAATATTGGCATCTCAGTTTTGTCTCAAAGTCTGTATTGAAATCCATTACTGATTTCTTTTCCTTCTATGGGGCACACACATAGACAGACCACAAATATATAGAGAACTGTTTGTTACCCCAAGTATTGGCTAAGTTAATAAATAAAAATAAAATAGGGTAAATTAAACAACAACAACAAAAAAAATAAACACATACATCTTCTTCTGCTCACCTGTAACTTTTTGTTTGATTCCCTCACCAAATCTCTCAAACATTGTCCTCTGACTACACCATTGACATGGGAAGAGTTAACTGAAGACAGGGCTGTTTGTCCTTGGTCGCCCACTCAAATGATAAACAAACTACTCTATCCTTCAAATTGGTTGGCTGCAAGCAGATTGAAACAAAGACTGGAAGACACTACCCAGCCCAGGAACAGAGCAGGTCTAAGGCAAACTTTGGGACCACATTCGAAGGGTCTTGCATCATAGACAGTTATTACAAAAAGTAAAGGGATACAAAAATGAAATACTTGCCGTTTGTTGTCATCTGTTGTCATTCAAAGGCCATGCCCCTTAATTTGCAGAACTTTACACATATTTAAATGTAAAAAAAAAAAAGTGAATCATACATAAATTAACCCCAATATAAGGTCAGTTAAAGAGACCAAGAATTTTTTTTGAGGTGCTATTAATATTTTGATCTGCTTTTGTGAATTTTACTACGGGGCTCTGTGAGGTTTGAGTTGCTTTTGGAACCAAACTCAGGTGTAGTTTTTAGCACTTCTGTGTAGTAGTAGTTATGGCTACACTGCACAGAGATAATATCCCACCACCTCCTGCCTACCCCACCTGCCCAACAAAGACTGTGGCGGCAGAGGGGAAGCATGTAGCCACTTGGTCAATCTCACAGGGATCAGCATTAGCCACCTGCTGTGCAAACACCCTCCTGCATGTGGCTCAGTTGCTTTTATTGTCATAGAAATTAGGTTTATTTGTGTACATTTATTTGTATTGTGCATCTTTGCATGAGAGCTTGTAGGTGTGTCTAATCAGATGTGAATGTGCGTATGCTCCTGTCTAGTTCTAGGCTGTATACACTGTGCATATGGTATGTAAATTTTTTAATGGTAATGAAATGTTTGGTTATGTGCATATGATCTTGTTATCGCAGTTGTGCCGCTTTCTAATGTTTTTTGTTGAAATGTATTTTAATAGTTAAATTCATGGAGGCTGATAGTCCTACAGAAGCTTCTAAAAAAGGCTTTGGTAAAAAACATTTTATGACTGAAAGTTAATACCAAGCCTTCTTTGGATGATTTCGCTCCTTTATGATTTGACAGAAATATATATTTATGAATACAGGAGCATGCCCATTGGTGCTCCATGCTAACAAAAATCACTCAGAATGTAAACAAAGAATTGCAATCACTTTTTCAATAATGAAGTAAAAATTCATTTAACCCCCTTTTGATGCATTCATAGGCAGTATGTAAGTAGTTAATTGATTAATGGTCTATGAATTATTATAATAAAAAACTGCACATAAAGCAGTTGTTTATTTTTTAAGTGTTTATTAACGGTTTTGTCAACAGTATAATTACTCCTGTGAGGTGTGTATAAGTGGTGTATTAAAAAATAATGAATCATTGATAATTTCCAGGTCGTCTCAAATACTGATGACCCAAAGCAAAGCAAATACTCAACAAGCAAGCCAGTCTTTACAACTGGCGCTCCCCTGTTGGAAATTACAGTGCGAATAGCAGGCTAATGATCAATAGGCTGGCCCACTGGAGGGCCACCATAGGGGCTCATTAGAAGCTACATGCAGCCACAAAATCACATACACACACACACACACAAACACAGACACACACAGGCATGCATATCCCCAGAGAGTCTTGCTAATCAAACATTGTACCAATGAACATGTTCCTCCCACAGTGACCTGATGACAGTGAGAAAAAAGGGTGAAGGCTGAGGCATTTACCCATCTGCATTTCTGAATGAAAATTGCAGGAGAAAGTAAACACTGTCAGCACTTTACTCATGATAAACACAGTGTGCACAAAAGCCTTAACACAAAGCTAGGTGGTACTTCTGAATGTTAAACATATATTAATGTATAAAAAGCTCTTACATACAATGGAGGAAAAAATAGTTAGAAAAGAGATCAAGGAAAAACAAGTGTATTTTAAGCTACTGATTCAATTGTAAAGAGCTAATAACTGGTAAACTTATGAGAAAAAATACGGGTTTTACATTTACTTTCTCTTCTATGAATCACTTTTTAAAAATAAAGACCCTGAACACATTAAAAATAATACATTATCATATTTTTTTGTCAAATTAAAACCTAGCAGTTTAAACTATTATGTAGCCATTGCCAGGCAAATATCTATTCCAGGAAAAAAGGAAGGTCAAGTCAAGGAATAAATAAGTTAAGTCAGCACCAGTAGCCCAGACAAAGGGTCTGCCAGCTGAGACTTATGAGCACCAGGTGCCACAGAGCAGTTAGCACCAAGCTACTAACTCAAGGAAAAAAGGAGCAACCAGTGGACCGATCCCCCTCTTTTTAGCCTGACACATTTAGCTTACATGCATGGTCTTAAACAAAGAAACCTTTTCACTTTCCCCACCAACCACGTAGTGTTGGCAGCGATCTTTGATTCCATCTTTGGTTTAGGTTCCTTTGTTTAAGCTATGCGGTTGCCTTACCACCTTACCACCAGTTTGAATCAGCCATCTTGATTTTGTCTGTCCAACAGACATAGAAAACTCAAACATACACACACATGTAAGTAGTACACAGTGTTTATGAAATTACATATTGTGTGTTTTAATTTGTTTTTTGTTAAATAAATGAATTTGAACATAAAAATCATTTGTGTGTCTGTTTAATGTTTTACAAGAGTGAATGCTGCCAACCTCTACACTGTAGAACTCCAAATCCTTTTGTTCCTTTCCTTTGTTTTTTTGTTTAAAATTAATAAGATATTTATCAGTTGTGGTTCAAAATAGATAGTCAGTATTGTTATGACTGAGTTTAAAATTTGGCTATTATTATCATTATTAAAGGTGGTGCTCCGAGGCAAATTTGATGTATAATAAATTCATTAATTAACTGAATTAATTAATTAATTAGTTAATTGATAATTAGTATTTGTTATTTATTATTAATTAATAATTACTAATTATTAACCTTATTACTGAAAGCTTACCCCAGCATATGTGGTGCAGCTGTCTCAGGCATCATGCCTTGACAGTAAGTTTTTGAAATTTTCAATTATGTCTTCAATGAAAAGCTTGCACTTGACATTGAAAACTGTACTTCATCAGATAGGTTAAATTCCAGTTAGAGAAAGAATGTTCTAGTCTGTATGGTGGTAGATGTTTTAATTATACTGCTGTGTCAACAGTATTCTACTTTCCCCTAGATTTTTCTTGGTTATGGTTAGGGGTTTTGGTTAGGGTAAACCTTTGACTGATGTCTAGAACGGGAACGCACAGTGGTCTCATATGGAAAATTTAGATGTTTTAAGGACAACAAACCAGACTGAAATTGTAAACCAGACTTGAGATTGTAGACCAATGTAGACCAACAAAATAAAATGTTTTCACCTCAATAGACCTACTCAATAGACCGCTTCAAAGCTCAAAAGGAACTCTACTATCAGAACAAATATACGCCAAATGTACATTCTATACTGCCTTAGTGTATTGTAATCCTCTAGACACACACCTCAACCCATCACCTCACTCCCTGGCTCAGTTACCTTCTTATGCATGCAAACAAAAACACACGCACGCACTCACGCACACACACGCACACAAACACACACACATGCACACAGATCTGTATTTAGGCAGGACTTGGGATTAGCGCTGCCCTTTGTGGATCTGACATTCACCAATTGGACTTAATTAGCAGTGCTGAGCCTGGTGCTGACCTTTTGTCATGCTAGCTGTCATTGAAAACCTTTCTGTTGACTTGAATAGGGAATGCTATTTGTTAACGTAATCAGAGACTTCCAGCTTAAGCTGGCGCTTATACTCAAGCATTTCTTCCCACTGTCTCAACAAAGGTTTACCAGAGAGATATATGGAGCCAATACTGGCTTTTAAATAGAAACTGGAAATGAGGTAGTGCTATTTTCTTCTCCTACTATGGCTGCATATTAACTGCAACCTTTATTTATTTATTTATTAAAGGGACAATCTTCTCAGATTCCAAATTTTTCTTCTCTTGAAGAAACCCCAAAGAAATCAGGCTTATGATGTCACTAACTATTGTGTGTACATCATAAGCCTGATATGTCTTATTCCTCTGTGCCATAGAGCTCCATTGTTGTCCGACAACACATCAATCAGCCACACTGTTGCACTGGTTGACATGTTTCTTTATTACCATGAACACACACTATAATTTGTTTTGACTCAATCCCTGTACTCATACACTGTCCTGCTGCACTACATACTTAAACTAGCACCAGGCAAATCAATCGAATGCTAGACATACTAAAGTAGACTTCCTCTTGTTTGAGTAAAGATTGGTACTATTCCAAAAGTCAACTGTTTTTGGATATTTCAGGGTTGTGAGATAGAAAACCAAATAATTCTTACTCTTTTAGAGATTTAGATCAGTAGAAAGACCCAGTAGGCTCAAACTTGTCACAACGTGGTTCCTGTTTTCTTTTTTTTTAATTTACAAAGTTTTGCAATCGATTCTATCTATAATGAGTATCTATATCTGTAATTGCTGATATCTAGTATTGTGATGTCAACAAAAGAAGGCAATCAAACAGTTTGCAAAGGTTGCATTTATGGTGACCTAAGTTTGTGACTTGGACTTGAGTCACATTTAAGGCACACAGACTATGATTTGACCCCTGACTTGTAACTTGAGCATGGACTTTGACTCAAGGTTTAGGACTTGTGAAATGTCTTTATTTCCTTTTTTTAAATTATTTGATACATAACATTAGGGAAATGTCTGAATATTACTCTCTCTTACAATCATGCCTAACCATCTCATTCTCAGTTTTTGACCAAACAACTGTAACAGCCTTTACACTTAATTTGAGAGGCTAAACGAAACATTATTCACATCTTAAAAACAATTTTGATGATACATGGACTTCTATGTCAGTCACTCTACACCTCCATTGCAAGTAACGGTGCTGCTGCTGAGCTGTGAAGCTAGACTCTAAAAGGAGTACAAGGATATATTTGTTTTTAATTTTTTAAGATATTTCTTTGTTTTGTATTATGTTTGTATTGCACTACTAATACAAGGATACAAGGAAGTTTATTTGTCATTATACAGAAAGTTGTATAATGAAATTAAAATGTGGTTCCCTCTTGATTAGATTAATTGATTGTATAAAAAAGATAAAATTATTTAACACGGAGGAGTGCAGATTGTGCATTAAGCAGTCTCACAGCCTGAGGGAAAAAGCTGCTTTGTAGTCTGGTGGTATGGCAGGGGATACTTCTGTATCTTTTGCCTGATGGCAGCAGGGTGAACGGGCTGTGGTAATGATGAATAACTGTGAATAATGATGTTTTTGATGTTTTTGATGTTTTTGATTGCAATTGTTAATTGGTTTCTTTTTTTTCCAGAAATTGCTGTGTTTTAGATTATGTTTTAATTGTAATGCTTGTACATCAGGACCCCAGCAAGAATAGTCGTCACCACGAGGAAGACTAATAAGGATCCACATTAAACAATACACAATAAACAATTACACCATATTACGAGAGATATGGACAACAATGTGGAGGACAATTTTAATGTCCAAAGTCCACCAGAGGGGCCAGTGGAAAATGTTCCTGTGCAGCAAATTGGCAACAGAGGCATAAGTCCTGCACTGCAAAGGGCTCAGCAGCAACTGAATAAGCATCATGACAGTGGCAAAGCTAGAGGACACTAAGGAGAAAAAAAAGGGAGCGTTACAAAGCAAGAGGCTCGAACAGGAGTATTGTCAGACTGGCTTTTAGTCCATGGCAAGAATGAATGAATAAATAAATAAATCTGTTAACTCCTGCACCACTGGCACACAGCGGAACCAGTCTTTGAAGCGGATTCTCCGATTGGTTCATGCTTTTTCGGTCAAAGAAAACCCATGAAACGCCTATGAATTGATGAGAAGATTCTACACAGCTGATTGGACTACCGGCTGTGTGCCAGTGGTGCATTGGGCGGGGAAGAGCAGGATTCCTCTGCTGCTCCTGGAACAAGGTGGCAAAGGTTGACCTGGAAACTCTCCTGAATAAATTAAAACCCCTGTGCCACGCACCCTGCGCTTGAGTAAGGCAGAAGTGTACGATAGGGTCCCAGATGTGTACAGATGTCTGATTACAACATTCTGTTTCCTTCTACTGTCTCATTATATTTCAACTCTTGTAAGACTGTAAAATATGTCTGCATACTTTTATCAGTTAATTTTTGAAAAAAAACTTTCAGTAGTCGGAAAAGGTTTTTATTAAGTACTGCTGCTTCACTTGTTTTTACTTAAATGACAAATAAGTACTTCATTCTTTTGAATACAGCTGCACCACCACCAATTACTTAGCTGCAGTGCACATGACTGAATGCTTACATCTTTCACAGCTTTTACCTGTTAGTCTTCACTCTAACAAGGATAGTCACAGTTGATGGCATTGCCTCTTAAATAGAAATCCTTTTTTGATATGTCAGACTTCTGACAAATTCAGTCAAGGAAAAAAAGGTCACAAAACTTGAAAGGTCAAAAGGTCAGTGGTTACCCAGAATCAAAACACAGCAGACAGGGGAAAAAGCCCATCTGCAGTCACAGCTGTAAGTATAATACACAAGAAACCCAGAACATAAACACTAATGACACTCATTGACAATATACATTTATGCAGCGTATGGTTCCTGCTAGGCAGTTCAAGTCCAGGGTTTGTTACCCAGAAATAATAAATAAACAAATAAATTAGAAAGTATATGAATAAATAAATAAATGAAAGCAGACAAAAATTTATTAATTTTCTTCTACATCAACACAGAATCATCTTACAAGCCCCCAAATAATATCAAAGACAACAATATTTTTGGAACTTCCCACCTGTAAGCAGAATTAATTTATTCAGCCAGGAAATGCAACAGAAGAGGAGCTCCTCAGTGGAGTGAAGTGTAGATATCCCTGTAGAAAAATTAGTTAACTTCAACTTCTAAGAGGTACAGCATACATGTAACAGCTGTACAGCTGTAATACTCTTCTCCCTCTATTTAAGGCTAAAAATTTATCAACCATCTAATGTAAAATGCCAAACCACCAAGCAGAAAAAAGAATGTAGTAAATGAAACAGAACATGAATGCAAAATGTAAGCAAGCACAGAACCCAGTTCTGGCATCAGATGTAAGGTTTTTGTTTAATTGCTGTCTGTGTGTGTGAGAGAGTCGAAACTAACCTGATGTGTTTCATATGGAACAGGCTAAAGTAAAAAGGGGGTGTGTTGTTCAGGGCATGTGAGATAGTTAAAAAAATATTCCTCCTGTAAAGTGCAACCAGATATAGATCATTTTATCTATTCAAAGGTACTCTTTTTTAAAGAGGATATGACATCTGAAGCATTGATGAATTATTGATGTGACAGTTTAATGGCTAATTCAGCCAAATGCATCTTCATGTTAGCTTGGATGATGACTACTTCAGAGTTGAAGGTTCACTTGAGTTCTTGTTCTCAACCATACAGGCTATTTTCCAGTTTTTATGATAAGCTTAGATAACCTTCTCACAGTTTCAAATAAATCTCACATATATGAGATTAGGAACAATCTTCTCATCAAACTCTCAGCAAGAAAGTGAATATGAGAATTTTTTTTTCCTAAAATGCCCTAATATTTCTTTAAGACTACTGATGGAACAATACCATCTTGCTTGTTCTGTGGGTCTTGCTACAAAAATCTAATACAATTAATTCAAACATACCCACTCAGTGGATATGTCATTACATACAGAATTTAGTGCATTTCAGTTTGTTGCCCAACTTCTGTAAAAGTGAGATGGGGAGAACTAAAACATGCACATAGAAAGTCAAATGTTAGCTGATATATTCTAAAAGATTCAGGCAGAGAAAGACTTCCAGTAGAGATACACAGAAGTTAGAAAAAAAAGATTGTGCATAGAGAGAAGAGGAGGTCAGAACTACGGAGAGATGCAGACGTAAAGTGACAGAGAGCGCTCCCTGGAGTTAGACAGTGAGAGGTTTCGACAGCTTTGCCTCAGGCAGGAAAACACAATGCATATGTTTATTAAATGAAGTTTAGATAGATTTCCATTCAAAAGAGGCAAATATGATGGATGGCAGCATTGAAAATGTACTTGAATGTATGTATAGGCACCTTTGCATTGACCCCTGTGACATCTTTTCACCAAAAGTGAGTAGGAATAAGATGTCAATGAATACACATTAGTAATTAAGTGCTGAGTGCATGAACACTGGAAATATGTGTCCTTTGGGGTTTGTTGACTCTGTTGCTCCATGATAACACCTTAGCAACTCTTTTTACACTAAGTTAGACATGAAGGACCATTTTTACACCTTTAAAAATACCTTAGCTGCTTCATGGCAGTTTGAAAAGTAAAAATAGTATGAAAACACTACCGAGTGAAATAGTTTTTTTTTTTGGAAATGTGGTCAAAATTCTAATAAACTAGAAGTATTTTTAAACTACAAGTAGGACACAGATCCATCAAGGTGTGTTCCAAGTTCCATTTACCCTTATCTGTAATTCATCTTTGCTTGAAGTGACTGTGTTTCTACTAACTTTGTGACACATTTAGAAAAGAGCTTTTAAGAACTGTTCAATCTTCTTTTCTTAGTGCTGCAGGTGTGTAACTCAGTGAAGGAGTAACATATCAGCGTACCACAAAGCACATCATACAATACCCACTATCCATGTATACATTTCTTTACCTTACACCAGGAAACTCAATGTTGTTTTTCTTACCCAGAAAGAAAAACTCCATTTTGCCAAACCTTGGCACTGAATGTGACAGAGCAGTCCAGGTCTTAAAAACTAGGGGGTGGATATAGGCTGTAAAGAACTGGAGCTCTTAATCTATCAAGAACGGAGGGAGCAAAAACTCTGCAGTAAAACTCTAATTTTTTTTTATCTCTGTCTAGGTGAATGTAGTTATCAGTGCATTTCTTGTTCCACTGACCTTTTTCCCATTTTTCTGTCTGCATGCCTCCAGGCTGCATGAGGGACATACGCCTCAATGGACGTTACATGCCACTGGATGGTCAACCACGAGATGGGGTTTCCCAGGTCAGCGTGCAAGGCCTCTCCCTTGGGTGTTCATCTGATTCTTGCAAAAGGAACCAATGTACCCCCCCCTTCACCTGTTTTGACTTGTGGAGGGTGCACGAATGCAGGTACCCACACAAACACATACACACCAGTCAGAACTGCACCATACACACAATTACACTCAGTTGTTCCACATACACGCATGAGAAGACATGAATTTAAACCAATTCACTCAACCTTTAAATACAATTTTAAGCTTTTGACCTTGTTATTATTTTTTTGTTCATAGCCACATAAATGTACTTTCAAATACTATGGCCCTGACCTACTTGAGAATATGGAAAAAGTGTAGAAGAAAAAGCACCTCTGAGACTTTATTTGTTCTAAAGCTGACTTAATGTCTCTTCACATTTCATGGCAACCATTTTTTTGATACAAGAAGCATTTTATCATGCATAAGGAAGCTGTATTGTCAGTAGAAAAAATGTGGCAGCCAATAACCATTCACTTTACAAAAAAAAAAGTTAATCATAAAGTTCAGGCTAGCATGATGCTCTCCAAGCAACAAGTGGAGTAAGAATCAAACAATGTAGAGGACTTTTCAGAAACAACAGAGAAACTTATTACTGAGGTTTTCAGAATTTCAATTTTCCAGTCGACAGCAAAATGAATCATTTATACATGACATCACAATAACTAGTCCAGACCATGGTATAAAAATTAATATTTGCTTGGTAAAAAATAAATGCACGTTATCTCATATGGACTCTTCATCCATCCCTGTCTTTAACAAATAACACTTTTATACCAGTAAATTAATCCCATTACAGCATGGTTTCAGCTGTGATTATGGTCAAAGGCATTCCTTAGTGAGAATGAACATACCTGAATATAAACAGTCATGGCCATGTTGAACCGCAGGCACATTAAGTGCAGGGCTGTCACCAAATCTGGGCTCTGACAGTTTGGTCTGTATTTAGGTTTAGACAACAAACAATTTGTTCACCAGTAGAGAAAGATTGTCATTTTGGTTAAAAAGTTATTAAAAATCGTATGTCTTTAGTAACTGCTGAATAATTTTTTCGGAATTAAACGAGACTATGATATCCCAAATCTTAGTCGAACTGCTACCAATTCCCAAACATAACCATAAGAAAGATGACAAATGCCACTCGCCAGGTATGTTAATTAATAACAAATGTCCTCAGCAGGTTTATAGGAAACATGCACAATTTGGGGATTATGTTTCCCTTGAAATGAGTTTGCTGTTGCATACTAGTTGGATATAAATCAAATTTCTAGTAGACATGGCTGCCCGGATGTGGGGAGGGTATGAACCCAGATCAGGAGGTCAGATCAGATGCTGATATCACTCGGCCTGGTCATGCAGCTTCAAAGTCAGTCCTTCAGGATCTTGCAAGATGTCACGCAAAAATTTTAAGAGGTCACTGTACGATTACATTTCTGTTAAGAATTGCCCACATGAACATTTAAAGCACCAAATAATATGCTTGCATCACCTATCAAGTGAAAGTAGACATTATTTGAATGGATGTATAACAAAGAGGGTCAGTTGTCACAGGCTGCGTTGGTGTTCATGTTGCTGTAGGCTACTGGTGAGAGTGTTAAACACTGACTAAATGACACTGTGGGAACAGTTCATGTCATCTCTATTTCCGCTGTGACACGATAAGCTATAACCACGGTCATGGTATGATGTTTTTTTTTTCCCCCTTAGCAGTGTGTTGTCAATTTAAACAAAGCTCTAGAGAGACTAATGAAGGTTTAAACACCAAAGGAACCAATTTTTTTTATTAACGGTTATGTCTACTGTAAAAGTAATGAAGAGACAGAGAACACCATCAGCTCAGTCACTTAGCTAAATGCCAAAAATGTTAGAGTTTGGTATTTATCAAAACCCTCTGACCCTCATGGGGTTCGAGCCTTTGCTCCGTCAACATTTCACATGTACTTCTGTTTGACTTACTGTACAAGGGTTAGTTTGTCAGCAGGAAATGGGAAATGTCGAGCAATGAAAAGCCACGGCAAACTAACAGCACTCTCCTGTGGCACAGACCATATCAAACAGAGTGCTCTTAGCCACATACACTAATCTGAACAATTTCTCCACCATTGAAAACATCAGCCTCCATTCAGTCTGTGCAGCCTCTTAGCTTTTAATCTTGCCTTTTCCTGTTTTCAACTCCTCTGATCCACTCACCCACTTCATCCATCCACCAACCTATTTTTTTTTTAACAATGGCTTTTATTCTCGCACTCTGCCCCTCCATTTCTTGATTTGTATGGCTGTCATCTAGTTCAGTCCTGCTCTTACACTTGCATTGTTGTTAAGACACAGGTTTAGATATATATATATATATGTTTATACACATACACATACATATATACACTCACTGTCACCCCCTCAATCCCCACTTTGCTGCTTGTTAGCCTTGTTCTCTTGTACCGCTTGAAAATCCAATCCTTTGAAGGCGATTAGAGAGCAGTAACTGTTGGCAGTCAGTCCTTGGAGTATAAGTGTTTGGTACCTGGAACAACTGGGCCATAGTCTACTTAGTAGCAAGTTACAACAAGTGTTAAAATATAAAGTGTGGGGTCAGTACATTCCTGTTTTTTCCCAGTAAACCCCTCTCCTGACACATGGTCATCCATACATAATTATGCAAAATGCCAGATGTTAAAGCATGAGGAATGTACAAAACGGTGTCTTTATTTTCCCCTAATATGAACCTTTGTCTCATACAGTAGGCATAATAAATTACTTAACATAAACTTAGGTCACTATTACTCCCCTTCTGACCTGCATTTTTTCTGCTGGGAATTTTTTTTTTTTCCAAACTGATTCTGACTCCTCCCCAACATAAAAACAAAGCTGAAAAAACACATTTTTGCTAACTTGTGTTTTTAATAGTATTTTTCATGTCCATTCCAATGGACGCCATGATGAGATGGGCGTAAAATGTCATAAAAACTTAAGAAAATAAGGATGAGTTTTTCCACATAGTAATCAATCAGGTATGACCTAAACATCTGGAACTGGATGTTTGCATGTTTTTGAGTCTGT
>JAPZDV010000013.1:16510002-16521827 GCA_029814665.1 Acanthurus lineatus
TGGGGATAAAACAACTGCACAGTCAAACAGCCACTTAATATTTACTTTACAATGTAAAACATGATCAAAATGAGGTAAACCCGTGAGATTATGCGGAGGTCTTACCTGTTTGAACAATGTTTTTATATTTCATCTTAAGCTGCTGCCAAGTGCGCTTCTCCCCCGCAGGATTGCACCTAAATGAAATAAATTAATGAGCTACCATTCAAGCAGTTTTCCCCTGTAATATTATTGTGATTGTAAAGGACTACATTTAAACTTACGCACTGACCCGAGCAGCAATGTTCTCCCACGTCGCCTCCCTCTCTTTTGCAGCTGCTGCAGTGTTGCACTTTTTCCTAAAGACATGTTCAAATTTGCCGTACGATCGCATTAAGATTTCCAGTTCTAGTGGGGTAAAAAACGCTGCCCTCTGCTTCCCCGTTGCCATGGTGACTCATCAAATTGGGGCTCCATTGATGCAGTCTTTTTATAGTTGTGGTGCACGCGCTTAACTCCAGGTGAAACTACTCCAAGTTGATCAAACTAACTCAAATCAGCTGTTCTGGGACCGAAAACTCAGAGTTTCCAGTCTCAGAGTACATCAACTCAGAGTTCAGGGTTAGACTCAGAGTTTGTTGAACCTGCTTTGTGAAACGGACCCCTGGTAACAGGAAGTGCCTATTTTTATTTTTAATCTCCTACTCGGAGGTTAATCAGATCCTGCTGAAATTTTCACAGGACATAGGAAAATTGTTGAAGATGAAAAGTTATCAAAAGCTTGTGGACTTGTTAAAGGGCAGGATTGCAATGAGATATCCTTGGACATATGGAGGAGGTTGCTGTAACTTCTCTGTACATTGTTCAATCTGCACCAAACTTTACAAGTTTGATAATAGTCCCGTCCTGAGTGTTGCAAACTGGATCAATAGTACCCTGTAGACATTTTCAATGAAGCATTTCATACTG
The DNA here is from genome assembly GCA_029814665.1 of Acanthurus lineatus. Classification (NCBI taxonomy): domain Eukaryota; kingdom Metazoa; phylum Chordata; class Actinopteri; order Acanthuriformes; family Acanthuridae; genus Acanthurus; species Acanthurus lineatus. Next base: position 16,510,951 of record JAPZDV010000013.1, read on the forward strand.
CTTCACATTTCACCTACTTTTATAATAAACAGTATGTATGTGTCATTGCCAGGACAAATATAAAGTCTCCTGGTGTCACATCACCAGTTAGTTTTTTGTTGTCCTTTTTTTTTTATTATTGTGTTTACTGTTTTATTTTGTTACTCACCTTATTGTCTCTGTTTAAGGTTCAACTTCCTGCCCTCCTGTCTTTTATTTCCATGTGATTACCTGCCCTTCCCTATGTGCTGCACCTATGTGTTATTGTCCCCCTGGTCGTAGAGTATATAGTGTGTGTTTTACCTTATTCGTCACCAGTTCGTCTTGTACCTTAGGTCAGCGTTCCAGCCATTTCCAAGTGTTTCCTTGTAGTCAATTTTTGATCTGAACCTGTTCCTGTTTTTTGACTTAGTGTTTTGCCTGATGTCTTAGATACCTCTGCTTGTAAGTTTTGACTTTTTGTGTATTCACCAGACTTTTTAAACAGACTCTTAGCTTGTCTCCTGGCCTGAGTTGTTAGATGTGCATTTGGTTCTTACACTTCTATGGTTTAGCGTGATGTGTTTTGGAGCTAAAACCTAATGGGAAATTTTATTTTTTCCATATTCCTTGGTTTTGTACTTGTACAAAAACCCCCAACACAATCAATCAGATTCACTTCAACCTTTGTGCCATCTATATTAACTTGTGATGAAAATTCCTCAAAAAACTGTGTGGCCAAGGCAGGAATTTCATGTAACTTCAGTGTACATAGCTTAACTAGGCCCAAACCTCACATTTGCTAACAGTCCCAACCTGATTAACATGTTAATAGTCATAGTGTCACCTACTGGCAAAAGGAAATTACATGTTTTATAAATACAAGGATACAAGGAAGTTTATTTGTCATTATAATGAAATTAAAATGTGGTTCCCTCTCAATTGGTTAATTGATTGTATAAAAAAGATAAAATTATTTAACATGCAGGAGTGCAGATGGTGCATTAAGCAGTCTCACAGCCTGAGGGAAAAAGCTGCTCTGTAGTCTGGTGGTATGGCAGCAGATACTTCTGTATCTTTTGCCTGACGGCAGCAGGGTGAACAGGCTGTGGCTGGGGTGAGTGTTGTCTTTTAGGATCTTTTTTGCTAAATAAATAAATAAATTAATTAATTAATTAAATTAATAATAAATAAATAAATAAATTATGCGCTTTACCTAGCAGTTGACTAGGCCTAACTCAAATGTGGTCAGAAAACTCTTTATATCTGCAGCATGATATATTGCAAAGAATTCGACAGTGTTGCCCTGGTAGTGAGCAGACTTCCATGTTTTACCATGACACAGCACCATGCTGTAACTTCACACTACATGGTTGATTTCTACCCATAAAATCAAGTGTTAAAGACAAGTCAGCACACCCACAACCAACATTAGGTCAGTGTGGCAAAAAGCGATCCCATTGTGTGCGCACAATCTAGACCCGTCAATGACAAAGGTTTTTTTTGTTTGTTTTTTATTAAACTATGTTTAGTTCAAAAAGGCATCTGACTTGCATTTCCTCCCATACAATATGCCTAAACACTAAAAAATGACTAAGCTAAGTCCATGAACATCAAAGACATATGAAATGTAAAAACTAGTGCTGTCAAGGTTAACGCGTTAATTTTGGAGATTCATTAAAACATTTGACACATTAAAAAAGAATAACGTAACTAACGTTGTTTTGTTTACTTTCGGTGGCGCCTGATCCATAACCTTTGGTCACGTGTGCAGACACACCAGGCAACCTGAGCCATCCTGGCTAAAGCGCAGTCTATAGCGCAAAGATGGATAACGACGGACTTTTAGGCGGAAAGTTTCATTTTAAAAAGCCATTTAAAAAGCCTTTGAATTCAAATATACATTCTTTGTGTTGATTCTACATTAATTTCATGATTTTTCATACATAAATATCTGCTATAGTCTTAAGTAGAAAAAATGCGATTAATCGCGATTAATTACAGAAAATTGTGCGATTAATTAGTTACTTTTTTTTTAATTGATTGACAGCCATAATTATTTTACATCCCTGAGTACTTTTTGATTATTTTGTTTGTTGTTGTTTTAGAGTGGCAACACTGGAATAAAGCCAGGAAGAGGAACAACAACCAGTATGGTGACGATCATCTCTCCTTGACTGAGAAGATTCCACTTCGAATCAGGACTGTCCTCACCTACTCAGATGAAGATAAGCATGCACTTACTTCGCAGAATTCTTTTAAGAGGTAAAACACAAGCCTCAGAGGACTCTTTTGTTGTAAAGCACAAGCCTACCTTACAGAACTTGTATAAGAAGCACACGAGCTTCACCATACTATTTTACAAGGTAAAACATGATTGTATGTCACAGTACTCTTTTAAGAAGTAATACAGGGGCCTACCTCAGAGACCGCTTTTTGAGAGGTAAAGTATGAACCTCACAGGATGATTTTAAGAGGTAAAACTGTCTAGATAGAGCTTTTCTTGCTTTTTGATAGAACATATGTGTACCTCACAGGACTATTTTAAGTGGGAAAAACACCAGCCTACCTACAGTTTCTTCCCAAATGTTGCTATTGATGCATATGTTTGACAAGTTCTTACTAATGTGTATTTTCACAATTGTCTTAATACACATTTTCAGAATCTTGGAAAAGTGTGTTTTACAGATGTTGTTATTGATGCATATTTTCAAAATGTTCTTAGTGATAAATATTTGCAGACTGCAGAGAATACATTGCAGTAAATTTAGATACTTATTTAGACACTTATTTCCTCTGTATTAGTCACCTCAGTGTTTAGCCCAATTGTTTGATCCAAGGTAAAGTTCAATATGGTGAGATAAGACACTGTACATAAAACAATAGTATGTAAAAAGTTACAACTTTTGTTGAGTTTTCATGCTTGGTAAGGTCTCTGACATGCAATCTAAGAGTTTTAGTTTATTGCCAGCAGACACTATTTGGCTGTTTTTATTTTGCTACTCAGAATCTCTTTGGCTTGTTTATCTGGGACATCTAACAGTTTTTAGTTTCTTTTTTTATTATTATTATATTTTACAGTAGCAGTATTCATGTTGACACTGCCCATTTAAATAAACATTTGTGTGATTCATATCCTTTGTCAATTGTTTGTTGATTATTTAGCATAGGTTTAAGCACTTCTCTGTAGACCACAAAACAACTTTAATGTTGATTGCATTGAATATTGAGATTTTAGATATTCTATAGTGCTGAGTCAGTGTATTATGCCTGTCTACAGTAAATCGTGAAAATTTAAGTAACCCCAGAATGTTACTGTACTTAAAAATAATCACTGAAATATACTGCATTTTATTTTTACTGTAATAGGCCATGAAATTGGTCATCAGTATGAATACTGTAAAATAACAGTAAAGCGCTGGTGTCTCTGCTGCCAGTTTTTTACTGTAAATTGAAAAAATACAGAAATATACTGTATATAACTATTACAGTTTTAAGCCATGAAGTCATTTCACAGTACAAATACTGTAAAATAACGGTAAAGTGCTGGCATCTCTGCTGCCAGCACTTAACTGTTATTTTACAGAGAAATTCTTTACAGTGCACATATATGTGAAACAGACTGAGATTTGTTCCCTTCACCTAAGAGTTATTCAGTGTTACAGTTTGTGTTGCAGGTGTCGTTTCAACTGTTGGTCCCTGCTCCACTGTAGTCTCTGATGATGTCGTAAGTTAGAGAATAAAACACGTTACCACTGTCTTGCTAATGTAATTATTTGGCCATAAAGTGAACCACTGCTTTTTGCAAGGATGACACTGTTGCAAGTAAGAACTCAACTGCCTGCGTGCTGTTTACTGTCAGGTTGCTGCCCTACCCAAAGTCAAGTTCTGCTATTTTCTAAACCTAATTTTGACATTTGATTTTTCAAGCAAAGCATTTGTAAAAAGAATTGCAAATTGTTGTCATTATTATTTACTGTACTTAAAGAAAACTATCTAGAGTAGCTGCAAGAGAGGGGGAAATTTTTCATTCATTAAACTTATTTTCCTTGTTGAATTAATGCCGTAAAAGTTATGCACAAGGATTGTCTGCTGAGCTTTTATTTGGCCTCTGTGTTACAGAAAGACTCGCATTCTCAAAGAACACACTGACACTCTGCCCTTTCCTGTCAAAAGCTGCCTTTGTCTAACTGTCTGTTTCTGTTGAAAAAATTACAAAAAGATAGGGTACAATGCATGATAAAATACTCAAGTGAATCTTGTCTGGGGTTTGTTGAACAGTTTAAATTGTATTCTTTAACTCCTATTCAGAGCGATAGTCAGGGTCAAGGCTTGCTTCTAAAATTTTTCTTCTTAAGTGACTAATCTTTATTTCTATCAAAACCAAATACATGTAACTTACTTTTTACTTTTCACTTTCAGGTGCATAAATTAGACACTAATTTGAGTTTTTTTTTCTCTCTGCTTTTTTAAACCTTTCTATTAGTAATAAAAATACAGCCATCCTACTTGCAAATCAAACCAAGGCTTTCTTTCAGTGATAAGAGAACAAACAAGTAGGTGACAGGGATGTGGCCCTTTATTTATGAGACCTGTTTAACTATGAGTAGACCCACGAGTTCTCAGTGGAGGACGTAGTTATTAAAGCAGATAATCTACGGATTAAAAAACTCTAATCAAAAGCTTGTGTTGCTGAGATTTTTCATGTTACACTGTTAAGATAATCTGGTTTTAGATCAGAAACATGAATTCTTACATTCTTCCAAAACCAGCAGACAGTTATGTCAACAAGTCCAAAAAACCCCTTTGTACCTTAAAGATAGAATAGGTGATTTGATAAGGCTTTCTACTAAGACAACCTGGGTGAATGTTTACAGAGGGACAGTATCTCCTATTGTAAACTATATGTCTATAACAAAAAGAATTAATATTTGAATTGAATTAATGAACATGAATTGAGATTTAGAAAATCTTTTAGTTTGGGCCTAGCCTTAAAAGGGCATTGCAGCTGCATGTTGCAGGACAGTAGGCTCTCACTTATCTCTAACATCCTGTTCAGGAGATCTGGTGCCATGAACTTTGAATGATAAAGACAAGGACAAGCTATTCAACAACAGGTAGGTAGTGTTTTAACACTTGTTCTTTTTAAAAGTTATTTTTCTTCCTTGTGTGATATCCCTTATTACTGACAGATGTATTATCTGTTTCTTCTTTCCTATATTTGATGTTTACAAATGTCTGATGTCTTCTTTCATGTTTCTAGTCTGCTTACTCCAGCTTTGTAAATTTTAATAGCTTGTGATTTATTCAACCATTTTTTCATTTTTATTATAAGCTGTGTTTTCTGGTGTTACCAGTCTTTTCAAATTAAAATGATATTTCAGTAACCTACAAATGTTCTTGTTTTATCATCGTATGGAAGTGTCTTGGTAGAACAGGGTACCATTTCATACTGTTTTATATTCAGAAAAGTGTATCTTAAAGCAGTGTTGATGTACTGAAATGGTGAGGAAGTTTAGTAAAATAATATGATAAAATTGTGTTGTTTACACAAATTTTTATAAATAACTAGATGATAATGACATTTCTAAAAAAAAAAAAAAGTGATAAAAGTCGACAAAGCCACAAAAAGGATCTTTTAAGATAATGAGCATTTTTTTATAATGTACAGAAACTAAGTATATTTTTTATGGGGTGTGGGACATGTGGTAGTAAAGTGTTGTTACATATATTGCATTAGAGTGAAATTTTGAACATTTTTCACAATTCTGAAAAAGTAAAGCTGTAATGCTCCATTTTTGTGTACGGCTTATGATGGATCCACCAGTTTTCAGGGGCACCTAAGCTGTTAGTTTGTGTTTTTCATTGTGCCTGGATATTATGATACAACCACGCCTATGATGGTTCATGTAATGCAATTGGTTTGCTTACATTTTGAAATGAAGATAAAAGACATTTAAGATATTTTAGATCAAAAAGATGTGAATACATTGTAAAAAAGTAAACAGTACTAGCCTTTAAATGTGGTTAGGCTGACTTTCAGGATGACAGAGAGACACTTCTGTGCATTAAGATTCCAAACAGAGACATCCACATCTGGAGACCCTCCCCATTACTCCAATTTATTAAACCACGGGGAATCATTCTGGATAGCAGAGGCCCTTGTTAGAGACCATAATTTTGATCTCCTAACATGAAATAATTGTCCTCCACTTTCAACATTACAGATGAGTTCCCATTAGGACCATGCTAGGTCATTATGTCTTCAGTAAGCAATATGAAAGAAGCCAGACAAGGAAAAATGCTACACTTTATTTTCACCAAATAAAAGTAAAGAGATCATGTCTCATTGTTGGCCTGCTCTAAGATTTACTGCTTGCTAAATGATTTTCATGTTTAAAATTTGAAGAATAAGACACACACTGAATTAGCCTTTTTTATGATGATATTAAAAAATATCTGTGGTCTAAATTTGTCATTGTTCACAAAATAAGGAGCCAAATGCAAACACAGGCTGGAAAGAAGAAACAAAAAGCTAGCTTTAATGAAAAGATGAAAATCCCAAACAATAACAAAATCCAAATATCCACAAACCAGAGTGTAACAAATAAAGGCAGGCAAAAAATGACCGAAAAGGCAGTAGGTCACAAAACAGGAAATCAAAAGTGAAAAACCAAATTATGGTTAAACCAGGATGACACAAGGAACTCAGGGAAGAGGCAGTACACACAAAAGAAAAACAGGACCAGGAAACAACAGATGGTCTAACAAAGGGGAAACATAGAGACCACTGCTGTCTGAAATTACTCACTTCTCACTATGTTGTCTGCTATATGAGTTTGTCATTTTGTAGTGCTGTCCAAATAGTCAGTAAGAATATTATTCCCTATTATCGTCCATATGATGAACTCAGTGTATCCCACAATGCATTATGAAAAGTAGAGTCCAGCTGATTGTCATTAATTGAGTACTATATACCACTGTGCATGTAATAATTTGATTGTGAATTTACCATGATGACAAAACCATGGCTAGAGACACTAGTGAGCATTAGCTAACTTAACACTAGCCATCTTCTGCAGAGTAATCGCCACTAGCAGGGCCGCAATGTTAAAACTAACGTTAGATGGGCTAATGTCACTGCTTTTTGTTTTTAATTTGTAAGTTGAGGCATTACATTGTAGTGAATATATCAGCCCTAAGTTTATTTTTATCTCATCAGGGAATTCTGTTGATGCGGCATTGTATTTGTAAATTTGGGAGAGTATGGCCAGTATAACATGTAGTTATCACAGAGATGTTTGCTGGTCTCACTCTGTGATATGATGAAGCATTAGATTCTGATCAATAGTATTAAAAAAGTAGGGTACTGAGGGTTTAGCTTTTAGCTATCCTACTTTGTAAAAGGTATCAATACCACCATGTGAAAATATTCAGTTGAAAGTAACATCATACTCTGCTCTCATCATACATCTCTGCTGTGCTCCCTCACCATGTGCTTACCAGCATGTCAACTCTCCTTGTGCCTTTTGCAACGCCAGTCTCTCCACAAGTCATCAACAGGGCTCCACCACTTCCCCTCATCAGCTTCCCCAATTCTTCCTATCTCCAACCCGTCTCCTTTTCCCTTCATAATAAATCCCTTTGAAACTATGCCCAGTCTTGGTGTCTGCTAACATCACAGCACAACAATATCAAAATTATGGTGACAATCCTTTGTTTATCTCTTCAGTACAAAAGAAACAGAATGAAATGTTTAAATTTTTAAACAATTTTAATTGATTTTTGGCAACCTTTTTTTCATGGTACTATATGGGCTCCATAGAATTTTAACACTAATGGACATTTAAAGCCAGACTGGCTGCTTTCACTGTAAATGTTTGACAAAACCATGAACCACATGTTTACTTCTCTTTCAGAACAACTAACTTTCCTTGTTATTTGTGCATTTATTTTGGCTTTTTATTCCACAAACTTAAACCAGGGTTTTAGTGGAACAGATACAAAAATGGTTCTACTATGGAGATTTGTCATCTAAAATAATTGCAGATGATCATTATGGCCACAGAGCTCACACCTAGATTCTACAAGGCTGCACAAAGGGTAATTATTTTTAGGTAATTTTTCTGCAGAAATATTCAGCACTTATTAACTTACTTAAGAGGCTTCTGCATTATAGCTCTTTTATTGATATTCAATCTACTCTGCTTATATATGATTTTACTTTATTTTTTCTGTGCCATCCTTTGCAGGGTTCATGATGACTATCTCTGAAGGATTTTGCAGGTCACTGTAAATGCAGAAACATAGTCAGTGTGTGTGTATCTTAATTAAATTTCAGTAAGATATTAAATAAGCAGCAGACCAGCCCCTACTGTGGTTTTGCTCTGCAGACCTGTTTCATAAACAAAACTATTAGCTTGTCAATATGACTAGACAACCCATTATCTATAAGTAGCTTTGACCCAGGCCTGAGTAGTATCATGTTCGTGTCATGTCTCTGAATATGAATATATAAATCAGTGAGCAATTCATAAAATTTGTCACTCATATGATAAGGTAAGAAAAACATTAGACTAATGACAGAAAACATAAACAAGACAAAAAGTCTGCTGACCTCTCTTTATGTAGACAATCATTTTAACTAAAAAGCTTGCATCTGGATTCTACAAGGCTGCCACAGGGTAATTTTTTTTGTTAATTATGTAAGCAACTTTTGCAAACATTTGCAAAATGCTTTTGACCCCTAGCTCTAGGGGATTATAATGGTTCAGATCTGTGTAATAAACCATGATTATCTATCTTTTTTAAAAAAAAAAAGTATATTCAGAAATTGTTTTTTTTTAATCACTTTTTTTAGCCTTTTAAAAAATTAACACCTGAAACATAGAAAAGCAGGTGAGATGCTGACTTCTTGTCATTCACTTTGTGTTACAAGTGGACTGAAACTGGTTTTGGCTGACAAAAGCACCCTCATTTTTCAGTTTCCTGAATTCTCATCTAAACCTTTTTTTGTTGATTAAACTGGGCACAACAGTAATGTTGGTTGAAGTAACATTAGGCCATGCTGCTACGCTTTTTCTGACACAGGCTTTCTTCTTTCTCTCCTTTACAACTGTGACAGACAAACCAGCTTTATTATGCAAACATTTAAAAGATATCATCCTCCTCCTAGCATTAGTTAATATGAAGCACAACAACAAATAAAAAATACAACAGAAAATAGAAACACAACAAAAACTGATAATGATATGAATATTTTCAGTAATCAGGCCTGAGAACTATACTTTTGCTAAAGCACAATTTTAAAAACAGCTAATTTTTTCTAAACACTACACACAATTCACACAGGTAGCAGAACACCACAGATCTTGTGCTAAATGCTAAATTTAATTCAAAACTTCACAAAAACTAACAGGAAGAATATCTTGCTCTCTTCTTGTTTACACTGTAGCAACGAGCAATATTCAGGATGTTACTTCACATGCTTCTTGATATAAGCCAAAAGCAAATCAGGTTTGTTTTGGAAAACTGTTAAGGAAAACTTCACAAAGAGTCATTGACGAAGGCAGCTACATATTTTCTTCTTATTTTAACACGACCATCATAGCCATGACAACAACATGCATTGGCCCCTCATTAAACTGTATCACCAGCCCATTGTTTTCCTTCATCAGGAGCCAAATGAGGGCAAACAGCGCATTTCCTTCCTGTCAATCCAAGAAGCAACAATCATTGTCAATAGTCAACTGGGTGCATGTCCACTTTCTAATTGGGGTAATGCATCAATGATCTGAATGTATAACTGATGGAAATAACAGAACCTATCAAAAACTACCCTGCTGTATTAAACCTCAGCTATGAAAAACACGACAAGAAAAAAATATTTTAAAAAAGTCAGCCTGTCAGCCTTAGACAAGAACATTTATAATATAGTTTCTGCAGTTCTTCCAACAAAAATGCAGTTAAAGAGTACTTAGTAAAAAGATGAAGACAAAGGTACTGGGAGAATTGAAGGTTTGGAGCTCAAGGCTCCTAGAGAGTAAGAATGTCAGATGGCTGCTGGTGATCGATGGCTTTTATCAGCTGGAGCACACACACCTTTCCTATCTCTGCCCCCTCACTCAGTGCAGGATTAGCCACTGGATACATGGATTATTACACACACAGTGGCAAATACACATGCAAGTGTAAACACAAAGACAAGACAGAAATTTTGTGTGGGAACACACGCTTACACGCACACACTTCCCTCTCTCCCCCTTAATTCAATTCCTCCTCTCAGATAATGTGCGCATGTCTATATGCATGTGTGTGTTTTTGGGTTTTTGGAAGGAGGTGTAAGAGTGTGTCAAGGAGATTATGGGAATATAGTTAAAATTTGATGTCAATAGAAATTCTTTACAATTCTCCCTCTTGCCCTCAGAACACATTTCCATGCTGATGAACACACAATGGAAAACACAAAGAGGCATGTCTCCATGCCTGCAGAGCAAAAAGATTACTGTAGACACTAGTAATCTACATATTATGTGGCTGTATGTCACTAAAGGGTTTTTAAATGGTTTTTGTGAGGTAGATTATTCTCCTGTGTGTGTTTGTGTGTGTGTTTGCCTTACATATTTATGCATTTGTTAGCTGGTTTATATGTGCTTGCTGCTGTGTGTGCCCTAATATATAGTAGTGTGTTGCAATTGAAAGCTAAGCTGCGGCTCAATTTGAAAGCTATATAACCGCTGTTATTAAAACTCATTGAAAAATCAAAGAACTTAACATTAGTCAGTTAACTATCTATCTATCTAAGTAAAGCCTTGCAAGCTCCCGTAGTTTCAGGAAGTGGCTCTAAAATAACATTGCAAACGGTTACAAAGCAGAAATGGATACAGAAAAGGGACTTTTAAACGGAAAGTTTAGCTTTA
>JAPZDV010000013.1:16550325-16588777 GCA_029814665.1 Acanthurus lineatus
TCTATCTATCTATCTATCTATCTATCTATCTATCTATCTATCTATCTATCTATCTATCTATCTATCTATCTTTTATTTTATTTTATTTATTTATTTATTTAGTCTTGCTGATCACCACCTCATTAACGCATTTACTGGTGTAGGATGTCACAGTTGATGTAATTTCATCAAGATTATTCTGGTTCTTCTGAGCGGAAACTACAAAGGAAGCAATAGGAGAGAAATGCAGCTGATGGGAGGGTCTGACATAGACGTATTTGTGAAATTTAAGTAAAAGTGTTCTAAGGTATATCTGATCAAAATTGCAAGCTACAGAACATATGCCATGTGGCTGTTTGTCATCTGGATGTTGATGATATAATTAATATTTATTATGGACTGTTGTGTTAGACTACATTTGTTTTTGTAAGGTGGGCCTAGTTAGCTGGCAACTGAGATGACAAATCAGAGAGCAGTTTGAAAAACACTATTTTTACAGGTTGACATGATGTCTTGTTTATTAATGGTAGTAAGGGAGGTTGAAGGCAGGTTTTGCTGTTATGGCAGCTTTGAATTGTTGGATTTTTTTCTTAAATTTAGCTTTAAATAGTTTTTATTCACCTCTCCAGACTTTCTACCTGTTTCAATATCGACTCATCACCTGTTTCAGTGCAGTTTTTCATAGACAGTGTTGCTATGTGTTGACATAATTGCTTTCTGTAACTTCATTTAAAAGCTCTTTGCACACTACTGCTATTTACCTTTGTAAGCACAACTGATGTACTGATAATAACCATACAAATAACTAACAGTAAAGTCTCTAGTGTAGTCATTTATGAAAAAGTCAATTTCATGCAGTGGGAGAAAGCATTCGTATATTATCACAGTTAAAGGTTTTTGTGTCTCATAATAAGTAAAATAAGCACAATATCCTTATTTTACCTAATAGGTTATTATCTGCTCTATTTCACAGGTGGTGTAATTTAAGATGCTAAAGGAATACTGATGAACCAAAATGTACTGTTCATGTTTTATATTTTCCCACTTTTATCTTTGTTACATCTTTTTTGGTAGTGATGAGCAGTTTATTAAACTTGAAAGTAGAGACCCTTGTAAGAATATTGAATTGGGCTCTGCTGCTTGAAAGAATATTTAAAATGTGAAAACTGACTGAAATAGAACTTGACATGACGGTTGTAGAACTTTGTGCTTTTAACACACTTCTTTGTGAACTGAAAAAAAGAAGATTCTGAGACTTAAATCACTTCCTCCTTCAGTTCTTCAGATTTTAATGGCATTAACGTTTTTTCCACCTCACACAGCAATTTTCACTCCACTAATTGACAATTTTAATCATTTGTTTCACTCCAGATAGCTGTTATTTCTGATAATTAATGTCATTGTCGACATGTTTGATTTTATATATTTGAATGGATGATTTGAATATTAAGTGCCTCTCCCCCATGTCTTTTGCGAACGAAGCCGATAAAGAACCATGTCTAATTGGTCTGTAACTCTGACAGTTAAAGCAATTAAGATGACAGGTAAGAGTGTTTAAAGGGGCTTGTACCTTTGTAACCTCCACCCATCCACACTGACAGCTCCCTCTCTGGCCTCTACCCCACCTCTGCCGCCCTCAGCTCAACCTTTCTTCTTTTTCCCTGCACTCATCTCAATTTAAGAGGAAAAAGAAAAGTCATGATTGCAATTCTGTGTCACAAGAAATGTAACATTGTGGTGATCTCCCAGGGTTCTTTGTATTTCCTGAGTAATAATTCTTGGAAAAGAAAAAAAAAAAACTCAACTTTATCCAACCAAATTTCCATCTCTTGCTAGGCTATCCTACTTTCTCTCCATGTTTTGCATTCATGTACCAAGTTGCTTGTTACCAACCTTCCATAATCCCCAGAGGCTTTCTGCTTTGTCACTTGCGGATTCCCAAGGATCGTGGCTGTTCCTGGATCTTGGATTAGGGTTGCGTCTACTACCTGCTTGATGCTCTAGGCAACCGTTGTTGTTCTTCTTCTTCTTCTTTTTCTTCTTCTTCTTCTTCTTCTTCTTCTTCTTCTTCTTCTTCTTCTTCTTCTTATTATTAATAGTAGTAGTAGTGGTAGTATACACTCAAATATATTTTATCTATTGTTGTATACATGAATATTAATTAATTAATTAACATTTTAGTTGTTTTCCTGTTGTTGTTGTTCTCTATTTCTCTCTCCTTCTCTCTTCCTTTAAATAGGATGCACTGGATGGCCTAGTATTTCTAAGATGGGATTTGGTTTGCGTTTTACTCCTGTGGAATGGAAGTTTTTTTCTTGCCACTGTCATCAAGTCCTCGCTAATGTGAAAATTGCTTTTATTTGCTGTGTAGCAGTACATTTATAGAGTTTGATCTTGACTTGCTCTATATGCAAAGTGTCTTGAAACAACTTAAGCACTGATTTCATAATATATAAATGAAATTGATTTGACATGTCTGAATAAACAAAATAAAGTCTTATGACCTACGGTGGTTATTTATTATTTTAAGGTTATATTTTTAAGGTTAATTGATAACTCAAAATTCGATGAACCCAGTGTTTGATCTGTTCAGGTACCTTGTGTGGAGGATATAGGTCTTGAGACAAACAGATGAAAAACATAATAGTTAATGATTCAGGATGTTAAAAATTTGTCAGATTTGACCTGGACACTTAAGGAAGGCTGGTACTTAACGTAATTTGATTACACAGAGTACTGGTTTAGCATTTGAGGGAGTTCCTGACTTTAACCTAAACTGGGCTTCATAGTGTAAGCTAAATGTTCAAAGCTTGTTGTTGATTCAAGCTTACAAAGTTGAGCCGACCATTATATTGCACTGGTTAATATTTTTCTATCTTACATCCATGTTGATTATGCAACTTAGAATCATTCCATCCATCAGTCTCCCTTATCTAGATTGCAGGAACAGCGGGTGGACCAGTGTAATATATTTGTCCTTTCCTTGGTCATATTATCCAGCTTCTTCTGGTGAATCCTGATTTTTTCCTAGATATAATGAGATATTTATTCTTCAGTAATCTCCAGTATGTTCTGTATCTGTTCTGTGAATTCCTCTTGGGTTTGAAGTCATTCACAGAGAAAGATCAAGGGGACACTCTGATCCATTGCTGAATCACCTCATTGTCTCCTTTTACTGTAAAAGAAGTAGTGATTCTACTCAAAGCTTCTTTTATGTTTCTGTACTCTGCCCAAGTGTAAATCTACCACCCAGAAAAGAGAGCTCTTTTTGGCACATTTGGATCGCATGTGCTATCTTATCCTCTGTCTTGTTCTCCCTCTCTTAAAAATCATTTCCAGAAAAGAAATTCCAGAACAAAGTATGCAGACTGGGGAGCTGACTTTTCTTACTGCGCAGGTAGATTTTGTGTCCCAGTAAGTTTTATTACCCTATGATGGGCTGTCAGGTTAAGCAGATATAATAACACTGAATTCCCCAACATAAATCTAGATTCTCCAGAACGGGATTTATTATTATCACTATAAATTTTTTATACATTTTTCAGCATTTTTCTCTTTTGTACAGATTTTAATTACTTTAATCAGGATATATGCAGATACTGAGTATGTCACCCATAATAGTAAACTAAATAGTTTTTTGGTAAGAGATCACAGCCCCCAATGTAATAAGCATCCTGCCATTAATAAATTAATATAAAAACAATAACAAACAAAAATGATTGATTTAATTTACAATTAAGTTATATTTTTATGTGGATTGTTCGAATTCCAAACTGCTTAATAGTATCATGTCTGGCTGTACATACCCATCATATTACAGAATTGGTGCGTCTAAATATGAATGTGGTAGTATCATAAAAATGAAGTTCCTCATTGTAGGAACATATGCAGAAAAAAAAAACAGATTGTTACCAAACACCCAAGGTTTGGCAAAGTATTATTATGAGACAATGCATGTGAATAGTAAACCAAATATCAATATTTACAAAATACTCACAAAATAATCTTTAGGATTTGTGTCAATGGGCAAGAATTGTCCATCGCTTCTGAGACAAAGCACGAGATGAACTAGGAAAATGAGTGTTTGTAGAAACAAACTCTATAGATTGATTTCTATTTCATAAACTGATTTTTGGAAATATGGCCAAAATCATAACCATCAGCTTACCAAAGATGAATCTAATGCATTATAATTTTGTGAGTTTTTTCACAAAATGAATAGAGATAGTTCTAACCAGCTTGATAGCTGTGTTTAGTGTAATGAAAAAAAAAGAAAACTTGTGTCTATGTAAAGTAAATTTGTTGATTAACTTATGTCAAACATTCACAAACTACATACTTTGTTAATTATCACTTATACTATCAATTGTAGACATAAAAAAATCATAAAATTTAAAATATCCATAATCTAGGTTGACAACTGTTTGCAACATGCTATGCTCAACATATTTCTTATGTTTAAATATCTAGCCATAACTTGGGCAAGTGCTTGGGCAACTGATGAAACTGATGTTATGGGAATATACCCAAGTACAAAACAAATCCTTATAATACCAAACACTCAAAATTTGAAGAGAAAGATCAGCAGTGATGCAAGGCCTTTTTCCTCCCTAGACTGAACATGCTTGATAATGCTGAGCTACAGAATAATTAAAATAACATTGCAATCAGATAGAGAAACAAAATTTGTTTAGAATAAAATGTAGTAAAAGCAAACTAAACATTATAGTGCTTTTAAAGTGCTTCAGAATATGACTGCATCAGTCAACCAGGAATATTTAATAATACTACAGCTGTTTGTTAATCACAAAGCTAATTAGGGTAGCACTTTGAAATTTTGGGAAATATCAATATTACGAATCAAAGTGATTGTGACGATGAAGTGAAGAAGGAAAACAACAACACAAAGGGAAAAATTGAGAAGTAATGTGGATGTTCAGATGAGGACAAATAAACACAATGAGAGAGGGAGACGATGCAAGGCAGAGCAATCATTCAAATGAAAGCCCCTCGGAGGTGAACGCTTTATTGAATTCACCATTTTTTCTATTGCTACCTCATCTGCTGCAGCAATAATAGAGAGAATGTTGTAGTTGATTAGTTACCTGCCGTGCAATGGAGATATATAATGTGGAGGAATACAGTCATCAAAACAATCAAAATGAAATTGATTATTAGAGAAATACAGAGGAGGATGAGAGAGAGAGATTCACTGAAAGAAAGGAAAAAAAGAAGCATTGACCAGATGAGCTTTTGCCAGAAAACACCAGGAGGATTTTTATTTGTTTCACAGCAGCAGGGATAAACAGAAACAGAGGTAGAGAGAGAAAAAGAAATGAAGGGGGAATTACAGGGAGTAGAGAGAGAAGAGTCAAAAAACAAAACAGAGAGAGAGAGCGGGAAGTCTTTGTATTTCTGTATTGGTGGCTCTTCTCCCTCTGCATTGCCTGGCTGAATTGTGGTGACCTAGAGCGATTCTTGAACAAATAAGATTGCCTTTGTGTGTGCATTATTTTCTGTTGACATTTGCTAAGCGCTAGAGCTCCTGGCCATGGGAGATAGATGAGGGCCCTAAAATGTCTCTGTATCTGCCAGAACCTTTCATGTTACCTTGAGAACAGCGGTTATGTGTGTGTGTGCATGTGTGTGTTGTGTGTGTGTGTGTGTGTGTGTGTGTGAGTGTGTGTCTGAAAGACAAAGAGAGTAGAACGAGGTGAGAGAGAAAAAGCAATGTGATTGCCGTTCAGTAGAAATCCACCGGAGCTTTGTTTCTGACAGCTGAAGGTAAAGGTTATTGTGCTGCTTTTCTCCTTTGTCTGTTGTTTTGGTGCAAAATGGGTATAGAAATACTGTATTTGTCTTGGTGGCAGCCCATTGTAAGTGCCCTCACCCTTACTTCCATTTATCGACTAGATAATAGATCTTAGGCAATATCTCATGTGTATTCATGCAAACATCAGTTGACTTTGACCTACAATCAAAACACCAACTCCACAGGAGCGCTAAGTCAATTGTGGGTCTGATAAGTTAGGATCCCTCAGACTGATGGAGATGCATAAGTCTATAAATTGCAGCCAGTTATATGCCTATCAGCATGTACAGACATATGTAGATTTATAAACCTTAAGTAAATATCTAGAGCAAAAAGGCAGTTGTGAGATTATCCCATCAAACTCAGTTCCCCTCAGATAACTTAAATAGCCCGTTATTTTGAGCTGACAAAAATAATCGTTCTAAACTAGCAGTTTGCTGTAAAGCTCCTGACCTGCAAGTGTTCACAGGGTCACCTTTTTAATTAATTCTTTTGCTTTGTTTCCTTGTTACCAATAAAGAGGTAAAGAAATGTATTGTTTTAATTTTTGATAAGCTAGAGCAAAGTAAGTATTTGTTTTTGTAATACACATTTTGGCCACAGGAGGACAATCTGCACCACTTCTCTGCACATGGAAGAAATTTGCCTTCATGGCTTAAAGAGCCAAAGACTTTAGGTAGTCAGGTGATGTAGTAAAATTGGCTGCCAGATTTATGTGGGGAAGAGAATGTATGGGTGAATGTGTTAACTAGACTGCAGTTTGCATCCCATCCCGTACCCAACTTAACTAACTTATATTCATTTGAATTTTTATTTTATTCATCACAATTTTAACAAATTTACTCAATTGAATTTGGGAAAACATCATTACAAAGGTTACAATAGATGGTTTACATGTGGAAAAAAAAATTGCCAGGGAAGAAAACGACTCTTATGTGTGTGGAAAAGGTCTACTTATCTGGCCAAAATGGGTTTTACAAAAAAAGGAAAAACAAACAAACACTTGAAATACAGAAATTATTTTGATGATGATATAAGTATTTTTATTTTTCACTTGCCTCTAAGCTTCTTTCAGCTTTAGTACACTTGTATATTTGAAATTTGAACATGTACCTACTAAAAATGTGTGTACTGCATGGTGTAAAAGCCTGTAAAACTGGCTGCTACACTTGAAACAGATGTAAACAGCATTTTTTCTGCATTGCAGAAAGTAGCAGCACAAGCGTCTACTTGGCTGACTTTTGTCAGGGTTGATTCAGACAGCATTACTGCTGCAGCATTGCTTTTGTTAATGATCATAAATAATTCTGGTGAAAACCCTGCTAGTCTTTACATGCAACAGATGCGGACTCAGGAGGACTACATTTGTCCACCACACAACATCCGTATTTCTATGCATGGCCACAGCAGGAAATTTCTGTCTGACAGGAACGCAAACAGAAAAAGTTTAAAAGTGTAGCAGGCAGGTAAAGGGACGTATATATATATATATATATATATATATATACTTTAGGTGGGTGATCTTGTGGTGGCTCACAGAGGTGTTGCTGTTGGTGCCATTTACAGCAATACTATGCTATGTTTCCTGTCAGAGCAACACTCTGCTTCTCCAGGCAAAAGGCGAACTGACAATTATCTATGACAGTTAAGACACAGACTGTGTTTTATACAACCCCACATCAAAATATCCAAAATATCTCTTTAATACAAACTCGTTTTAATTTATCTTCCCAATGGAAGCCAAGGAAGTGGATTCTCATAGTCCAGCTCTCTGCAAAATGAGACTTTATGATTGAGCACCAGAACATGTAACTGTCACATGGAGTCTCTGATATTTTCTGTCTGCTTGCAGTTACAACATTTAAATGCTGAAATTGTGAAGTTACACATTTCATACAGCTCAACATAAAACTCACAACACTGGTAACTTCTGATATCCCATTACTTTATTTTACATTTTTAAAAATGCAGCATTTCGAGCACTCACAGGTTCTTGGTCAGGTAGGTGTTTTTGCAGCACAGCATGATTATATTGAACTCTTGGTTTTAGACATTTACAGTATGTGTGGTCCCATGTATGTCTTTTTTATGTAAGAGAAGTTTGGAAGGAGAAATAGGTGTTCCATGAAACTACTGTGGTTGCTGGTCTACCTATATCCCACCTCCAACCCCCCTCTCAGTAATTACTGATGTGTCAGCCTAGTAAGCGGCATTAATGGAAAAGCATTATTAGAAGTAAAAAGCAGCTGCACTGCACTGGGATGGCAGACGAACCCAGCTGACTCTGTATTTTTACTCTAATATTTTTTTCTTTTTTTTGTATTTCTTTTTCGTCTCATCTTCTTCCATCTCTTCCCCCAGGCTTTCCCTTCGTACTCCACTTATTGTTTTTGCTCATCCTATTCTTCCTCCCTTCATCCAATGTTCTGTTTTCTTGCTTTCTCTTTACTGCACTTACTCAAAGAATAATATGTTCATTCATTTATTACTTTAACATCTCTGACAGCTCGCTAACTCCTCAACTCCTTCAGCAACATTTTTTTCCTGCGTCTCTCAATTCTTTCACTTTTTTTGCCCTGTAGTTCTCCTCTCAAACAGCTGTTTTCACACACACATGCACACACACACACAAACTCAGCATACACACACTTGTACACACACACGCTTCTATTGTCTCATTACAAGGGAGCACATCCATTTTGTCTAAGCATGAATATCTAATTGGCTTGCCTTCTCAATTCACCCAATTCATCATGTTATATTGGGCTGTTAGTGGTAACCAATATGCCAGCTTCCATCAGTCCTATATAACCATTTCTGCTTCAGCCAGAGTTGTCATGCAGCATCATTGGGTTTTGTGAATTATCATAGAGAGAGCTTTAGTTTTCAAAAATTTATTTGCAAGCCAAATAGATTAGGTTTGGATCTTATCAGGGAATTCCAGTCAATTTTTTAAAACATCTAATTCAGTGGTGTCACCAGTAATAAGAAACTACTACTGATCTCCATGTTTTAGCTGGAAAAGTTCAAGAATTATGCAGTCTCAATCTTAGAAACATTTAAAGGGTATGAATTTATTGAACTGATCACTGTCAATAATATTCTTGATTGGTGTCAATAGGTTTGATTGCAAATTCATCATTTTTATTTATTTACACTACATTTTTTAAAAACAGAATCCCCAACCTCAACCAATGCAAACTCAGATATCCAGTATATGTAGAATTATTACCTAAGAAGGTATGTCACATTAGCATAATGTTTGACAAATAAATTATTAGAGTAAAAGACATCCATCAGCTACAAAAACTCCGCCGATATCCACTACATGTTATCACAGGAGGTAAATTTGTGAAATATAACATTGGTTAATATGAATTTTATTTCCAGGGACACTGAACAGGGAGTACTTAGGAGAGAGTTGTTTTTTTTTGTTTTTTTTTCAGCCCAACTATCTGCATTAGCATAGATGTACAGCTGTAGACATCTGTAGAAGAATTCTTTCTCCTGAATAAAGGTTAAAAGTAAAACCTTTCCCTGGGTAATGCTGTTATATCAGAACCTTTAACCCTTCCCTGGTGTTCCTTGCACTGCAAATCATCCTCCTGAGCTGTACAGCGTGGCATCTTGTAGAAATGAAAGTGGAGGATGGGGCGTGAAGCTTGATATCGCGCTGCTGCTGGACTCACCATTCCCCGCTGTTATTGACTGTGATAGATATCAATATGAGCAGATAGGATCAGTCATTTCACCAACCATACAAATGAAAGTGCTGCAAAGAACAGTCACTTATGACTGTATTATTACATGCTGTGGAAAAGAAACACACAGTAAAGGCTTAAGTCTGCTTTTCTCAAGGCTTTCTGCTTATGTTTCATTAATGCACCATAAACCATTCAATATTGTTTGTGAAAACCAATATTTAAAGAGTGCATGTATGCAATAAATCCAGCAGTGTGTGGTATAATATTAATAATAATTGTGCCTTCTTTTTTTCATTTGTCTCGTTCCTTTTTCCCAGACACGTTTACCACCTCAATGTGTTATTTCTTCTGGGGAAAAAAAAGAGGAAAATCACTGAGTTTGAAAGTGAGTGAAAGTGTCTCTTTTCTGTGCTGCAGCCTCATGCATGCCTGTTAATTTACCGTGCAGGGAAACATTATGGGGCCATTAGAGGCTCTTAAATTGGTTTCAAGCAGGAAAGTCATTATCGTCCACATAAGGAAGATTTCATTTGAGAGTGCTTCATCTGATATTTGATATAACTACCATATTAGAGAGAGATGTTGGATCGGATTCTCAGGCAAAGATAATTCTCTGCAGCATTGTTGGATTAACTTATTTCACTTTAATAACAGCTGTGGTATCATTCATATCTTATTTCCCTGCTGAAAATGTGCCTATATATTTGTGTCTTTAAGCAAAGAAATCAGTGTAGCGCTATATTGCCTTAGAATTTATCATTCTGTTTTTTTCGCATAGTCCCTCTGTGGGCAGAAATTTCTTGAATCAGACTGTAGTTTCTCCATTCTATAGTCCCTAACTCATTGATTGTCTGTATGGCTTGAGGATGTATATAATGCAAAGATTTCCAGTATATTAAGTTAAATCACACAGAGACAATGTTAACAGTGTTAAATGTCTTACAAGCAATCCCCTCTCTGTTTTACTCATATATCACTGACCTTTATCAAACAATGTCTTTTCAAACAATCTCATCATGCTGATAAACAGTTTATCCATCTGCAGGTTGCTAGACATAGTCGGTGAGCACAGGTTTTCGGTCTCTCTACAAGCATGATAGTTACAAACATGGGAATCTGAATGCCATTGAACCTAAATAACACAAAGAAGTAGCTTCAGCATGTAACTCCCTAAAGAAAATCAAACAAACAAAGCAAGAAGAAAACAAACAAAAAAACATAAAACAAATGAGTTACAACATGTTAATCTGTGAGTTTATGAGGTGTGCAGATGTATTTTTTTATAGACTACAGACAGAGCAGGCTAACTGTTATGTTAAAAGTGACCTGCTGCTTGTTTTTATTAGGGTTATGTCAACCACATTTTTAATACAGACACAAGGTGGATATCCATCTTTTAAATTATTTCTCTGAACCAAAAGTGAAGAATTACTCAATGTTTCTAAGTTAACAGCAGTCGAACTAAGACATTATCCCTGCTGAAGAGCAGGAAGGAGCAGGATGATTTGAATGCTGGAAGAAATTCTTGGGTTTACTCATAAAGTTGCATCATTGCAAATATTGCATTATTGTCTCGTGACTGGTTCTTTAAAGCCTTTTAGGTAAAGCAAATACATGTCAAAGTTTAGTAGCTGGATGTTTTCCCAGCGTGCAAAATTGTCCAGCTCTGCATTGATGTCCTGAGTTTACATGCCAGAGCTTGTGTATCGCACAGGTGCAGGTCAGGGTTAGATATCTGTCTATTTAATGACCTACAGTCATTAAACTCATCCTTCCCTTTATTTTTATCAGCAAATGGGACTGCAATCCTGCACTGCCCAGACAAACAGGACAGAGATGGTAAGTTACTCCAGATGTCCCTGATAATGAATTGTGTCAAGCCATTATTTACTCCAGGATGACAGTGTTAAGGTAATGTAGGGAAGGTCTTGCAGATCTAGGAAAAAAATATGAGCTAATGGTACAACTACAGTCTTTGTTGTTCTTGTGGAAAAAAAACTGTGAAAGGGGTGTGAGGAGCAGGGGGTAAGGGAGTGGTATAAAGCCAACAAGAAAAAAGAAAAAGAAAAACACCCACTTGAAAGAGACACTCTTCCCAGTGGTACACTGCTATCAGAGAGTATCTGCACACTTCCAAGCGACTGTCCTTCATGTGCCATGACGGTTACCACTGATGACAGATTCTAAGCATCAGGCTACATGTTTTTGAACTGTTCCATGCAGCATTTGTTTGATCATCTGCCGATTTTGATGTCCGATCATCACGTTGAAGGATAATGATGTGTGTGTAGGTGTGTGTTTGTGTGTGCCTCACAATGCAGCTTAAAGAGATAATCAGGGTTTTGCTTCCTGCCAGAGTGCTTGGAGGTTTTACTTAGTTGCATGGTAACTGCTAATTAAATGAAAATGTCAAATGCAGTGCACTTGTAATGTGTGTCTTTGAGTGTATGGACATGTGTGTTTCATCTAGTGCCTTTAACCCACGTTGGCTATGTTGTCTCATTGTCAGAAAAGGAGATTTTACAAACACCAGCAGGTTCCAAACTAGACTTCAAAGTATACTGTAAGAAGGACTTTTGGAGAAGAATTCAAACATTTGCACAAGAGGGACAGCACTTCTTTGACACAATCCGAAATACCAAAGTAAATCAGGTCCTTCCATCACTTCACTGGCTACAGAAAAAGGGTTTATGCACAAGGAAAAGCCTTTTTTTCCCTCAGCAAACCTACCACCCTATTTGAATCCACTGAAGTGGGATATATTTCACTAAAAATGCAATTCCATTAACAACTCATAGTAATTACTAATCTTCCAAACCATCCCCCATCTAATCATATCTCTAAAGTCCCCTGTTCATCACAAAAACGGTAAAAATGCATTTTCTGAGTCTGAATCTAAGATTAGCAAGTGGTGGATACAAAGCTGTGTCCTCATCACAGCAAAAAGTTTATTTATCTTCATCTTTTGTTATTCCTTCATGTTTCTGTGATAGAAATGAATGTGGTGCTATCTTAACCTCTTTTTAGTATGTAGTCACCTGTCAAAATCTTAGGTGGTGACATGCTGAGGTTGAAGCAGCATGACACCATGATCATCTGCTGTCCCCTCTCACATCACTCCACTCTTACCTAAATCACAAGATTGATAGGCAAGTTAACCTCCAGCTTTACTTTTGCTCCCAGTGCTTACACATTTACCATCATGTTTTGTCAATTACGCACATACTTAAAAAAAGATGGAGTATGCCAAAATTAAACCCATGTTTTTGGTAGTTTGAACTTTGAAATATGGCATCTTGAGTACAAAATGTCAGTAGTGGAAGGAGGATGCCATGAGTGCCTAATCCACAGAGGCAACACTGCTGCACCAGGTTAGCTGCACAATAAATACGTAAACCACAAACCTGTTCTGCAGCAACATGGAAAATCTCTGAGCCCAAACTGTGACTTCCAAAAGGACTAATATGTTTAGAACTCTAGAGACATCAAATCCACTGGAAAATTAATGAAGGGCAACTGAGATGAGACTGTTCCAACAAGGATGACCAATGATGCTTATGGGATGGAGTCAACCAGTAAGTAAGATGACCGAATATCTGAAATGAAAATTGGGGCCATTTCCAGTTCTACCGTCAATACTCTATTAAAATATTATATATATAAGTAAAAGGAAGACAACTATGGTTTCATGTGTTTTCTCCATGGTAAGTGTTGTGCAGATGATAACATTTGTTACTGACTAATTAACTAAAAATGAACTAACCTCTCAGTAAAACCTTTAGAAAATTGGCTCTGAAGTTTAATAGTAACCCCTCCTCCCTCTTGATTTTCCCTTTTTGCATTGAAATTTGCATCAGAACTCTTTGAAATCTAACATGAATATTGTCTTGGTTACAGAGAAATTGATTCCCTTATTACCTGGTTTAACACTTGTGATTACACTTTGGAGTTAGTAGATAATTGCTCACTGGCCGAACCTCCACAGCAGTTTTTTGGCTAGCAAGTAAATTACTAGCAGAGTGCATATATTAATAATGGAGAAAGAGTGATGTGTGTGGGAAGAGAACTCGGAGGGCTGCTCATGGTGCATGAATTCATACTATGCATCCCTCTCTGTTGGCCAAACCAGCACAGTGCCATTTAAATTACAGCTCAACTCCACAGTCTTACCTGACATGTCAATTATTGTTTGCTTAATTGCTTTGCTTGGGGTTTTCACTGCACACTAAAAATTGGGAACATGTGAAGGATATCCTCAGCTGGGCACAGGCCACCAAAAACAGGGACTGAAAGACAGGGACATGGTCACCCTACTAATGAGCAGCCTCTGACTTCTCAGAGTGAGGCCTGGCACACACTAGAAGATTTTTAAAATCTTAACCAATTTTGAAAATGTGAGAAGATCCCACACATGATGATAAATACTGAAATATTTGACATTTTGTTCTTATGGTGTGCAGTGCTATGAGATGACCAACACCACACACTAACAGATTTTGTCCACCAAAAACCAGAGTCTTGGCTGTTAGAATAAACAAATATGGCTGTCCAGGAGCAGGAAAAGTGTATGATGGTGGTAGTTTTGGACTCCTTTTAACCAAAAATTTACTTTGAAAAAAGAAAAACCGTGGAAAAAGTCATGGAGCTGTACATGTCTAATGAGTTTTCAAGGACATATTATAGAAACACTGGTGTTTTTGCCACAAATCAACATGATGGCCCTCTATTTCTGAAGTCCATCTCACTTTAAGCTTCGCATTTATCATTGTCGCCATGGCTTTGTTTGTTGTGCTTCTATCTTTCATCAGTTTTCTTCCTGATTAGCCAGAATTCTGTTCCAGGTGACAATCCATAGAGTGCTTGGATGCCATCGGTGTTCTCCCCAGACAACGTGATTTCTGGTCGTAAATATTGAATATGTTTAATATTTACCCTGAATTTGTTGTTTTGTCTGATGTGTGAGACTGAGTGCTGAAGTTTTAATCATATTACGGACGAAAAATATCTTAATATCTTACAATTATCATTATCATCACTATCATTTCTGCCACAGTTGTGCAAGGGCATTTTTGACCTCAAAACTCTGAAGAGTTAAGTGAGACAGAGGGGTTAGCAGGTTATATTTGGAGCGAGAAGTTTTGTGGCCTGGTCATAAAATGCACTGAGACTGGCAAAGCAAAGAAGTTTTAAAGATTCAAAATTTATTTATCATTTTACAGAAAAAGGACATGACAGCAGAAAAATCTGTTTGAAAATGACAAAAGGCCTTATGTAGGACAGTGTTTAGTTTATCATCTGTGCCACTGCAAAATCACCATGTGTCAAAGCATGGTATGAGAACCACAACCTTTGTAAATACAATCATCAATCAATCTTTCTAAGGTAATTAAAACAGAACTATTCTTATTTTCAGGTAATTGTACACAATTTTAATCATACTTATGAATATTTTATTCCACTTCTGCCATATTCTTCAACTGGATCCCTCTAAATTTAATACAGAAGATATACATTATCTTCAAGAGTCAATAAGTTTGTGATAATACTTTTCACTATAATGAAACTGTTTAAATTTTTATTTATTTATTTATTTATGTGATATTTTAAGCGTAAAGGATGTGTCAACAAGTCTCAGATTTTGTGGATAAAAACTGCCTTTTTGTCTTAAAGTACTTTTTTGTTGTTTTATTTTTTATGAGGGTAAAATTTGTAATGTCACTGACTGGTTAACTGTGATGCTGATTCCTAGGACGTAAAACTGTTTATCTGTGCCACCTAGCTCCACTGATGTAGACAGGGGATATGTCTTTTCCTGTTTTTAGAGATCATTATTCCACAATTAGCTCCTTTCTGATGTTGAGCAGTAGGTTGTTCTCAGTGCACATCTCTGCAAGAATGTTTATTTTCTCCTCATTTAATAGAGCTCCTTGAACTTGCAGAATTTCTGCTCATTAGGGTGGTGTCACCTGCATACTTTACAGTGGAGTTCTCTCCAAAGTTGAGGTAGAGTCATGGAGGCAGAGTGTGAACAGGAGGTGGCTGGGTACATTACCCTGGGAGACTTGGAGAATTAAGCACTAGACTGGAACAGGTGTAACTGTGCATGTTAAATACTAGCATTAACAATAAACTGTGCACCACAAAGTTCAAAGTTGTAAATATGAAAGTGAAGTTCATTTTTATCTGTGTGAACTAAACTTTAAGCTGGCTCATGTCAAATGCCAGCTTAGAGCACTGTTGCTTGGGGCAACATCTGACATGGTGGGTGTGTTGGTCGGAGTCAAGGATGCGTCGTGTTCAGTGTTCAATTTTTCTGGAAATCTGCAAGCAACAATATGCCTGTTCTTACCAGGCAGGTCCTTACCAGGCAGGTTTAGAGCTGACACTGCACCAGAGTTTTTGCCAGTGTAAATTTGAGAGAACTGGACATTGAAACATGTTGTCTGCTATTACAACTATTAGATTTAAAATGCACAGTTAGATACTTATCTCCACCTTATACTAGACTCAAACTTGGCTAAATGTGGACTTTTAATTTCTAGAGCACTTGGACTGTAACTGATGTCTCACAATAATATAGTACAAACAGTTTATATTGAAAGGAAGGGAAGACAAACAGAGAGGGCTAAATGGAAACATGGACAGAAAGGATGACTATATAACTGAAAAGAGAATAATCCAAAAAAAAGAGTAAAGGTACAAAAAGAAAGACAAAGAGAGTAAATGTGGAAAGAGTAAAAAGACAGAGACAGAGAGAATAAGAGAAAAAAGAAAAAGGGGAAAAAAGATCAGAGAAAGATGGTCTATTTCATTACTTCCTAAAAAGATAAAAAGGCACAATTACCAAAAGGCCTTGTGGTCTGTCCCCCCCCCCCCAACCCACACACACACTCCCCATCCTATTCTTATTATAAAGCTCTATCAAGGTGGCAGCACTTTCTTCTGTCTAGCCTGAATGTTAAAGGTCAGGCCAGTGATCAAGCCAGTAATTAGACAGACCTGGGAAGAGGAACTCCATCACTGCATGTCACCCTCTTCACATGAACAGCGAGGAAGCCAGTTGCGATTTCTTATCCAGCTACAGATGAAGCTTGTGCCTCTTTTTATTTTAGAAGAAAACAAGTAGAGACCTCAACTCGGTGGTTTGCCTTTCTTACTGCCTTTAATCCACTACTATTAGCTTGTAAGCCTATTAAATGTCTAAGAACCTTAAGACAGAGGGCAAAAGAAGTGGAACCTCTGAGAGAATGAAGACCAGGAAAGGCTTTTAATGTTGAGTAAGGAAGTGTGTGGGAGTTTATCTTTTTCTGAATCTTTTTTTTACACATTTGGTAGATATAATAACATAAACAGCAAGGTAACATAATGCAATTTAATACAATATAAAATTGTTACCATGGTGACAGCATAGCATGCAGATCCTGCAGTCAATTGTCACCTTAAACTGGCAAAATTAGTTTGAAAAAATTTGGTTCCTGGTCAGGCTGCACCTGCTTACAGTAATAGCCTAGTAGCACCTCTGTGATGGTTCAGCTTCATTGTTTCTCAGAGAAGAATCTTTAGGGAAACAAGTAGTAAAATCCATATGGTCAAGAGGATCTCATTGCTTTTCCTGCTTTTACGCAATCTATGAATACTTGTGAAAGAAAAATATCTTTTACCACAGATGCAGGGCTCAATAGAGCTGTGGGGACTTTCTAAAAAGGTTTTCTAGCTAGCTGAAAAGGGTGACAGGACAGGGCCCAAAAAGTGCTAGCAGATCTAAATGGAGTTCAGGCCAGTGAAAGCATCTCATGGACTTAGTTAATCTCCTTGTGCCTAAGTGGCCAGCTAATGCTCTAGCCAACATAACACCTCATGGACAAAAAACAACACCTAAATAAGTACTATCTGCTTATAAATACTCCACTTATCAGAGGTGAGGTGATTTGGGAGTTTCTACTTACTAATAAGCCCTTCATCTTTAAGGAATATTTCCCTTAGCTACGGTCTCCATCTCCTTACACAAAAGAGCTGTCTTCCAGAGAAGTCTCAAAGTGGAGTCCTGTTTCTGCACTCTACAATCAGTTGAGCTTGACTTCACTTGCAACTAATCTACACCAAACCATTTGGCAAAAACTATTCTATTTGTATCAACTAAACAAAATTTTCTTTTTTGTTACCAGTTTTATCCAGTTTTAAACTGGCTAAAGTTTCTCTTTTATCTGTCTGGTTGTCTTAATGTATTCAGAATAGATTAATACTAACATATGCCAAATTTTGTATTGATCGTGATTATAAAGGGTGTGAAAGACCAAGCTGAAAGGCATTTGGAGCCATGAGCACATTTTCAAATTAGGTTTTAGTGGACATGACCACAGAAGAGAGAATAGGTTTCATAAATAAAAACACACTGCATTCTCATAACTCATTTTGGCCTTGAATGTTGCACAAATGATTGTGTCAAGTGAGTGACTCCTGTATAATGACTGCAGCAGAATTCTCCCCCAGATAAGGTATGGACACAGATCATCATTGGTAATGATTCTTTGGTTATAATTTGGGTTTTCTAAAAGTCTGCAGAAGGTCCCCTTGAGCCCCCCAGTGACCTGATTACAGTAAACTTGGTTGGGATAACCCCACAGACTTTAAGAGAAAGCACACAAGTCTGCAAGCCTGGAAATGCAGCAAGTCTGCATATTTGGTTTTTGATAGTTGGCAGCTCCATTTAACGTGAAGTAATTAATAGATAGTAACTATAATAGGCATGTACCTTTTATTACTATTCATTTTGTAATTACAATTTTAATCTTTTTATTGTTATTACTGCTGTTATGCATATCTCTCTCCCTTTCTCTTGCTCTCTCTTTCTCACCCCAACAAGTTTTGGTAGATAGCTGTCCACCTTATGAGCCAGGTTCTAGTCAAAGTGTTCCAAGAAAGTTTTTTATTGCCTCAGCTAGCAAGTGCCTGCTCATATTGGCATTGTTGGCATTATAAAAATTGATTCTGTTTTGTAGAGTAAGGCAAAAAAAGAAAGAAAAAAGGAAAAGGGACGGATCCAGCTGGTAAGAAGTTGTGCAAGAAATCACTGTCTAATGAAATCAATTAACAAAGTCACTGCAACCACAGATAATTACATAATAACATATGTAATCCCACATTTAAAACTATAGGACCAAATGTTTAAAGATCCAGAAGTAATGCAAAATGTGCTGTTCTGTTATGGAGCATACTTTGGCTTGAGGAGATTCTAGCAGCAGGTGAGTTTTTAAGTATACAGTATGGCCTAAAGTCAAGTGTACATTTTACCATCACTGGTCATTCTGGTAAGAATGATGGAACAATGTATAGTCTTTTTATTTAGTCTATTTATTTAGAATCAGGGCCCCATGCAGGTCAGTCAACTTCCTTTAGATCAAACTTGTTAAACTATATCTTCGTAGTTCTCTGGGCACAGTCATGGTGGAAAAGATTGTTGCAATGTCTTCAGTGTCCAGTATCACTGAGACCCCTAATTAGAACTACAGAGATTAATTAATGGCACAAAATCCCTTAAAACAAACCCAGACCATTGTCCCTCCTCCTCTACACTCTGCATTTTGCCAAGTAACTGTCCCCTGGCATCAACCCAAACCCAGATTAATCAATCAGATTGCCAGAAAGTGAAGAGTGATTCATCACTCCAAAGAACACACAAGGTTAACTGTTATTCATGTTCAAACAACAGGGCCGTTGTCTTCATTAACTATTGATAGCAATATACAACAATAATGGTCTCAGCCATTTCAGGTAGTTCCGAAACATCTGTCTGGAATCTAGTTCTTGTTGTATTTCCACTAAAAGAGACAACATAGCTTGGTCAAGAACATGATGACATTTTATATCTTTACTATTGGTGTGTTTAGTAAGATCTGCTCTCTTGAACATTCTCAAGTGATCCATTCTCCCAAACTAGGTCTAGTCTTGCCAACATGACCTCAGATGTGACATGGCTATGATGACATTACCACTGTAAAAGTAACTTTACACCAAAATTAGCACATACATGCAGATGTTTGAAAAATGGGTAAACCAAAAAAAAAAATTAGGCAATTAAAGGTCTTTGTCAGTAGCAATTTTGATTCTCTGGCTTTTGTTTTTTAAAAATTTATTAATTTATTTTTTTCTCGGTGTTAGGTTGAACATCAAATATATGTCATTTAAAACACGAGGGCAGTAAACAGCACTGAAGACAGTGAGAATGTTGCTGCAAAGGGGCAAAAAATTTGCAAATCCAGCCGGGTGTCATGTTTACATCACTGCAGACTGGAGCTGGAGTCTAGAAATACCCATTACTAATTCACACTTTTGACCCAAGAAATAACTAATATTGTACAAGTCTCCCACTAAAGTAAAAGCTAGATGTTGGATGGTGTAACTTGGTACCTTTCCTATGTGAAAGGGTTTATACAAGTGGCGTCGTTAGGCCCCCCCAAAATATTCTTAAACCCCCTAAATAATTTGGTGTTGTTTTATTTAAAAAAAAAAAAAAAATTTATATATTTTTTTACAAAAAAATGCCGACATATTCAGTATTAAGTGGCCAGAATATGAGTTTAAATAAATAATCATATAACCTGTCATTATTCACTGAAATATGATCGTAAATCTGTCAGTTTCCTCTTTACTTCATTGTGTAAGGTAAACAGAGCCCCTTCAGTGCGTCGTTATCCAATCCATTCCACTTGCTCATATAGAGAACTCCCACATCACTAAAAAAAATCCAGTCCATGTTTTCCCTGTGACCTTGCTTGCCGTCGGTACCTGCAGCGCGTGCACATCTTTGAAGCACACAGAGCTGCAGAACAGCATGAGGAGAGGAACTAAAGGGATGGAGGAAAAATGGATATAAGAAGGTTTTTCAAGAAAGTAAGTATTCATCACTGCTGGTAGTAAAAATTAGTAAGCTCCAGCCCCAAGCTAACAGCAGAAAGTCCCATGTAATTAATAAACCAAAAGCTCCATGTGTGACAAATAAAAACCTGGCTCGCACACTATAGACAATCTCTGCGTAAGTCTTACCTTTGTTGTTTTGCGGTCAAAAGTTACATTCCAGCTCTAAAAGAACGCTGCTATTTATCTAGCTAGTTAGTCTGAAATGCATCGTGAAGGTCTTGGTTATTTTTAGAGTTAAGTGTGCACTCTTTTTACCATATACTATCTTTGGGGTGACTTTCTTCTGGAGCATCAGCTGCGTTTCTCACTTTAGGCATGGATGAGAACAGGAGCTGAGCTCATTCACGTATGATTATCATCAGTGGATAATAATAATAATAATACACTAATAATAATCACCCCACCACCCCTATTGACCTGTAGGAGTCAGGGCAGAGGAGCACAGAGAGTGAGAGGGGAGAGACCTCCACTGGAAAGGTGAGTAGGAGAGTAATGATTAGAAAGTGGAGAAAGCCAGGATATGTATATATACATGTATGTGTGTGTATAAAACATTAAAAACGTTAATTAATTAATTTGATTATTTAAATTAAATATTATGTTTAATTTATTATTCAATTATTTAAATTATTGAAACGTGCGCTGCGTTCGCTCACATCCTGTGCATCTCCTGGGGGCTAAGCCCCCCCTGTCCTTAAAACCTAACGCCCCTGGTTTATATGATAGAGAGGTGAGTTGGCAGTTGAATACCTACAATACCTTCTCATTAAAAGCAGCAGGCTTGATTGAACATACTGAACTGGCACATGTTTTTGACTGTATAAAACAACGAAGTAAATCATTAAAACCAGGACAACCTTTGAAATGACAGTTATTGAATTACTATATACTTCCACTACCCTCCACTTCCAGAACAAAAATTTACAGCACTTCCAGCAATTTTTTCACATCATCTGCATTCATTCAATCAGAAATTTGCAGTGTGGTGTTTTCAATAGGAGTGATTTCTACACCTCCCTTCCTTTTTACCCTTACCAGTGATTTTGGACTGGATATTATCTTTTTTATCCCTTAATTTTCTGTCCCAAACTTGATAGCTGCTTTGCTTGCATTTGATAGTTAAATGCACTTAGTAATTTCTCATTAGCTTTGCCTTTAGGGTGCAAATGTCCACTCGACAACCTGTTCTGCCCATTCATGATCATCACCTGCTCTCCCACCACTGCCTGCAGGACAGATTATTGCCCTGGCCCTGCTCTTTAGATGATTATAGTCCACCCGAAAGGCTGTGTTGTTGTTGAGGCAGTGGTGAGCAATCTCCACCGAAAGGCCAGTGTCAACTATGGTTGGGACGATCAATACAGAGGAAGCCCGCCTGAAGGTCAGACGCTCTAATGAGAATGTTGTTATTGTGAATATTCATCTTTTGAATGTTCACCCTTAAGATCAGGTCATCAATTACATATGCACATAGACATTAAGCACCAGTGTAGTATAATACATGCAAGAAAGCCTACAATAAGGAATCTTCTCACACAACCACACATCAAATGCGCAATAATGATTTCTGTTACTCAAAGAGTAACATTTGTTACATTATTTTTGGCAGTTGATCAGGTCACATTTACTTCTCTAGTGAGTACTGAGTCAAAATAAACTAATGTGCATTCACAGCAATGAAAAAACATGTCAAGCAATGAAAAATGGTAACTCTTTAATGTGATTTCATGTGTATTTATACAACAATGAAGCTTAGTAGCACAGAGGAATCAAATGCAGTGAAATATCAGGGTTTCAGCACACCTTCAAGCACACCTCTCTGATATGTCATGCATTCTCAGGTTTCGATATTTTCTCTTTTTTTGTCTTTTTCTGTGTACCTCGACTTCACAAAACAACCATATTTTAAGAGGAGGTAGAAAACAGAGAAAGACCAGACAGCAACCCTTCAAAATGTCAGGACCGTTAATAAAGAATGTTTAATAAAGAGCATAGTGGAAGTTTTTCTCCAGATTCTCTGTTTAGTCTCTGTGTAAGTGTGTGATTTTCTATGTAGGAGTTTGTGGTGTGACAGTATTTGTACATCTTTATCTATTTGCCATGCATTGTCTGCATATTTTGTTGTTCTTGTTGTTGTTTTATATTTAAAAAGCTACATGTGTGTCTCTAAGCTATGCAGCAAATGCACATCCAACTTTCAACAAATAACCATATAGAGGCCCACAGGATATATAAAATCAACCAGATCCAAAGTGAATACATTTTTAAAAAATGTCTAAAGTTGCTTCTTTAGTTCTAAAGTGAACATAGAAAGAAATTTAAGGAACAGCCAAAGAAAACAATGTTTCCAGGGGGAAGGGAACCTAGGGCAATACATTTAGAACTGACTTTGTCCTCTCTAAAAACAACAAAAAACTCAAGATCTAATTCTGTTTCAAGAATTCAAAGTAATTGGTTACAATGTGGGAAAAATGTTGGTCTTAGTTTTACTTTGGCAAACACAACACATACTTGAAGCAAAACTTGATTGAAATAATAAAAAGAGGGACCCAAGCACAGTGAAGAAGAGCACACAAGAGGATAAATAAAAGGTGTCTCTACAAGTGATGTCTGCTCATATTGAACACTTCCCTCTTGACTGTAGTATTTTGTTCAGTAAAGTTGTGATCCCTATCATGGTGTGTCCAATACACTGTGTCTTTATATAGTGGGTCAGCCTCGAAGGAATCTATACACTTTAAAATATGTGGACATGCTATATTGCAGATGCAGCAACTCTTGTGTTTGATATTTTCAAGGGAGTGGATAAAAAGTATAAAAAATGATGACATAATGCTGTAGCAATATGCTCAACATAAGTCTTTGGGCGCTTTCACACCTGCCTTGTTTGGTCTGGGCTTTTGGATTTTTCAGTCTAGCCTGGACCAAATTACAGGTGTGAACACTCCCGGAACTATGGTTGGGACTGTTGTCGAAGCAAAATATTGACCAAAGAACTGGACCATTGTCCTTCTGAAAAGTCAGGGCTCGATTAGTTTTAAGTGAACCATGGTTCAGTACACTTTAGTGAGAACACAATCAGACTTAATTTAGGGCATGATATAGGAAGCAAGCAGTAAATGTTATTTAACATTAACTAAATACCTTAACTCACCTTTATGTAATAAGTACACAGCGAACATATCATAGGCATCCATAATGGCCTGCCTTCTCAGTTGGTACTGTGTTGTACATGCTCTCTGAATTGTGTGAAGCTATTCCACATAATGCACACAATTCAAATGTGCTCACACTCCACTGTTTTGATTTGGTTGCAACATTAAACAATTATTCGGAAAAAAAATTATATAAATAACACCTAATATCACAGTTAATAAAGCAATCACAATATGTCAATGGGGCTCCATTGTCATTATCTGACATAAGTGACTTCCCTCCCAAGTTTTCTGACCAATCGATGAACGACCTGTGTGATTGCATGTCATTTATTTACAAATTTTGGTTCGTTTAACATAGGACAGTGTGAACACTAACCAGACCAAAACTAAAATGTAACAATGTAACATTTTTCTCCTTTGGTCAGGACCTATATGTGTGAAAGCACCCTTAGAAATGCAGGCCGATAGCTGGCAGCTAGCCAGTGTACACATAGAAGCATGTCAGTTTGCACTCCTACATTTAGCTAGGACTGCCATTTCAGTTGTTTATGAAAAGCTGACTGCTCTTTACTCTGTTTCTTAAGTGTCCAGGAAGTCTGGGAGTTTGGTACTTGAAATAAACAGCTTGTTCCAACACTTTATTTATGGAAAATCCAGTTTAGTACTCATAGAATGTCTAAATCCACCTGAGACATATCACAAGTTTGGGGTGAATGTCTTACAGTGGTGGATGTTGTGTATACTGAACCATGTCAAAACCAACAAAAAGTATATCAACATATCTGGTACAGGACAGAGAAGCCTTAACATGTCCTTATGCTTCTAGTAAATGCAAATTGTAATTATTTACTTTTTAAAAAATCTTTAAATTATGTGTTTGTGACATTTCTAGGCATCAGGTTTAGATTAGTAGGCCTTTAGCCCCTAAGCAACAACTGTGCATAATGTGGAAGCTGTGAGGTTGGACAATAGTTTAAAAACATAGCAACCAGTTACATCCTGTGACCTGTCATTTTCTCTCCTGCTCTGTCATGGATGTCATATATCATGGATGCATACTGTACTTTCGATGTGTGTATGTGTGTGTGTGTGCGTGTGTGTGGGTGTGTGTGTGCGTGTGTGCGTGTGTGCGTGTGTGTGTGTGTGCGTGTGTGTGTGTGTGTGTGTGGGTGTGTGAGTGTGTGTTTGGAATAGACGATAAGTTGAAAAAAATAATAAATCCTTCATTCCTCGAATATTTGTCATGACCTATCAAGTACCCTCAGTTTTTGTATATGTGGTGTTCATGTTTCCCTGTGTTTACCGTTTAATTTTTGTTACCACTGTCTTATTTTGTTGCTGAGCCCATGTAATGTCAAGTTTTACTCTTTTGTGATTGCTTGCCCGTCTCTGTGTCTTTCACCCGTGTCTCATTGTCTCCCCTGTCATAGAGTATTGAAGTTCTTGTCTTCTCTTCATTTGATATCATTTTTCTTGTTCTGCTTCTCTTTGTCATGTCTTGCCATGTTTTGTTTTTCTCATATATTAGTTCAGCACTTCCTGTTTCACTCTGAATAATTCCCCTTTGCGTTCAGATTACTTCCTGTCAAGTTGCACCTGCGTCTCATTGTCCTCCCTCCTCAAAGTGTATTTAGTCTGTATGATCCCTGCTCTCTGTGCCTGTTCGTCTTTTCATAGCCACACATGTTCCAGCCTTAGTATTTTCTTGTGTAGTCTCGATTCTGGTTTGTGACTTTGCCTGAAGCATTTACCAAATGAGCACAACAAATATGATTTGGAGATACAGTATGACACTATCCATCCAAATCATAGCGTTCCCTCTTAAAAGACATGCTTGGTTCAATAAGACCTGGATAGAACAACATCAGAGACATTTTCAGAGCCTTTCCAATAACAAATTAAAAGTAACAAAGACTTGTGCGGTAGACACTGATTTCTATTCTGCATGTTATGAGAGTTGGCAACATAGAAAAAACTTTTCAGAAAGTGTCTGGCATAGGACTGGGCTGCAGGTACTCCTAAAGTGCTTTAGTGCTAGTGAGAGGGCTTAGCCCTCTTTTTTAATTGTGCTATCGTGTGGCTGGTATTTTCAACATTCATGGCAATGCCAATCTCTTTGCAAAAGTAAAGTTGAATTTGGTTGTAGCTATCACCTCAGCCTCACCTGTTTCACTCATCACAATTCACAATCACACATGTACACACACCGAAGAGGGAGAGGGTCAAGAAGACCTTACGCAAAAATAAGGAGGTGAACTACAAAAACTTACATTTGGTGGCCAAAATCAAAGCAAAATGAGAGGAAATAACACAACTGATAACAAATGAAAATATCTCTCTGTGACTGCTGGATCTGCAACTGAGCAACTATTTGCGAACAGGTTTATTAACTGACAGGGTGACAATATGTCAGTCCTGTGTTCAAAATGTGTTTGAGTTGAGGGCAAAAAAATGTTAAAGGGTTAAAATCTTTTCCAGGACATCAGGAACTAAGTAACATGGTATGACACTGGCATTCAGCAGAAATTCAGTCAAATTCAGAAACACACATGCTGGAAGAGTCAACACCAACATTCTTGTCAAATGTCATTTGTCCAAGCTTGTAAATAATAACTGTTAGTCTCTTAAGTTTCTCTGGTGGCACACAACACCATCTGCTTTTTCCTCCAGAATCTGGAGGCAATATCCATAATACTGCTTTTGCTTGTGTAGAAAGACAAGCAAAGAGAATGAGAGGGAAAGGAGAGAGAGAGAGAGACAGAGAGAGTCACATAAAATGAATAAAGGCAAAATGAAAACGATAAATCTAAATTCAGAGCCAAAGTATGATATTGTGTTGATTTCCCACCATTTAGAGGCAAAAAACTGTTGGTGTTTTCTATTGATCTTAGAGAGAGAAGTGGTGTCGGCTGGTTGTTTTATTCAGTTGAACTCAAAAGTGGAAGAACATCAGAAAGAAAAACAAAACAGTTGCAGAATTAATCGTTTCAAAAGAATTGTGAGACTTTCGATAGCTACAATGTTAATTTTGCCCAGAGACACTTAGACCATTTTGGTAATTTCTTCCCCCCACAAAGAAATGCGTAAAGTACCCTAATTACAATTCCTAGTGAGCAGTGTGTGTGTGGGGGAAGATAGGGGGAGATTGTGTGTGTGTGTCTGAATGGTGGGTACATATGTGTGCATTTCACACAAATGTACACACACGCTTCGCAATTAATTTCTGTGATTTCCTACCAGTTCTTTTACAGGCTTTTTAAATGTCATCTGCTCCTTTGATTGACATGCAAATTTGTGGCTGGCAGAGGCTAAATGGGAAGGCAGGTTGAGTGAACCAGATAAGGGCATTGTTTCAAAGTTATAGGCTTAGGGGGTTCACTGGGTTTAGGGAAAAGCTTAACCCCTGCCATGCCACCCACTATGCATATTGGTTAGACATATCAAACCTTTATGATTTATGTATCATTAGTTGTTGAGTCTTCCACTTATTATAGGTTTTCTTCAAGTTTTAGTCAACAGCTCAGTGTCAGAGTCTCCTAAACCTGTAGTTAAGCCCAATAATATCTTAAAGGTGCAATCCATGAATATCGTGGGTAAACATTAATCAGAAGTTATGGCGTAAGCTCCAAATGGAATCAGTCCAACTTCCTACTTTCCTGGAATACAGCATTTAGACATCTGAGGGAGAACTTTCTGCAGTAATAACTTGAACCGTGCAAGCTTGTTACTAAACCTGCAAACATGACAAAGCAACAGTAACACAGTTGTGGGTTCCCAACCCATCCTACCTTTTCCCCACTTTTTAGTTTTGGTGGTTGAGAGTGGCAAAGCTGGGATCATGTGGGACTATTTCATCATGATGAGCTGGTGCTGGGTAAACAAAAGAAAACTGAAGTGGTAGAAAAGGAAGGAAAACACGTCAAAAGTGGTCAACGTAACAATTCCGGGTAAAACTAGGAAAGAAAACCATGAGAACTTAAGCAAATATCAAACACTAAAGAAAGAACTACACTGAATGAAGAAAGTGAAATTCACCATGTTGCATTTGGTATAAGGAGCTACTGAGGGGCACCATCTCCTAAACTGGAAGAGAGACTCCAACAGATTCCAAGAAAATGAAACACTAGAGAAATGCCCAGGGCTACTGGAAGGTAAAACTGACATTTATCCCCATGCTAATAGAAGCACTGGGGACTTCATCTGGGACCTGGGAACTCTCCCTGAGCTAGGAGTAGTATATCTGTCGTTTTTTAATGACTGTTTATCTCCACTACCTCATTGTCATCACCATGGTTGATCTGAAAGGGCAGTTGATAGTATGTGGCTTTATTAGAAAATCAAAATGTCAAGGTGCTCAACCTCCTTTTGATGGTTTTGGTCATGCAGCTCCTCAACTCCTGATACAAACTAATCACTTGTTGCTGAGAACAGACAATTTTATGGCAATTGACATTGATAGAGAGGGTAAAGTCAGGTAAGTACTTCTTTTGAGGTTGGCAAAGATCCTTTCACTGTGTTTCCATATATGGCATGACCAGAAATGCAGTCTCATTTATTTCTTCCACTTTATCTCCTTTCCCCTCTGCTGGAGATGGTGACACAGAAGTGACTAACAGTCTTCTCCATTGCCCCAGATGGCTACTCTGTGATACTTCAAGATGATAGAAATTTTGGCAGCCATACCATGGACTATCCCCTAGTTTCAGAAGTTTGTGTCACAGGGTGCAGGACAGATAGACACAGTGCTTACACTTGGCCAACATACTAGGATTTGGCCCTAGAGGGGCAGTATAACAAGGGTAAATGGACTGTACTGATTGCAAAAAAAGAAACACAATAGGGGTATAAGAAGGATCCTCCATTGTCTGTTATAAGGTGGTAGTTTGGACTTTAAGATGTGCAAGGAAAAGAGTTTGGATCCCCTGACTTGTGAAATTCAGATCAATCCTTTTTTTATGTTTTTTTTTTGTTTTATTATCAGGGAACTGTCTTGTTACATGTGTGGCACAAGCAGATCACTCGTTCAAGTGAATGCAGTAGCCATCTGCTTGTGCCACGAGTGCTCTGATAACAGACCTGTCTATTTCTTGCAGTTGGTGGCTTTAAGATCTTGAGGTGCTCTTTTTGGTTAAAAGTAATAGAGCTAGATAATGTTTGCCCTACCCAGACGGGAAAGTTTCTCCTCAGACTCTATTATGATCTGCTTCTTATCAGGAATCAGGAAATCGCAAATGTGCACGCACCAGTAGTCACAAAAATATATGTAACTGGTTCTGATGATGATCAAGCCATGTAAGCAATTTTGGCATTGATTCTCCCCTTCTGACAATCCCAGCAAAATTCAGATTATTTAAATTTTTCTATGGATTATTTTGTCAGATTTTCCTGTGGTGTGAGGTGAGCTAAGAGTGATCCAATCTGCTTAGAAAAACATTGAGGCTGTGCCCATCTCAAATTGTAAACATTAAATACATCTGTAAATTTTATCATTATATGTGGAGTCTCTCACATTCTCAAAATCAGGTTAGATTTTAAAAATCTTTAATGTGGGCCTAGCTAAACTTGGACTACTTCTGAAAGCTTTTGCTTGTGCTAGAAACTTCCAGATTAATGTGCAGCACTCCATATGTGCACAATAGGAAAAGGCTCTCAAATCTTTAAGTATGTCTAATACAAGCAGGGTCTCCTTTTGTGGTCTACAAACAGTCCATAGGAATGTTGTTGGCTCTGTTAATTGATGTGTGGTGTGTTTGTTCATACTGTAATATCTCTTAAAAATGTTGGGCTAGAATAAGGAAGAGTCAGTGCTCACCAGAAAAACTCAATACCGGTGAAAAAGGTGGTATTAATGTCTCCTCTTTCAAACTCATGGAATTCAGTAGAGGGCTTTGTCTGTTCTTATTGAATAGGGTTACAAAGTTGGAACCTTTCTCACTCAATAAAGTGTTAAGGATTGACTTAAACATGCAACAAGGAACTTTTAACTGGTTATGAAACAAACTGATCTAAATGACGTTTTAATATGACAAAAATATGATGAAAATATTAACCAATTAACTCATATGCATGGATTATCTTTATATAACTTTGTAAGATTTGCTATTACTTAAATTGTAAATACAGTAGTTATTCTTTACATTTTGCTGGTCAAATTTAAATATTATACTTTTTTCATAATAGAGTACTGAGAAAGAATTGAGGTGTCTCACTGCTTGAAACTAAACCGTTGTCTTCTTTCATTCTGTTATTTCTCGAAAATGGGAGAAATTAATGCTTTATCATGAGATCAACAAAAGTTCAGTCAAGACCATCTAAGTCAAAGAACTTTAGTGCAATGACAATTACAAGCTTAAAATTTTGCAGTGAGGCTCTGTTCTGGGATCTCCCTCCTCTTCCACAGGCATATGTGGAAAGCATGAGGCAGGGGGAGCACGCCTCCTGGGTTTTCCATGTTGGCACATGGCTCTCAGCTTCCATACATTACAAGTCAGTCATGTCAGTTTTATTTATATAGCATCAAATCACATCATAAATTTTTCTCAAAACTTTTCATATAGAATAGGTCTAGACTACATTTTACTACTAAAATTTTTAAGAGCCAGCAACTGAAAGCAATTAGTGCACCAGCAAACACTCACTGATTGTGTACAGAAAAACTTACTTTTAACAGGCAGAAACCTGAGATCCAGACTCAGATGGACAGCCATCTGACGGGACCGTTTGGCATAAGACTTTTTGACATTAAATCCTCTTTATTAAAAATGTCTAACAGAAAAGATTTGTAATCACTTACAACATTTTTTTACCCAGTTCTAATATAAGTAGTTTCATTAGCTACATCAAGGGCCACCACTGGAGACAGCAAGATTAACACAAATATAAAGGTACTTGTTGGCGCTTCACTTTGGATTCAAAAATATAGAAAAAAAAAAAGTTTCACTTGAATTCAAAACTATTATTTGTTTCTGTAATTTTTAACAATAGCTTGGATGTTTTAAAGTCATTATTAGAAATTCATGATAATTTCCCTAATATTTGAAGAAAATGAAAAAAGAGAAAAGCTTCTGAATACTCCTCAATAACGATTACTTACTCACATGTTCACTTTTTTATTTATTGTAAGAGGGCTACTATCATATGGTCAAGTTTCTAATTTTTTTCCACTTAGTCATGTTGTGTTAAAAATCACATACATATGATATTTATCTATCAGTACTGGCTTTTAGAAATTGCATTCAAAAAGTCTCATTAAACCAAAGCCTACCCTGCATGCTTATAATGGAAAAAGTCACTCTGATTCTGGCTTCACACATTATGGATGTATACAAGAAGGCAAGTATCCAAATGCACACACACATGCATACACACACAAAATCACACACACACTAAATCACACACACACAAACATCTAGAGAAACTGGCACTCACATAAAACGAAAAATGTCTTGCACTTTTAGAAGGGCCTAAAAGTGCTGGTTCGATAGCAGATGTTGAGAGTGCGGCTCAGCTAAGAGGCTTTTTATTGATCTGACTACTGCATTTTGAAAGAAAGCAGAAATATGTTGATGTTAGATTCAGATGGGGAGAGCAGAAAAGGCAGAATTAACAGAGACGGTAAAAGTAGTACCACCCTGAAGCTGCATAAGAGAACAGAGAGCATAAGCAAAACAGGCTTTGTTCTGTATTTTGGCCTCTTAGTTTAACACAAGAAAATCATTTAACTATAATCAGTAAGCTGTCTAGTGTCTTTGATTCTTGACATTTTATAAGATATTTTAATTGACTTCTTCCATGTGGCATGCTTGTCTGATTAAATTCAGTTTAACATGATAAAAAAAATGAACCAATGTGGGAGCAAAGATGGCTAATTCATTGTTTTTTCGTAAATCGATTGTAAAATTACACCGCACTTTGACCACTTGTTAATGAGTCCTGTCCTAAGAACTTGCATTCACACCCTAATGGCATGTTCATACACCGATGGTACAGCCATCAGGAGCAATTTGGGGTTCAGTGTTTTGCCCAAGGACCCTTTGACATGTAGACTTTGTGGAAAGAAAATGAAGAATGGCAAACTATTGAAAAAGTTTCTTTAGTAAAATTTAGAATGTGATATGTCTGTCTTGGCTAAAGCATCCACTCATGAATCATCTACTGCACATCATTCTTTATGCTGCATGTGAAAAAGTAGCTATTTTGATTCCTGGTGTTATTTTAGTATCCACCAATTGGGTTGGGCCCTAACCCAATCAAATGCCTGTTGATGCTTTACCAGACCACAGTAAGCACACAATACTGTGCTTCACTTAAATTTGATGACACTGAACTTCCACATGTGCACAAAAACATACTTTTCACTACATGAAGCTTATTTCAAATTTAAATGTAGTCATTTTGATATTGCTCAAATCATTTAGCTTGCATCCACTACAGTACAGAAATAGCACTTAATGTTGCTAGGCATTATGTGAATGCTAATGATTGGAGTTATTTAAAGCATTATGCAAAGTAAAGTTGCCTCTCATGATAAAGGAATTCAATGTGATTGCATTCTAGTATGAGTGAATATTAATAAAGCAAATAATACCGTTGCTTAAAATAGGGTCTGATGACATAGTTAAGCTATTGCGTCAAAGCCATTGTCAACTGTTAAAATATTAAAAAAGCAAAATATTTGAAGAGTATTAAGAGTACATTAAATTTAAATGAATGCAGAATGCAGCTCAAAAATGTGTCTCCTTTCTTTTGTCCACACTATTGTGTATTTGCTGCTGTATATGTTTAAAATTCATTAGCACACATGCTGTTTTCAGGAAGACTATATGGAAGTCAGAGACATCTGCTGATACTCTCTTTCACAGTATAATATATTTAGAATTCAGTTTCATCTTGTCCATCTATTTCAGCCAAAAGTCATGCACACAATCAAATTTATGTCATAATCCCCTGCTTAGAAACTTTTGAAATGTCCTGCTTTCTCCAAGTAACTCATGTCCTCCACCTTGTGTGGGCGTCCATTTTTGCTTTGACATCTCCCTTTTGAGTTGTTCGTCTCTCTCTCTGACAGGGTTAATGAGATGGCAGTACAGAGGCCATTGCCGCTCTAGTGTTCCTTATTTATGCTAAATCTTAATGTACTCAGTGTGCCTGGGCATTATTTAACACCATGCCCTTGGGCTGCTGCTGTGTCTTTATTCAATTCACTGAGGTGGTGGGAGGTCAGGGACTGCTCTGTGCTTCTAAGTCAAACAGCAAACAGAGAGAAAGACTCCATCGACTTCCCTGTGCATTCTTGTCCTCTGTCCTTTTTCCTTGCTACATACTTAAGTTTCTGCATTTCTTCATTCAGATAGCTGCTGATAAGGTTTGATTTATGAGGGCAGGCTCTTTGCCAAGAATGAATCTGTCCATGACTTCCTTTGTTTTCTTTTTTCAAGCTAGCTTGGTGTGTGCGTGTGTGTATGTATGTGCATTTGTGAGAGAGAGAGACCGCCTCTGCACTTTTCTTGTGGATACGAATGGAGATATTTCCCATAGCAAAGTTCAGCAAGAAGCAATATGTGACAAATGACGCCTATGGAGAAGTTTTACAGGAAGAATTTTTTTTTTTTTTAATAAGACTGAGTCTACAGCCAGCAGTGGCTTTTTAAGAATGTACTGCAATTTAGACTAAATTGCAGGGTGGATGTTCTTGTCCAAAGTGTAGTTTTAAGCTGTAGCATTCCTGGTAAAATGATTTCCTTAATGATTTCCTT
This sequence comes from Acanthurus lineatus, assembly GCA_029814665.1. Lineage (NCBI taxonomy): Eukaryota > Metazoa > Chordata > Actinopteri > Acanthuriformes > Acanthuridae > Acanthurus > Acanthurus lineatus. The sequence continues at coordinate 16,583,651 of JAPZDV010000013.1, forward strand.
AATGTTCTTTTCCTGGTCCATGACCTTTAATATCCATCAAAACTATGCTGATTGGGATGAAATGATTGTACAATCACCACTGTCATAGACCAAATCACTTGCTTAGAGAAAATGATCTCTTACTGGTGCCTGAGAGTGATGTTGTCAACTCTACTGTGATGGTGATGTATTGAGGAGGAGTGGATGCAAGCGTTGGAGGCTGGGCCCTCTTCATTTCCCAAAAGGTTTCTTCATGGCCATGTGATGGCATTGATTTGTATATTTGAACATTTATTTGGCTTGGCCAAAACAAACAGTTCTGGAGCTGGACTAGGACTTGACTGTTGCCAGGCAACACAAACAACGACAATATTCTGACATGCTAGTTTACTTTACACATTACAGAAGGCCATTTAACATCATGTACAGTTCTCTGTATATTTCCATTTATTGTGCAACCATTTGAAGTATGGCTTTCTGTGTTAGCTTCACTTGTGCTCCTCTCTAATTTGTCAAGGTCAGCTGATGACATATGAGCACACCTGGAGCTTTGCACGGAAATATCCTGGCTTCTTCCTCTACTTGTTCTCTCCTTTCATTCTCTATCTCAAATGTTATATCTGGAAAAATGTGCATCTTTTCGGTGCAGTTCATTACATTGAAGCATTAAGCAGGGAACCAACAGTTACTGTAATTAGCGATCATTAGAACACCTGTTAAGCGCAGTGATACATAAGTTAAACATCCCAGAGATGTTGTACTCCATATCAGCACTCATGGAATACCTTTTATCCAATCAGATAACTTGGTTGGCACTATTTGTTATATAATCGCCAATAGTTTTCTGTATGTCATTACCGACCCTGCTTATTCCAAGTTCCTTTCGACTTATGTCCTTTATTTATCTTTTATATTAAGCTACTCCCTCTTCAGATGGTATTAACATAATATCTTTTGTATTTTCTGTATTTTTAACTTGGTCCTAAGTCATAGGAGGCAAGTGCCAACAGGTAATATGTGAGCATGCTCTTGACACATGCTGCATTCAGGTGACTTCTTTCCTCCAAACAATGCTGAGAATCTCTATAAGTATGCGACTGTTTTACTTTTTCCTCTGCAGTGCCTTTCTGTGAAATTGGCAAATTCCCTGTGCTTTCACTTAAAATGTCCCCTACTGGAAATGAGAGGCATAAATCACTGTGCATGTCTGGCACCAACGTGCCCGCTGTGTCACATCAGCTTGAATTTTTTACAACATGGAAGGAAAGCGGCAGGCCCGTTGACACTTTCCAGCCTGGGAGCTACTGTTAGTCAACCACTCATATCCATTTTTAATGAGCTCTCAGCCATGATATAGTGTAATTTCACCTCCAGGACCCAGTGATGCTATTTACTGTTAACAAGAAACAGCACAGCGTCGGCCAAATTCTTCCCGATTGGAGCGTTTATGAAATTCACAGGTTTATGACTTCGACAGGGTGTTGTGTGTTGTGTCTGTACATAGTGTGCGTGTGTGTGTTATTATAGCATTGTGATCCTTGAATGCTTCTTAAACAAGCCTTTGTTTAAGCACACTTAGATATATTTAAGCACAAATAAAACCTAAGAAGGCTATAGTATGTCGCTAACACTAATCTTTGACAATAGGTTCAATGAGTGAGAGGAGGAGATACTAGGTCTGTCCTACTGATAAAGCCCTTTGAAACAGTTTGGTTTTTAGCAAGATGAGGTAATTTTTGTACAGAAAAGTGACTCAAACTTTTCCAAACTGATCTGATACAGAGAACAAACTAAAGACAAACAGACTAAATGAGATAACTAATGACAAAAATGTATAGTTTTCAAATGACTTTACTGTAGAATTCAGTTTTGTTTTTTTCTAATAGCACTGAATTAAGGTTTTGGCTTGAGTTGACAGTTGAAACTCTCAGCTGTCAGCTGAATAAGTAGTTCAGAGTTTACCACCCATCTGGCAGATACTGGAAATGATCAGAGACAACCTTGCAAACAAATATGTAACAGCAATGTCTAATGACTCAAAGCCTGTGTTTTTTGGTATGACCTTTTCAACTTTATTTAGTGGCTGTTCTCATCTTAGTTATTTCATGAGGAGGCCTGTGATGATAATGCCCTGTAAGAGTGGGAGTGATTAGTCAGGCTTAGAGAAGCATGGTCTTACTGCACATTACGCTTGGGGATGTTGTGGTGGCTCTCAGGACTCATTCAGAACAAATCAGACCTTACTTTGATAACCACAGGTTTGTGCAGAGGTGTGAACAGAGTGTTATCTCATTCGCCAACTCAAATTAAGTGTTTGTATTCTCTCATGTTAGGGTATTCAGCTTTAATTTTTCTGCCATGGGGGGCGCTGTTTTTTGCTGTTCTTCACAGTCAGGACAATCATTGCCTAATCTGACTGCTCATATTAAAATGTTTTGCTCAACTCATTTACCCACAAGAAGCTCCAACTGCAAGGAGGAAAAGGACTTCCATGTTAAAGTTAAAATAAAAGAGGTCAAACAAACTGCAAGACAATATCAGTGCAGTCTTTTTTTATTTTATGCATTAAAATGGTAAGATATTTACATGTGACTTCCTCCAAATAGGTAAGAATATTATCACCCAGGAAACACTGGGTCATAATTTTACATCTTCTTATGTTGGGAAAGACAGCAGGTGATCGTTTTGCTGTTAGCTTTAGTTTAAGTCACCAGTCCAGAGTAGAACAACAGCCTTTTTGTTTATCAAAGGAAAAGCTATGTCTGTCTTTCTAATGAAGTAATAATTATCACTTAAATCTGTTGTTCACCGGCAAATCTACCAGAAATTAACAGATGTAATTGTTTTTAAGTAAAACAAACAAACAAACAACGATCAGTACTGCTCTTTTAATTTAAAACAACTATACCACTTTAAAATATAAGTTGTTATTCATTTGGTTGCTGGTTGTAAAAAGTGGAAGTAATAATAAGCTAACAAGTAAGCTGTACCACAAAATAATGAGTTTTCTACCTTGACTGTTCTAATGTATCTCTCTTCCTGTAATCTCTTGATTTCCTCTTTTTTGCAGCAAATTCTTTAACAGCAAGGAAAGATGATAAGAAAATGTGCCAGTGATTTATTCTAAAAATGATAATGGTTGCAATTAAAACAGTAGGCCAACCTAACTGAATTACAATCCATCCATGATATTTTGATGCAGGTTCATAAAAATGAGGTAAAATACACATAGACAACAATGGATTATATAATATGACTTTAAAAATGGGGATGTTAACTCCTTGTTTTTAGCCAAGAAATCCACTGTAGCCTCTTAAGAACTGTGTTTATGTTAGTGCACACGTAGTCTAAAAACTCTTGTGAGACACAAGATCAGTGAGAACATGACGCAGCTTCAGCTGTGTATTTCATGTCTTGCAGGAGCATTTGAGCTACATGTGTGCTGTCGTGAACATGGCTCCTGGCCAAGAGGCTACAGTGAGTATTGAGTTTCAGAAGGCATAAATGAACAACACATCTATCCAACCTTGGAGAAACAGTGCTGCAAGACAGTTACAGATCTTTACTCCCTGTTTAGCATTGAGCAAGTTATTTTTGACTCTTTAGGTACCTGATACTTTCACTTGGTGATGTCAAGTGAAAAGCCGAGGAATTCATTCATCCTGTCAAAAGGAGTAAGACTCTGCACAAAGTATTCCTGAGCAACAACTTGTTTATGGAGTATTTGTTGAGTGACTCTTTCTGGTGCTGAATAACCTTGTGCCTCATGGAGAGTTCAGGCAAAGCAAACACATTGAAAGAGTGGACTGGGGCTTTGGGTGAGCACTTAAAACTTTAAAAGTTGTTTTTCTTTTAGTTAGGTAACAGAAAAGGGAAAACAAATGAAACTCTTGTTTCCTTTGTTAATGAAGGCAGACTGACCCATTAAAAGAGTGGTCAGAGGTGGGCAGAGTTTATGAGGTAATGTACATGATCACGTAGTAATTCGCCAGCCTGTTGGACAATTCAACATAGTTAAAAAAGGCAAGACTAACCAATACTTGGAACCGTAAGGCTGAACTTAGGTACATCTGCACTTTGAGCTTCATTTTGATGTCAGAATGTTAAATAAATCATTACAAAACTAATGCAAACAGTTAGATGATTAACAAATATAAAACTTGACATTATATTAACTTTATTGGACTTGTAAGCTTCCAAGTATTTCAATTACATTATATTTAATTACTTTTAATTACTTTTTTAACAAGTGTTTTATACTTGACTTTGAAAAGGCTCAGGAAAATTCAGCAACATGCTTTGATTTTGGAACAAACTTTTAACGAAATCAAAAGTTTTTCACTTAAATTTTCCTTACACGCGTTCCAAAAGAGTACAACATATCAAAATATATTATTTTTTTATACAGATTTCTTGCTGAGCTGTTCCCTTCTTAATTTATTTAACTAACGTTTTTTTTAACTAACATTTTTTTTTTTGGTTTGCTAGTGTTCATTTTTGTCTCATCATTGGTTTATCCTAATTTTTGATATTAACAACAAAAATTATTAAAAATGATGACCATCATTGCTAAACCTTAAGTTTCTGATTACTTGTGTTGTGGAGTATAATTATATTTCAAGCATATTACCAATGTAGTGTTTAACAAAATTGAAAAAAAAAATTACTTGTCTTAATTAGACAATAATACCATTTGTTTGCAAGTATTACACAACTAACGACAATGGCAGGCACAAAAGGTTACCTCCAAAATAAAAACAGAACTTATAAAAATGAAGGTCAGCACAATAAAGTCACCAAACCCATTTTTGTACTTGGTAAACAAAAATTTATTCAGCTTAGTTTCACTCTTTATTTTTCTCCTGGTCATAAACCCAACCTGTGATGGCACCACGTCATACCAGCAGGGTGCTATCAACAAGACGAGAACCACAGATGGAAATATTTGAATCTTAGCAGACACTTTGGGGTTGATTACCTAACACTAACAAGGTGTAAATGGATTAGAGCATGACACGGGAGCTGCTTTTCACTCCTGTCCCGTCCCACTCCCAGAGAAAAAATCCTGTCACGTCCCAATCCCGGGCCGGAGTAAAAAAATTAATCCTGTCCTGTCCCACTCCCGTAGAATGACTCCCACTCCCATCC
>JAPZDV010000013.1:16636708-16650134 GCA_029814665.1 Acanthurus lineatus
CCTAGAGTATAAGAAACACAATAAATATCTTGTTAAGTTACATATAGAGCAGGGCAAAAAATTTGCAATTAATTTGCAATTAATCACGTGTTAACTCAGGACACTAATGTGATTAATCGTGATTAAAAATTGTAATCGACTGACAGCCCTAGTTGTAATTAACACATAGATTCAATGGAATTATATCTGACAGAAGATTTGTTAATTTAAGCACGGCACATTGTTTCAGAGGACCTATCCACACAAAGCCTGCAGACTCAGTTGATTTCAAACACTGTGTATGAGTTAGTCTAAATTTTGTGTGAGAGTGTGTGGGGTTAAGTGTGCCTGTCTAAGCGTATAGTACATACAGTGTATCCATGGTGTGTGTGGTCAGGCAGAGCAGCACACATCATCATTTAATGATGGCTTAGCAAACGCTACATGTACACTCGACAAAGATGAATGATGCACCCAGCTGGTAGAAACTGCTGCATGATGCCTCTCTCCCTCCCTCTCTCTCTCTCTCTCTCTCTCTCTCTCTCTCTCTCTCTCTCTCTCTCTCTCTCTCCTCTTGTCTTTCTAAAGTCTACAGTCAGTAAGCTGGAGCATCTGGGGTCCATTGGGGCAAGCGAGGCAGAGAGCAGAGCTATAGGGGCCAAGTCTTTGATTTTCCTGTCACAGCTGCTTACAATGATTAATGCCTGGACTTTGGGGCCACTCTGTGTGATTATGGGGCCCACAAGCTCCTGCTCTCTTGAACTGGTAACTGTGATGTCTGCAAATAAACATGCATGCACAAATACGCGCACTTACAAACACACATGCTCTCTTACAAAGAAACTGTACCATTGTTGTTTTTTAGTCCCTCAGAAAAAAACACAAAAACATTATTGTACGCTCAAGTATTAAAGTCTGACATTTTGTTTAGTCATTGATCTACCGCAACCCACTTCTGTTGACAGTAGTTTTACAATGTGGAATAAACCTGACTATCTTTGCAGTGGGAGTTTTATTTGATTGCAAATATGGCAGAGACAGGTGAGTGTACAAAGGCTTCACACAGTACTTACTTTAAGATTTCAATCACCTTTAACCAAAATTCTGTAAATTATAGCTACAAACTTTCAGTATAATTTATTTTATGAGTTGAACTGTATGTGCATGTAATAGAAGATGTATAACTCATCTTTCTAGCTAAGGCCATGACCTTTTCAATCACCCTGATACAAAACAAAGTTAACCAGACTGCAAATTAATCAGTCCTTATCCCACAAGGCCTCTAGACAGTAGCACATCATAGCAACTCGTTGTAGTATTTGATATCAACAGTGCGCCAACACTACGTTCACCTCTAAATTAATGTATGTAATATCAAGCAGGGGTCTTGTGTTTTAATGTGGCAATCTCAGTAAAGATAAAGCAGAACTGTAGAATAGCTGTGTTTAGAGATTTTTAAAATCTTAACAGAACTGAGTCTGTTACTGGCAGCCAAGCGGGCACTGTAAACATGGGGTCATGGTTTACACTTCGGAGAAGGGCATGACAAGCCATAGCTCATTTGCATTTAAGGCACAGAGCCAGCACGCTCAGAAGAAGACTCAAATAAAAGGGTGTATGTTCATACCTAAGCACGTGATCTAAATGATGTTTTACCCAAGAAACCTCAAAGGCATGTTTCAAAAAGGGGCATAATATGGGACCTTTAAGAATAATTCATGTCAGATTCTAGATACAATTTGTAAACACTCATTAACAGCACTGAGACCAGCTATCTGATATGTTTCAATCCTGCCACAGTGGCCTGTGTAAAGGAACTGTGCTATCTCAGTGTGACTAACACCATGAGCAGTGTGCCCATTTTTTTAGCCTGCCTGTGATAGTGATCAGTGGCAGACGGCCATGCTTCTCTGGCTGTGAATACTGCACTATTTGATCTGGCATTAGCAGCCTTTACAGGCTTTAATATGTAGGATTATCTCCTTTTCACTTCTATGTAATGCTCTTGACCTCCCCTGATCACAGAAAGTCACAGAAATGGAGGAAGAAAGGCAAAGGATACTGGAAGCAAGGGTTGTTGGAGGAGAGAGTGGGGAATGGAAATCAAGGACAAAGACAGAATGAGAGGGAGAAAAGGGAGTGGAATGGAAAGGTGAGAGGCGATAGTGGTTGCAGTAATTAAGGATATGATGAAGAAAGAAGGAGAGTGAAGGGACAAAGAGGACACAGTGATGAGGGAAACCAATCACTTCTTAAGGTGGCAGGAGAGATGAAAAAACACCTAGTTTCATCAAATATGTCATTTTATTTCAGGTTTGTGATTTTTGCCCATGAGTCCTCCCCATTTCAATCTACTTTTCAGTTGATGTTTCTACTAACAGGAGGCCTGTCAGAGATGCAAGCTTTACTCAATTTAAATGCATCACCTTGCAATTGAGACCACAATGTAGACCAAAACATGCAACTTCCCTGAAGTTGCTAGAGTTAGACACAATTGACCCACAGTACCAAAATCAGTGGATTTAAGCTGCTTATTAGGAGTACTATGAGGTAGGGCTGAGCAAGATGTTAAGCTAAATGCTATCATCAGAATGCTGACATTGTTAAAGAACATATCAAGTAGATATAATGTTTATCATGTCCACCATCCTTTAATGTAATTTAACCTTTGAATATATGTATATTTGCTCTTTGGACATAAACACTAAAGTGTAACTGAAGCTGATGGGAATGTCACCGACTGGGCAGGTGTTTTATCATTAACCATAACCATAAATTATAAACACTGAAGAAATTTAAATATTAACCTGATGATTATGAAATCAAAGAATTGCCAAAGTTATTAGGGTTCATTGTTTAGGAACAAATAGACTTCCATTGAAATTTTCTTGCCATACATCAACAGTTGGGTGTGCATACAGTTCTTGAGATTCGTTGCTTTTGCACTTTCATTCCATCAAGTCCAGGGAACAATTTTTAAAACACTTCAGAAGTGCATTTAAGCTTATTGGCATTTTTCGATATTCAGAGCATATATGGCCACCAACAAGAATATCCATGGATATTTACCAGAAAAGTTGCTGTCTTGTGGTTGAATCCCAGGTCCATAGGACCAGTCACTGTCATTACCAATATTCCTCATTGCCTCATCAAGGCCAGCCCTTAAACTCTTCCGTTTCCTTGTAAAGCAAAGTATGTCAGCTTTGGCATACTGAAGTCATAGAAATATGCACAGTTTTTTCATGCATCACAAGAGTTTCTGTGGGATCCCCCTCCCTGACTAAAAACAAAAAAAAAACAACAAAAAAAAGTAGTGTGGAAAAGGATTACTTAAACAAGTATTAATATATGTTTTCTCTTTTTTAGAAGTTTTATTCAACAGTTAATATGGCAAAGCAATGAGCAGCTTCCCATTCATTTTATCTTTGAGCATTTTACCATGACAATCTTATCAACAACTATCAATGCTGAACATACCATTGCTTTTACATCACCAATAGGGGTGTGGCCAAGTGTATGAAATCCTTAAAAAAATTAACTGTCAGGAAATATTGCAGCATGTTTCTTTCCTGCCTTTTAAAATTGTGCCCAGTGTGGGTTTTATTTTCTTGCTTAATTTATGTTTAATAATTACAATTAAAATGATATTTTTGTTTTCTTACTAGTTTCCATGGCAATAGAGTAGATGCCAACTGGTAGTTCCTTCAAAACCTAAGACATTTTTTTTTCTTTTATTTCTTTTATTTATTTATTTATTTATTTGTTTTTTCAACTTAATTGCTGTGACACTTATTACCTATAAAAGTGTACATTCTTCATTGTAAAAGGAAGCACAGGGTTTGGGTCTACAGCAGCAGATTTTTGAGATGATTACTGCCCATAGTAGCCTTGTGCAACCCAGCCCGACCAGCCAGACTGCCCAAAGGGGAAAAAGGAAAAGTGCTAGGATAAGAGCCATTAGCCCAGCCAGGACTCAGGACTGCTTTTGGCTAATTACTGGTTTCAAAAAAATTAAATGGATGAAATGGGACTCTTGCTGGCCAAGCAGCAGAAAATCTAAGGCTGTTGTCATGGCTTCTTTCCAGAAACCTGTCTCCAGCACAACAACCCAGATTAAGTTTTTACTCTCAATGGCTAAACTTTGAACTTTTGAAAGCAGACTCTATGTTTTACATCAGGAATCCTTGATGCTCAAATTACTTAAAGTTGATTTTTGTTTCTAAGATGCCATAGCTTTAATGTCAAGATGTTGACCATACTATCATCACTATCTTTTTTGCTGTTTTTGCTACATTTGCCCAGACACAAATTTTAAAAAATACACAAAATTGTTTTCTGGGTGTACAGGTCTATGAGTATATGAACATTATACAGTAAAGTATATAAATAAATGTGTGTATTATGTCTTTTTTTAAAAAAAACAATTTTGTATTTACTATTTATCCTACCCTTTTTTATGATACTGTAAGAGACAACAATCTTTCATTTGTTGTGCTGTACTTATTTTTATTATAGATGTTTAATTGTTTAGGCCATAGTCGTTGAAGAAAAGGTCCTCCTCTTCCTTTGCAAGATACACAACAAAGCAGCAGTTGGCTACTTCCTTGTCTATTTTAACTGTAATGTGCTATTAAAAAAAGGGTAGATAGCTAACAGCTAGATTGTTATAATCTGAATAGCAGTCTGCCAACAAATTGCATTTCAAGGATATGTCTAATGATTTAATACCTCAAGTAGCCTGTCCTTGATCTGGCTGATTCTTACTTATGTAGTTCCAAGCAAGCCCTTCAGCCAAACAGCCATCATCTGGGCTAATAAGACTCTGCTCTTATGAATAAAGAAGAAGCTTTATCCATGTTAGTCACTAAGACATTATAACTGCATGTATAGAATCACCAGGCAATTCTGGGAAATACTGTCTAAAAAGATTTGTTACTTAGCCCTGTAAAAAGGTTTAAAACACCTTTACTCCCACAGCAAAATGTGGGACAGCAACAAATTTGTTCACTATTGATTCCCATTTAATTTAATTATTTTAACTTTCCTCTTTCTCTGGCTTGAACCAAACATAGGTTTCAACTATGTTTAGGCGTTCCAAAGGAACAACTTCACAAGCGCTGGAAGGTTGAGCCTTAAAAGGTTTGGTCATTCTTAATGAGAACCACAGCCTTAAAAGGCAAAAGGCAGAAAAAGATGCCAAACATGCAAGTTGATGTGTAAAAGTAGTTTGTTCTGACAGCTCTTTTGTGAGTGCAGTTCAAATTAATTCAGTTTAGTTTTCATATACATTAACAGTACAGTGCATGGTCAATGCTATGAGATGTAGTTTCCCAAACGCTTTTTTTAACACTCATATTACAGTAAGAAGAAATAAATACATGACATGGTGTTTGTACACATTTTGGATAATAATTCTTCTTAGATGTAAATTGTACAACATTATTGATTTTTTTGTAATAATTTGTCTTTTATGCTGTCTTTTCACAGTTGGTTGGAAACAAGCCTGGTACTTGTCACGGAGAACACCCAGAAGAAAAATCTGACTGACTCCTCGTGGTGATGGAGGGTTATCCAAAAATCTTATGTCTGTCAGTCATATCTGCAGCAAGGATGTCTGTTTTTTTAAGCCTAAAATTGTATTCCATGCTTGTGACATTTTAAATGTGACAAGACATTTATTGTAGGGGAAACAATGTTAAAGAATGGATCAGATTTGTTCTGACTTAAAACTATATCTGTTCATACAATTTATGAGAGAACAGAGTATTAAAGACTCGGTTGCCCTAACACCAATAACTTTAGGTCTTTTTTTCTGTTAAGTGGATAAAAATGTGATCTTTATTACATGATCTTCCACCATCGCATTCCTCTTAAAGAAAAATAAACAGACAAGTGTGTACACCTCACAAGCTATAAGCTGAGAAGCATTTTTTCATGTTAAAAAAGGTTTGCAGTTAAGCTTATATGAATTACAAGTGTTCTCTTTCTTTTCAAAAAATCAAAATGGACCCATATTTAGAGGGAAAGACTATGCAGGTTACAGGTGTGAAAGCACCTTAAGTTACAAATTAAAGTAAAACATTTACCAGACTTATCTAGAAAAATACCACAAAGGCATTATCTAAAAAACACTGAAGATGTCTACCCTTGTATTAGACAACTTTCAGCCTGCGCAGATTGACTATTAGTAAAGGTAAGATGTCTGACTTTGTGGAATTGAAATTACTTCTTGAGATTGCACAACATGTTGTTGCCTAACTGAGGAAAAATCTAAAAAAACAATTTTTTACATCATTTTCAACTGTGATAGATGATTTTCCTACAAAGCAACTGTGTCAAAGTCTAAAAAAGAGACAAAAAAGATCTGTATATTGACATTTTGACAACAGAATCACTAAAAGTCCTCTAACCTCAAATATTAGTGTGTTACCCTGTAAGTGAATACTGATTCTTATACTAAAAATTACGTGCAAACATTAAAACAAACAACAAAAAAAATATGTCTGTTACCCAAAAGTTCCCTTCCTGGTCTTAAGAAGTGGGCTGTCTGAGTGCCTGGCCACACCTGTAGGTGCTGTCCCACCTTAAAAAAAGGCCACCTCAGCCATTCTGCTCTCTCTTTCTCTCGTTGCTGAACAGCTGGCTGACCACTTGGCCATCAGCTGGTGCAGTTTGGTTTTGTTCTTTTTTGTTTACACCCGCACATTCATTTCATTTACCCATACATGATCTACATTACTGTAATCACTCATATCCATTTCGATTATTTTGAGTAAATAACCATTCCCGTTTCCTTGCTATTCTTGTTGTGGACTCTCTTTACTGCAACCTGTAAGCAAGGTTTGTAACAAGATTCAAAAACCTTGATACTAGGATATGACAGAATATGAGAGCCTCCATCAGCCCCTGATCTGCCCTCATGTATTGTGGACTATTGTGCTTCATGAAGTAGGCAGTGGGAATAGCTGCCATACTGCCCCCACCCTCTACATTATTTTTAAAGGTCTTGCATTTTATAAAATTTCTCACAAAATGTTATGAAACAATGGCTTAGAGAAATGTAAGTTGGTACTCTAGTGATTGCCAAAAGGTACATTGTAATTTTTATTAAAATCATTACTGGACCCTTTCTTGACAAAACAACAAACAATGATTTAAATGCAAATGTATGTTAACTTAAATTCTACAGAACAGTTTCACATTGCATTTTATTTTTTTAATATGTTACTATTAGATCACAATTTTGTTTATCTGTTAAATTTCAATTGAATTTATTTGCTCATAAATCAACAGAGAAATTTCAGGAGGTCACAGTTCCCAAATAAGTAGTGTTTTTCAGCTGCTGAAACAATGCAAAATCTGATTACTAATATCTGTAATATTATCTAAATCATAGTATAATTGAAGAGGAAACAATTATATTTTTTCCTTTTTTTTCTTTTTTTTTCTATTTATGCATTTTTAGAAATGTTTTTTTATGATACTAAAATGTGAATGTAAGCAAGACAAAAACAAAGGCAATGCTATTTTTTTACATTGTTACCAAAGGATCTATGCTTTCCTTACCACACAGAGCATCATGTAAAGCTGCTACATAGATACAATATCTCTGATAGTCAACTGACTACCAAAGCACAAATGAGGCCCCACTTCTCCAGATAAAGCTCCAAACTCACACTGAACTCAAACTGTGGTCATGCTGGGCTTTATCACAGACATGCAAATGAGTACTAATTAGCCCTAATTATGGCTCCCTGTCTTCAGAGTTATATAAAAATTTACAAGAGCTGCTTTTTCTCTCAGTTTTCTCAAAAAGGCTGTTTAAAGATATGTGTTGCCATCGTAGCACAAGAACATTCATCTCACAGTTAACTGCTTGGAAATTTTGTGCTTCTGATTGAGGTCATGTCTGCACTAATGCAAATGCATTTGAATTGTCTCATTTTCTTTTGTTACTCTTTTCTTTCTTTCTTTTTATTTGGCTTTCATCCAAAGCTGGCAATTAGTTTTTTGTTCTATGTTGGTACTGGTATTAATTAGTTGATTTGCATTATAAAACCCAATCATGGTTAAGGACTCTATATAGAAGAAGAATATGATCACAGATGCAAACAGCTACACTGACTTTTCTTTGCATCGTGTGTGGGCTTGTCCTTAAAGAGATGGTGAGGTGGACCAACATCCAGGAGGGGCTTCAAGAAGAACCACATCCAAGCCAATATCCTTCTTAAGGATTTCTGTTCTGGAAGATGAGGGCATGCCTGGCGGTTCTCCCAAAAGGAGATGAGGATTGTTTACCATGCTGAGTGTAATGTTGAGCTGGGTTAGCTGTAAAACAGAAATAGAATATAAAGGTGGAAAATGTCCTAAAGGAGAATGAACAACTAATTTACACATTCTGAACATCCTGAAAAAACTCTGGCATCCAGTGGTCCCTGACACACCAAGCTGATGGTCAGGCAATCCAGCTGTAGCTAAGCCTCTGTGACCCTCACCTTCAGGAAAGTCCTGCACCGTTGGTTTTAGTTGGCACTGGATGGCAGTTTTTCAGCCGATTCAGCATGTTGGAAGAGTTGCTGGGGAGGGAAAACACTTTGACTGACTTTTCCCCTATAGAAAAATACAATCATGGAAGTTAGCGTTTTGTCTCTGAGGACTGATTAGCTTCGACATATGGTGCTAAACAGGAAATAGCAAAGTAAAGTTTTTAAAACATTCCACTTCATTTGTGTTCCAGTTCTTTCAGGTTCAGGAAAACCTTTTTGGCTTTCGCTTTAGCGTCCATAATTTCCCTTACATACTTTTGCCCTCATTTTTTCACCCTACCCTTTTCCTCTCTTCTTCTAGAACCAAGAAACCAAGGGCTGACAGCGCTTCTGCTATTACGTTATTTATTATTCATTAATCATTATCACATAATGCATAACTATTTATCAGACATATTTTTCACGAGAAGCAGTTAATGTTATAGTTTGCAGTTAATGTTATGAAACCATTCAATTGATGGGCGGGAGTGATGTGAACATTAGCAATGCTACTTAATCATATGTAAACTAAAGCTACTGCTGAGCAGATTAAGCTAGTAGTGCCAGTGTTATATGTAAATCCTAGTAGATGAATGTGAAAGGAATATCATACAGATAAGACTAATATGAATGAAAAGGTAAGGGTCATATTAGAGAGGTATATTTGATTGCACCTTCATCAATAAACATGGTGAGCTTTGCATTGTTAAGTGTGCCTGAAAGTGATTTGATAAAATTTCTCACAAGATAGGATTTTTTTTTGCACTTAAATTTTTGACACTTTTGACAACTTAACAACAAATGTGGGCAAGGATAATTAAGAGACAAAAGAAGAAAACAATTCTGCTTGTGTCCCATCATTTTTAGAGAATGTTATACTATTAATGAAATGAAACCAGTTATTGCAATTGTTTCGAGTTGGTCATATTAGAATGAAAAAAAAATACAATTTCTCCGCTTTAGGTTCAAATATTTACATATTCATACATGTTCACATATTCATAGAACAAAATATTTTTGCGGTATGGAAAGATAAGTGGATCTGATCAAAAATGCTGGTATTCGATGACAACATGAAAATATTTTCTTTTGGTAAGGAAAACATTGATATGTAATGATTTCACGTTTTTACTCTTGTTCAAAAGCTTTGTTTGAGTAAATAAGTCAGAGAATAAAAAAACAAGGACAGAAGAGGTTGTTTCAATAAAGATCACTGTAATTTTTAATATCAGTAATAGAGCAGGCAAGTTACAAACAGTACACACTATTTGAAGTTCCCTTTAGTAAATTAGGTTGCAGGATGGAGGGAAGGCAGTTGATGCCATAAAACAGAATTAATCTCAACACCAAATGCTGATAAAATTGATGGGTCAATCCCCACAACTATGCCTCTCTGTCCATATGCATCACAGGGATCACTGACAAAATTAAATAACCACATGCAAAAAACAAACAAAAAACTTACAAGTCCTTCCTCAGCACAATGCTTACCTGAACTATTTTTTTTATAATGACATACGAAGATAAAAAAATAAAAAATTTTATCTCATTCTCCATAGCAAAATTAAAAGTTTTTAACTAGCTTAACACAACGTATTTTCCTTTCGTTATTTTCCTTTAATTTAAATAGAGCTCATTCAGAGCTTCAAAGTTCCCTATAGTAAAAGAGCATAAACCATTTTCATTTGGTTCGGGTTTCTTTTTTTTTTTTGGTTTTTTTTTTTTTTTCTTGTTTCTTTTTTGGTGAAATATGACCTTTCCTGTATTTTTTATGGTGTTCTACCAAGAAATAATGGAGTAGAATGCCCTGATGTACTGGTTAAAGGGCCTCCTTGTGCCTTGGCTGAGATCCATTTAACAAGACTGCGCATTGCTGCGGGGTTTACTCCCACCACATCACTACATTTATCATCCTGTATGTAGGTGTAATTATTATATTTAGAGAGCAGAGCCACTGGGACAAAGCTGTGCATGACAGGTATCACAAGTCAAATAAAGAATTACTCAGACACGTGAGAAATATCTTTGTGGAGGTGCCTTTCATTTTCAAAACTGCAGATACCAGTGCACAGATTAAAGGAACACCATGTAACCTCTTGAGAAAGATAGTCTGTTGTTGAGTATCATCCCCAAGTGCCAGTATTTTACAACTTGGGAATAAGACTCAACAATCAAATATCCTCAGAAGTTATATTGTGTTGCTTTGACACAACCTGTCAGACATTTATTACTGCTCTTTACAGGGCAGCTCTCTTTTACATAATGATTGTAGTGCAGAACTGTTGTTATACAAAAGAAAATAAACCTCTCTTTTTATGGCACTTTTTAAAAATGCAATAGTTTTCCAGCAGTGCAGATCAAGGGATGAATGGTTGCTTTATTCTTGACATGGTTCAGCAGCTGTTCACAGCTGTTGTGGGGATCAATATGTAAAACAACTAAGATGTTTCTTTAGAATTTAATTTGGGTTAAATACAGACACTCAGGTATTATCTAACTCACAACAGTGGAGAGAAAAGAACATATATTTAAATACTAGATAATATACTGAATGTTTGTTCTTGGAACTCTTGCCATGAAAAGTGCTGGGATTAACTAAATGTTACTAAAGTTAGTTATGAATGTCAGTTTTCACATTGTTGACAACTACAATTATGAGTTTTACAAAAACAGAGAGGTGCATTATGTAAGGGTGTGAGAAATTGGGTGAGTTATTCACATATGTGCCCTATAATTGTTTTGTATTGCTTAAGTGTAATTAGACTGCAGCTTGACTTAAAAAAACTTGGATTTTCCTCTTCTTTTGCGGATGTCCTTTTGCTTTCTCTGTCTCTGACTCTCTCTTACCAAATATATATATATATATATATGTGTGTGTGTGTGTGTGTGTGTGTGTGTATAAATAGATAGATAGATTTTGTTATGTTCATGGACAGCATCCTAATCAACAAGTCAAAAATATCTCATTAATGATCTTTTCATAAAACCTAGCCAACCATGTGTAGATCTTTTCCTTAGTTAAAACTAAATATATCATGTACTTTTGACCAAACTTGCAATTCTGGTATCAAGCACAGCCTACAAAAGAAACTTATTTGCAGAATGCAAGTGTGTGAAATAGAGATGTAACGGGTGTAGAGTGGACCCAATTGCAACACAAATGAGCCAGGTTTGTTGTATAAACAGCGAAGACAATCTGGCAAAGAGTGAGCGGAGTGAAGCTGCATATGTACTGGCTTGATTGGAGATGGTGAGCAGGTGACAGCGGCAGGTGGAAGCAGAACAGCTGATGAGGGGTGTGGCTGAGCAGCAGAGCAGGAGAGGGGGAGAGCAGGCTGTGACAAAAGTATTAAAAAAAACAGCCCATACAGACAGGCCTAGCCTAGTCTGATAAGCATGAACTGATGAAGCCCCTTGGATAAGAGGTGAAACTTCTTCACAGACATATTATAGTCATATATCATTGTCCAGTTGCCTTTGATATATTTGCCCGGAAAAAAAACCCATACTGTATGTTTCATCAGCAGTACAAAACTGAAAAATTTTAATGACAGTAAGATGTTAATTTTACAGTAACATAATGGCAACCCTGCTGCCAGCTGTTTACTGTTTTATTACAGGAAAAAATTTAACAGTGTAGCAGAGTGGAGGATTTCTAGTCACATGATATCAGATCAACACTTTGGTTACACCTGAGCATCACTGTTTAGGGAATTTCTCCTTTTTGGCCATAAAGAAGAGTAGACTGAAAAAAAATTATCTCAATGTCCACTTACTAGCTCTTTCTAGAGCTTTCAGTTGCTTCTTATGCTTTTCATCAAGATATTGCTCAGTTGTTAACTTTGCTCACTGAACATTTATTCACTCCAAAAGTCTCAGCAGCCTTTCACAAGCTTTTGTTAACACAATCATTTCACAATGTTTGTGATGTGCCATAATGAATCAGTGGTTTTACAAATTCCTCTTTCCAAAGGACCTTGTATGGAAGACAAAGTAATTTTGTGCGAGCACCTCAATTGTACCCCAATGCCAAAGTGGCAACTTGACCAAAACTGTCTCACCAAATTGGCTTGGTGTGTATGACCAAGAGTATGTGGACCCCCAAATATTCTGTAGAATTATTGGAATACACACTGTGTGACAAAGTAATATTAACTCTTAGGTTACATGTGGTAAGTTGCATATTTCCTAACCTAAAAAATGCTAAAGCAAATGGCAACTCTTGTGTAAAACTGAACTCTCTAAGTGATTGGTACATTTGAAGAATTAAGCAAACCATGAAGTTGCTTGATGTTGTCCTCCTGGAATACTTTCTTGTAAAACTGAGAGTTGCAGTAGTAAAGGAATAGCAGAAGTAATTCCATGTGCTCTTCGAAGCTACAGGAAGCAGGCTGTCGGGGATTCAATTCAGTTTAGCCAAGAAGTAACAGTTTAAAAAGAATGACACATTAGCATAAAAATACATACATGGACTGCTCCTTTCGATGTCACTGCTGGGTAAGTGGAAGTGCAGATTTACCAAAAGAGGTCAGTGCATCTTATATAATGTTTTTTTTTTGTGATCTTAAGGGGGACTGGTCGGTTTTTGTCATCAGACAAAGTAAACATTCATAAATATATTGTGAATTTATATGTGTATATACATACACATATATGTATATAAAACCAGTATATATTAGGGCTGTCAGTCAATTGAAAAAAATTAACTAATTAATCGCAGAATTTTCTGTAATTAATCGCGATTAATCGCATTTTTTCTACTTAAGACTATGGCGGATATTTATTTATGAAAAATCATGAAATTAATGTAGAATCAAAACAAAGAAAGTATATGTAAATTAAAGGCTAAAAGTCCGTCGTTGTCCATCTTTGCGCCATAGACTGTGCTTTAGCCAGGATGGCTCGGGTTGCCTGGTGTGCCT
>JAPZDV010000013.1:16655640-16678424 GCA_029814665.1 Acanthurus lineatus
CATCCATGGAGTTATTATAGAAAAGAAAAGCCAGTAAATAACGCCTCCTTGGCTGCATCCCATGGTTTGTATATAATAAATGAATAATGAATAATGGTATAAATATATATATAGAGATGTGTTCGTGTGTGTGTGTGTGTGTGGGTGTGTGTGTGTGTGTATACACATATATATGAGTTTGAGACCCCTGCCCCAGAGGGTAAAAAATTGACAAATTGTTCCCAAGATGCACAGATCTTCATATATATAAACATTATTTCAAAAACTATTACTTTACACCACTCTTTTTTATCCCATTCTATTGTGTTGTATTGTATGGAGGACCACAAACTTTCTTTTATAACCCATGATCACATTGCCCCTTCAAGCTTAGCGGAGAAGTTCAAATGCCAAGTAAAACTTCTCCTGCAGGCAGATTTGTGTTCCTCAGATGAAAATACATGTAAAGTACAGCATACAACTTAACAATGTTTGATCTTTGCTCAAGTTACACATCCCTTCTGAAAATGTGGTTTATGTGTTATGAGGTTGATCAAGAAATGTAACCTGGAATACTCACAGAAGTCATGGTTTGCACCTGCTACATGCACATCACTGTAAAGCTCATGGCTTGTTCACTGCAGAAACATGTCTTGTACAACAATGACTTGAAGAATGTAGGCTACTCACAAGGTTACTACTGTACTACCTTTAGTTTATACATGAAATGAATGTATGTATTATACTTTACATTGTATCTCTTTAGCTTAAGACCATTTAAGATTGAAAATCTTTTCCTGACCTCAAACTGGTAGTTAGTTTTTAAACTTGACCAAATCTGACCAGAAAATTAGAAATTAGAAAATTAGAAATTAAAAATCAAATTAGAAATCGGAAAACAGTGGGTGATTTTGGAAGGTAGTGAAAAACAATATAATGATTTTAACTTATCTGTAACCTGTTAATAATGTTGAAAAAGCAAGGCTCATATTTTGCCAGGTAATTAGATACACTCCAGTCCAGAAAAGCCTATGTCCATTGCCCTTTAGCATCAACTTCTGTGAATTTTGAAGAACTGATTCATCCCATACTGATACTGAAACATTTTACTCACAGTTTTCAGTGGTTTTGTGACAACTCAGTACTGCTCAATATGTTTTACACATGGTGGAATGCCACCTCTCAATTACAGTAAAAGGGGAAATGACAGGATGGACCATGAAGACACTGTGCTATTCATTTCTGCAGATTACTCTTCAATATCAGCCGACAGATTAGCTGAGAGAGGCTTGCACAAATAGTCCCAATTGTGGCTGTCTGTACTGCAAAATGTGTGGTCATTACCTCCAAGGCAAGAGAGAAGGCAAAAGTGTGTGTTTGCGTGTGGGTGTGGGTGTGCGTGTGTGTATGTGTGTGTGCTTGCGTGCATTTGTGTGTAGGTATCTTAGTAAGCCTCCAAGAATGTGTAACCCAGAGACACTTTGCCTACTCAAGAGTTTGTGCGAGTGTTTGATTGTGTTGACATGAAATGGCCTTAAATTGTCCTTGCGGCCATCAGGCACTGCAGTCATGGTTTCCAGGTGATGTCCGCTTATCTCCATGGAGACGTGTCGTTAAGGGAAGTCGTTATGTTCCTGTTTGGCAAGGTCTCTCTGTGGAGATAACGAGATTCAGGCTGACATGACAGCCTGGATGGTCTAATATAGTGTTTCTCAAATGGTGAGGTTAAAATCCAAAGATGGTCAAGAGAAACTTTCATAAGGCTCAAAGAAAACAAACATGAGATTTGCATTATATTTCAGGGTCAATGACACGTGCAGTCCTCTCTAAAACCTTCATTACAAAAAGATATTGCACTGAGTTTAACAGTTTCTGTGGTGACAGGTTAATTAACAAATTAAATTAGTTTTAGAGTGAAAATCTCCTTTTTCTGATACCACAAAACACTAAAAGGATAGACAAAGGCTCTGGTAAAAAAAAAAACAAACCAAAAAAAAACCCAAACCTGAGTCTGTCAGCAAGCTATGCCTCTACAGAGAATCTTGGCAGGTAGGATCCAGCAGATAGATGCTCTCAATTGGTTGTGTTTTCTCCCATGATTTCCAGTTTTTTTTTCCCAGATAAAGAGAAATGGCATGAGCCCATACACACAGCCAGTGCAAACCCCCTCATACATCAGTCCTTTTTATTTATATCATTACTTAAAACTAGATGGTGATATTAAGAATCAGGGTCTATATAACCTTTTTCACAGTGAAGCTTATTGTATGGCTGGGAGGAGAAAGTGCGAATTAGAGTAAGGGTAGGAAGAAAAGGAAAAAAGAGATAAGGAGAAAACAGGACCTTTAATCCAGTCAGGGCTTGCAGCAAATACCTGTCTTTGAGATGTTTTTATTGTGTTAATAACGCAAGCATTGCAGAAGATTTGTCCTGATCTTGTAAAATTATAAATATTGATTTTTGTGATGAAAATGGGGTGGAGAGGGGAAAGGGAAAGCCATCTCTCTCTGGAAGCCTCAGTAACAAATCCTGGTTTATAATGCACCAAGCTGTCATGTTGATGGAAGTGTGGATCAGTGATGATACTGAATTTTCTACCCAGCCTCTGAGGATAAAGGATCTATCAAGCTTTCTTTAGACTGTTTAATGTCTAATTTCTGCTGACATTTGTTGTTCTTATCTCATGCTCTGTGTTTGGGATGATCAGACAGTTGTAATTGTAATTGACATAATATTAGACGTGATCAGAGATTCATTGCCATAATTCAGTATATTTTATTTAAAAAACACAAGCCTTAAATAAATAGTTGGGTCTTTTGTAAAGTTCCTCTCTTGTTTTTTATTCTGTCCTAAAATATGAAGAAAAAGCCAGTGATTAGTTAGCTAGCTATGCATAAGGTCAGGTAACAGCCTGGTTCTGTTCATAAGTAATAAAATTTACCAGGACCTCTAAAGCTCACTAATTAACAAGTTATATGTCTTACATTTTCTGTAATCTCCTGAAGTCTCTGCTTATGCCTGGTGCTGGTAAATTGATTCCTGTCTTTATGCTAAATTAGGCAAACAAGCTTCTGGCAGTTGTTTTATATTAATTGTAAAGACATAGGAATTGTAGGTCTGCAGTCATTGTCATTTAACATCAGCAAAGGCCAAGATAAGTGCATTACAAAATATGATGAACTTTTCCTATAATAAAACATCTTAAAGATTAGATAAAATGCTATAAGGTAGAATTGGTCTCTCAAAAAGGACCAACTACTGTAGCATTGATTTTGTGCCACTTTTTGTCTCTCAATTTGTTACTCTACTTGTTATTTCCTATTATTTGTCATCTCACCTTCCCTTTCTTCTCTCTTACCCTGCAGGTCATCAGCTTTATTATTGTATGCAGGTATAGACTTGTTGGCCCTAAATTGACACAGACAATAAAGGAAACCACAAAAAGTAGGGATGCCCTCCTTAAAAACAGCAGCCTTGAGGCAGAAGAAGGCTATGTTTATTGTGTCTGTCTTATTGTGTCTGAGGTATCTAAACAAACCACACAATATAATCAGCAGTTCCCAACCTGTAGGATCACTTTAGAACAGTGCCATTGAAATTAGACACCTCTGTGGAATTCCTGTGTATTCATTATATTTGTGATTTTCTTGACTATGTTGTTTGAATATTGTCATATTAAAAGAACACAGGAAAAATTTGTGTTGTGTTGTGTTTTATAACTTTACTTTTAAAACTTGATTCTTGTAATAATTTCAGCCACTTGATGGCAGCATGGCAAGCATAGAATATAACTTCTTTTTTTTTATCCTAAATCCAACATTTACTCTACCTTTTAGGTCGTTTTGGGTCCCCAACCACTCATACAACATAGTAAAATGAATATCTACATCAGTAATACAAATGAATTGTCAAAGATGAATTCAGATGTTGGAAGGATTTAGGTGTTTAAAGGTGTTTGTATGCTTGTTACAAAGTGCTTTTGGATCATTTAATAATGTTTGATAACCAACAGCCATATCCCTTTTATGCAAATTGACACAGTTTATGGTGTGCAAGTAGAATTTTAGGACCAACTTTCTCAAACCAATGCTACTGTCACTTAATGTGATAAAAAAACAAATGCAACACCAGATTGTCTTTGAGAGGAGACAATCTAAATACACATGCCATTATCCCAATTTGGATAATTTCTCAGCTTGAGACTGAGACACAAAAAAACAGTCTTTGGAGAGAGACCAAGGAAGAAGTTATATTGCTATGAAAGCAGTCTTTACAGCCTATCATTCAGTGTGGTCATTTGCAACATTTGCATTTTTGTGCACTTTTGCCCAAAGTTTTGGTGTAATGGCATATCGGCCATACTAGTTCTTTTCAAGAGCTCTGAAATCTTGAGAGTTTACAGATGAGTGAAAGTGAAATACGGATATGTATAATGAAACATTTTTAGCATTGCTTTGTAATAATAACAAATGTTGTACAATTTGCAGATAAAGAACTTACAAAACTGTTGCATGTTATATATTATTTTATACTATCAATAACATTGACGACAAGAATCATAAAAGTAAATTGCAGTATCCATGCATCTTTTTGTTTCAATTGACTGGTTGATTTAAATGTTGAATTAGCAATGATAAGTTACTCAGTGACTACAATGATTGATTATATTAATATATTATTAATCAAGATGCATCATATCTATAAGATGGTGGATTTTGACAGCACCAGATGAAATTGTAGGAAAGTTGTTGCTTTCACATTTAGATCCAAACCGGACAAAGCAGACTTGTACACACTTGTCCAATATGTTGGTCCATATAATGTCTGTCTCCTCTGACTGCAAGAGGAAGTCTTCCTTCTGTTCAAAAGATTATTGACATAACCTGCTGTACAGAACTAAGTGTACAATGCGTAATCGGAGGCACTTGACCTGGTTTGCCTTTACTGTGCTGCCTTTCATTGGTTTTCTGTAGCAGCCCTGGCCTGTGCTCTACTTAGATGGAGGAGGATGTTTGGCCAACTTGACCTGTTTTCTCAGAAGCCATGGCTACTCAGAAGTGCCCAAATATTGAAACAGCAGGATGTAATCCTAGATTTGGAATGGAATACATTTAGTTAAATGTTTGCCCAGCCACAAATTGTGTAGAGTGTTGCCAAGTGGCACTGAGACAGATGATACTACTCGGCTGGAACAATTGAGAGAGAGGGAATGTGGGGCATTTGAACGAGAGGGCTGGGTAGACAGAGTCAGAGGAATGAGGCGGTTTCTGTTAAAAAGAGTCATTCATGGAAGGATGGATCAGTGGGCAGGCCAAGCAGAGCCATAGAAAAACTGCTTTCATGGCCAGACGTTTTCTGGCTGGGTCCATATGTGCTCTCATGAGGCTCCCAAAGCCTTCAGGCTGCCTCCCAAAAAGCCCTCAAACTCATCCCTGAGCACCTCCCACTGTGACAAGGACAAGGTGGTTCAGCCACCTGTGCCACACACACTTAGGCTGATGCCAAAATGCCACTCTAAAGCCAACTGTTTGTGACACTGCAAACCAAGTTTTTGGGGGTTTTTTTGTAAGTAAAGTCACAATGAATTTTAAAAAGTAATCCATACAGCAACTAGGAGGGAGTTTATGCATGTAAAAAAAACTGTGTGATTGCTCTTACTGTCAGAGAGGGGAGACCAAAGGTTCACACTGCAGGTTTAACTACAAAAACACAAACCTATAATTTTATGGTCTCTAACAAGTCCTCTGTTTTTCTGTATTTTCACAATCTTTGGAATATTTCTAGATTCCTATAGATTTCAAACTTCTAGTTTCTTTATTACATTAAACACAACCACATCACTTATCTAGATTCAAGCTTCTTGGGTAACACTGTAGCTAGGCTTTTTTTTTAATATTGCTCTATTCCTAGATCTTAGAAATTACAATTTTAGTGTAAAACCAATCAATATGATGTCTAATACTAAACTAAATTGATAAGCCCTGCCGCTTAAATACAGAGCCACCCTAGTTAACTAAGTAGCCAACTGTTGTTTTCTCGGTCAGTGGTTTGCCAGTTGGCTGTTAGTATGGCCAGCTCGAAGTCTAGCAGCTAGTTAGTTTGTCAACAACAAGCTCTATGTTATTTTGTAGTCCAATTTTCCTAAACTGTGTCGTGAGCCAGGTAGGGGTCACCCCCGGGGTTTCAGCAGGTAGTCGAAAGTTCGTGATCCAAAATTGAAGACCGGAAAGTCCAGAAAAAAGGTCAAAAATAAAAACAGAATTCCAACAACTTGCTTCTTTACTTACTTACTTAAATAACTCTGTGCTTAATAGAAACTATTGTAATCACTGAAATGTTCTTTTTTTAAGGCTGGTTTTGTGAATTTCAGAGTAGTCATGGTAAAATTTTGAGCCTTGGGCACTTGTAATAGTAAAACTCATTATCAAACAAAAATAAAAATCCTGAAAAGTATCGGCTGTGTATTAACTTATGTGAATGATCTTGTTTCTAGTTGTACCCCTTAAAGGTCAACAAGCACAGCTAATTTCCTCTCCACTAACCCGAAAAAATAAAGATATAGGGCATGTCATGATGTTGTTAGCATTTGTTAGCTGGTTAACTTAACTCTCTTATAGCTATCCATAGTGCTGGCACACCTAGCCAACTTAGGCTTATCTCTGTGGCTGAAATCTGAAAATAACAGCTCTGGGTCAACATTTTTCAGCTCTGATAACACTAAATTTAACTTAAAAGCAAGTCCCTTAATTTACTCTTAATGTTAATATACTAAGAAAAAGTCCTCTCCTTATCCTAAACTAGTCCTTGTTTCTTCTTTGTTTCATGAATGGAACAAACCACAAGTTGAAGCAGCTGCACTGTGATCTTTAAGCTTAGGCTCCATCTTTGTCTTTAAAGTGCCAACCTTTTTTCAGTGCTTAATCAGCTTAGCATCCTCTCATATTCCCATTTAATGCATACTGCAGGCCTTTCTGTTTGATTCTCTTTGCATTTTTCCAGAAAATACGGATCCTAATGTAGGCTCTATGCTAGTTCTGACAAAAGGGCAGGGCATTGTTGAGGGTTAATTGCTTTTTAAAATGATTGGAGAATAGAAACTACAAATTATCATGTAATTTTCTGTTTACACCATTTCACATTGTTTCTCAGTGCTACAAAATGTCACCAGCTGTTGCATCAAGAAACAAAGACACTCTGCAGGATAACAATCATAACCAAACATTGGGACCAAACCCACTGTGCTTAGAGAAACATGGTCATTTTGCAATATAGTTATGATTAAGCGAACTGAGATCACTCAATTGAGAAACAACAGTAGAAATATAAACCTGGTACTTTTATATGCCAACAAAGTGAGTTAAATATCTCAAAGGAAAAGCCTTATAAAGCAAGCCTAATGTTGTTGGTTGCTTAAAGTATCTTTGAACCAGATTGAACCAGGGGGCTGCCTGCAAATGTCCCCCCATGAAGCCTGTTCCTTCTTCCAGTTCATTACCCACCTTAGTGAACCAGCAATCATCGTAGACACAATCTTGTCCTGGTCAGAGAGGATCTAAGACATCCCACTCCCTGTGAATGCTAAACCAGGCTGAGAGCAGTTGGCTTGTGTGCATTAATCAGATCCGACTTGCATATCTGAGCTGCTTAATTGCATGGAGGGAAATGTCAGAAAGCAAATGAGTCTAACATGTCAATGTGTTAATTCTGCTATCGATTTCATTGATGCACACTTCGTTCTCTCAGCTCATTAAAGCTGATGTGTCTGATCACACACACACACCCATACACACACACACACACACACACAAACACAGTGTTGCATGAGGAAGAAAGTGACTAAAATTTATATTCCCCTTTTGAACCTGTAACAAAAAACTGCATTCACATTGACCTTGTCCATTATTGTGAATACCTCTGGTATTCAGAGGACAAAGGCTTTAATGGCTTTTAAAGTTATGAATTAAAATACTATAAACTAGGTTGAGTGGGATCTAGCAGAGCCTGACATTTTTGCTGATAACAGGTTTGTAACAATCCCATTTATATTGATCGAAGGGAGCATTTATCAAGAGCTTGCCTTTTAATTTATATATGTCCATCTAATTTTAGTTCACTAACTTTTCTACAAAGCTTCTATTTAAAATTAACACTATCAGTATAATTGGATAAAGACAACATTCTTTTTAAACTTTATCAATCTAAAATGAAATTTTACTTTCTCCTTGACTGTATTTAAAAAAAATATCTGTAGTAGAAAATACTTGAGCAGTATTCTGTCAAACTGATGGACACTGGGGGAGGTCATTAAAAAAAAAAGAAAGAAAAAAATAGTAATTAATACTAGTACACTAAATAGCAGATTTTTAGTAGCTAGACCTAAAATGATTATCAACTATATGTGTTTCGATATCAGAGATTTTAACCCTCACCCTTCTTATTGATTAAGACCAGTTCTGGTTTGGAGGAAATCTGCTACACCTGCTTCCTCTCCTAACCACCATTGTGTAACTGCTGCACTTTAAACACACTGATACTTTTAAACTCTACCTGTAAGCCTGTGTGACTGTGTAATACCTGTGTAAGTGAGAGTCAGACACAAGTGTGTGGGTGTGTGTGTGTGTGTGTGTGTGTGTGTGTGTGTGTGCTGTTAAAGAGGAATGGGGAAAAGGGCTGGTTGTCATAGCAACTCTGTTTTTCAAGGAGAGTCAACCATTCATTTTCACAATGAAGACTGCAAGGGAACGCTTAACTCTGTTCTTCGCCTAAGGATACTACTTTAAAAGTCTTTCTCTCCCCCCCTTGTCCTGTCTCTGTACCTTGCTCGCCCTCACTGAAGTGTCAATCTGAAGTGAAACATTACGGCTTTCTGCTGCCACTCCAGTCTGCCAGCTCTTTTCTCCCCTTTTTGTTTCTCTCTCTCCTGCTCAGTTCCTTACTCTGTCATTCGGTTTCTAGTATCAAGTTGTTTGCGAACATTTTTTTTTCAAAAGAACAAATCTTTTGGGTGAATGAACAGAACTGATTCACTCCCTGAAACACTCTGTTCATTTCTCAGTTAGTACTCAAGAGTTCTGAGTCAGATGCAAGTAAACATGGATTAAAACACTTTGCAGGAGGAATGGGCTGGTCAAAACCATGAGTGCACAGGTCCAGTATACCAATTTGGGTTTCTTATTAGTTGCAATGATGCAACAACAATGTCCAGAACTACAAATAAAAGTGTAAGTCATTATCTATATTGAAATTATTTTGGAACTTGGAACTTCTGTGGCAACCGGTATGATATAATAGATTAAAGAAACAAAAATATTAAGTATTACATTATAGCATCTTCAAATCACTGGTATGTTTCAAAAAAAGAAAGAGAGGAAAAAAGGCAAGTAGAGAGAGCAGTCATAAATTCAGGTATTTACTGAATTTCCAGGTGACAATTTAATATGTGTCTTTAAGACACAGTTTCACAAATTGAATCGATTTTTTTAACAAGGAGACTAACAAAACTTATAAGAAAGGTGACAAAATATCTAATGCAGTGACTGGTCAAATTTTACAGTTTTATCTTCATTACAGATATAATTTCTTACAGAAATTTTTGGTATGGAAATTGTTAGACCATGGCTTAATTTGGCAGATGAAACATACTGCCCATATTGCTACATGCTAGAACAAGGAGAGACTTTGGTTTAGACGCAAAGAAATTAGGGTCACTAGAAACAGGTCCTCGCTGCACCATTTGTGTAAAAATTATGTGTCTTAGAAGGTGAGCAGATAAATCTATTTTTGTCATATGGTTCATTGACTCCCTCGTGACTGTCAAAAGTTTTTATTTGGAAGTGAGCATACAAGTGAAAGGAGTTAATCAATGGCATCAAAAGCTCTTGATCTAGATGCATAAAACAATGTATGCTTAGTAGTTGATGTCCACTTCTGATATCTGTCTGATATCTAGACAGAAGAAAAATGCAACTTTTCAAACACTCTTTGCTGTATAAGGTGGTAAAGAAAAGGTTCAGTGTTCAAATCAACATGAAAAAGTGAAGTAATGTCAATTTGTAGTTTTATGTTTCATATATTCTTTAATTGATTGCCATTTCATTTGGTATTAACATTCACAGATCCTTTAGGATAAATTCTGCTCATTTTAGTAATCATCTGACCTTCACGCTAAGATCTTTACACACTGGGGCCATTGATTAATTCGCATATCAGTGAGTTCTATCGAAACTTCTGTCTTATTATGGGTTCCTGCATACAAAATGCATTGTTTCATATTGCAAAAAGTGGCATTAATTTTAGTTGCTTCAAGATAAATGTTAGTGAAATAAATAACGGTGAATTAAAAGTTTTAATCAATTATAAATAATTTTTGGCATTTTAGAGGCATTTTAGAGCAGCATTAACGGACCTACTTATTTTTTGTTTAAAATGTTTAAACTTTATTTTTAATATGCAAAGCAAGCCAGGGAACAAGTATACAACAATTAAAAAAAAGAAACAGTACCAATGGTGGAAATAAAACTGCGTCTGGAAAAGGTTGAAAAAAAAATGTAAAAAATAAAAACAGAAAGGGAGCACAAAGGAGAAATGAAAGAAATGTTAAAAGTAAGGACCGAGAGAGACAAGTGCACATTTTTTGGGCTTTTTTGCTCTTTTTTTCCCATGATCCCATTAAAAATATTGACAAAGCTCTGTATGAAGGCTGTGAATGAGGAAGAGCTTTTGCTCACCTTGCAGGAATTATTATGATATGTAGGTTTATTAAATGTATATCGTCCGTTTTCATTGATGACTAAATGTGTAAGGAATCGACTAATTTTTTGTATCATGGAGCAGCTGATTCTGTAAGACAAACAACAAAAATATACCTTGGGTTGGGTGTATTTAAGGATGTCAGTACCAAGACAGGTGTCAAGACATTAAAAATACATGCAAAAGCCACCATGATAGCTCTTCAGCTCTTGGATGAGACAGTGAAATGCCCCATGTACCTTTCTTTTGGTTAGCATAGGGTGTTTGTTGTTCTGTGAATATTTTTTGCCAAAATGACGAAAATATTGCAAATTTGCAACGGACCCCATTTGGATACTTTGGAACAACTATGTCACATTTTTGTCTTGTTTGTTCACTTTGATAAGGCCAGTGCCTTAAGACCTAAAGGTTGATATTTGTTCATTTTAGTGACATATTTCAACATTTATTGGTCTTACTGAAATGATATTTGGCATTCACAATCTTATTCCACATAGGACAAATTTTAATTTTTCAATCTCTGATTAGTACTTAGTTTCTTTCTCTATCATTTAATGTACTTAGTCTGTACAAATATAAGATGTATTTATTATTGTAGCAATATATGTAATCATTTATTTTATTTCCATTTTTCTCTACTGAAAATGTTTAGCATGAGGAGGTCAAAGTTTTACCACTTATTGCCTTAGTTGACACAGTGTCCTAAGACACCCATACACCAGCATTACAGGACCAGAGAAGAGCACCCTGCAATGCAACTTCTAAATGAACTTGACTTCCTGTGTTATTATTGGGTTGAACCTGTTGGTCGTAAGATGACTGCATCTTTGACTGGCTCTACCATGGTCAACATAGCTTCAAGAAAGAGGTGATATTTTTAAAAGCTCAGTATCATAATCGAGCATCATTGTGTGCTGATGCTCATATATTGGCCACATAAGGACATATGGGTCCTATGGGACATATGGCTACTTCTGACTTCACATATTAAGGAGATGGGTTTAGTGCTGAAATGATTTGTGCAATATTTTTATCCACAAAATTTAGGAGTTCTTAAATAAGGACTGACAAGCTGTTTTTTTTCTTCCCCAAGAGTTACTCACAAATCAGTACATTGGCCAGTCCCCTTTGGTCAATTTCATTTAGGTCTTCTAGTCCAGACATTAGCAAGGAACAGTCCCAAGTCCAAGCTGAGCTAATGGATCTTATTGTGGCTCTCCTCTCTCTCCTCTCAGGGCAAATAGACAGGTCTTGCTGGGTGGTCAGCATGTGCTGTGTGCAGTGACAATCTCAAATAGCCACTGATCTTAATCTAAACCCTATGCTACTCTTTCAATGTTGACAGGTGTATTTTTCTCACATTTCATAATAGTTTTGGTGATTTAAAAATAAATGTAGCAAGGTTGAAGGAACTACCTCTGTATCTTTATGTCATTATTTTTATTCAAGTAATTATTTTAGCCATAGATGTAAGACTTAAAGACTAAAAGGCTTTCTGATTGAATGAAAATGGGGGAGAAAGAGAAATTACCAATGGATTGTCCGATAATTTTAAAGTTTCTTCCAGATGTATAAAATCAGAGAAGAAAGGTCAAATGCAAAAAAACAAAAAAACAAACAAACCCCCCCCCCCCCCGGAGAGATATGGACTAAGTTAGCTGTGGTTTTTAAGTAATTGCTCATGCACTTCAGTTTCCAAATGATTAACAGCATTA
This sequence comes from Acanthurus lineatus, assembly GCA_029814665.1. Classification (NCBI taxonomy): domain Eukaryota; kingdom Metazoa; phylum Chordata; class Actinopteri; order Acanthuriformes; family Acanthuridae; genus Acanthurus; species Acanthurus lineatus. Next base: position 16,668,084 of record JAPZDV010000013.1, read on the forward strand.
CAATACTCTGAGTCCACACAGTCAACAATTTAAATGTGCTGAGGGTGGCTGATTTGATTAGAATTGGTTGGCTGGTTGATGTCTATGTGTGCTAATATTACTACAACGCAAGAGTGTATTTGTGCATATACTAGCATTAGTGTGCCTATGTGAATGAATATGTGCATGTTTACATTTGTGTGACTGAGCACGCCTCGCACTAATTCGAGTTCTCTTTCTGACTGAGAGCCTCTCCAGGACCGTGTGCACTGCTAATTCTGCAGGGTTGCAGACTGCCTCGCCGGCTGGAGTGCAGTCAATCGTACACCACTCTTCCTCTGAGCTCTCTGCAGTTAAATCAGCTGTGAGTGCCAGAGTACAAGAGCAGAGTGAAACCTTCAGCCAAGTGAGGTTCAACATTTTTTAGCCAACACTCCACTCCAGAGGAGGGCTCGCTCATGCCTGCAAGAGTACTGACACCACCCTTATTCCACCATAAAAACCCATTTAATAGAATCACCCAGCAAATTTAATAATCCTTAGACGGTTATCTCCCAGCTTGTTGTTCAGTTGGCAATTTACCCCATACTATCAGATTTGATTCTGAATTGAATTGTGAGAGTTTGTTGTGCTAGTCTGTTTTTGTTATTTTCAGGCATGTTGTAATAAATGAGTTACTGCTTCACTCTTTGATATGAACAGTCACACAGACAGTTAGCTGTAGGCTAGTAAATGAAATTTGTCCAGAGGGAGCATGTACCCAAAAAGTTCCTGAGGCTTTCTCTTGCCTCTGTGGGGCCATAAAGCATAAAATATAGAGTTCTTTTCTAGCTGAGCTGCCAGCTCACTTTCGATTGGTCACTTTCATTTAAAACATCACTTTTGAGGCCTGGATTTGACAAATACAGGAGAGATTTCATGATACCATAGGTTGATAAAATAATTCATTCCAAAAATTTTCACCCTTTTCACTTACTCTTTTCAAGATTTAGTCCCAAATGATTCAAATGGCTATATGCACCCCTAATTAAGAAATAAGATCTCATACTGTTAGTTTTCTGAAGAGAAAAGTCAACTGGTGGGGATATTTGGATAGTGGATAGCATCCACTTCTTTCACTGGAACTGTATCTTTCCCCAAGGTTGACAGGTTATTCCTCACCTTAAACAAAACAATTTTAATCAGGTACTTGCTTGCTTTTTTTAATAACTGTACCTTATCATGTTTATAACAGTCAAGAGCTCAAGAGGAGGTGAGTAAGTGAACCTTGAGTCTGTTTAGAGTACCTGAAGGACTTGCAATATACCATCATGTCATCTTTTTAGCAGAAACATTGTTGCTTTTTATAAAAAGTGTCAATAATTCAAGCAGAAACAAAATTATCCCTCTAAAAATATGTTGGTGCCAAAACACCACAAGTAGCAGTTGAATGTGAGAATAGAAAGAAATAAGGCTGCCAAAAATATGCTTAAAAACCATACAAGATACAAAGTTAATCATAATTGTCCTTGGTCCCATATTCAGCAACAGTACATAGAGAGAAATCAACAAGATCCATCTTTCCACCTTGACTGTCTTTCCAAGTAATGAAGCATGGGTTTTTCCTTTTCTGAGGACAGAGGAGGCAAAGAGACATGGTTATTTTCTCTCACAGAAAGCCTGGTAAATTTCCTGAGTTATGTTTCTCTCTTTGCTAGAGCTTTCTCAGCTGTAAGACAAAAAGCTAATCAAAGGCTCCTGCCTTAGGGGCAGGTAACCCCAGCGTGAACTAAAAGAGAGAGCAATATCATTTCATCACTCAGTGTGCTACATGCTCACTACCCCTCTCTTTCTCCCCTTTGCTCTGAGATAACATCAGCTCTTGTTATATGGAAATTGGAGGGAAATTTCGTTTTAATGGTGTATTAACAAGCAGTTTTTCTCTCTCTTGTTTCCAGATTGCTCCGTATACTATCCGTCAGATTTTTAGATCAAGAAATATATTTCATTTTTCCTTCAGGAGGTCAACTATTACATTTAGCATTGTCTCGGGGTTAGGGTAGTTGATTTATCCCAGAATAAGAAAATGTTAGTATCATTTTTGAATATTAGACAAATATTTTTACGTGTTGTCTTTTGTGGTCTTAAAAGGATTCTCAACAAGAAAGGTCTTAAGACTTCTATAGCTGGAGTTAAGATAAAAATGCAAATACTGTCCTAGAGCTGGTTCTTGAGAAACTCCAAAATTTCATTACAATCTGTAGTGTACATTCTCAGGACAGCATGGACATGCACAGCAGATGTCATGTAGATCTATTTCAGTCAATATTTCAGTCTTGTGTGCAATGTTTCAGATTCAACTGGAGAGTGTCATATAATAGCGTCCAAATTAGAATGGTGCATCATATGAAGCAATTAATAGTCTGAGTAAATAAAACCAGCATCTCTCCTTTAAATTTGCTGTCACCAGATACCCCCAAAAGTTCAATTAGCACAGTTTCACTATCCCTCTTTTATAAAAAAAAATGTGTCAGTTTTTTTTGTATTCCAAATTGAACTGCATTAGAACTTTTTCATCATCCTCATCGGATCTACCCACTTCATTAGGAAAATGCCTCACTGTATCAGTGACCCATACTTTCCTCTGGCACCTATTTGATTACAAATTGCTTTCTCCAAAGGCCATCCTTTTCAATAATAATAGTAATAGTAATAATAATAATAATGTACACTTTATTTTAGGGAAATCAATTTTAGTTGGGTGCCCTGTATGGCACCTGTTTACATTTTTTGGGGATGGAGGACCTGGAGCACCTGGAGACAGACACAGACATGGGGAGAACATAAAAACTCCACACAGAAAGGCCCTAAATATGTGTAATTGTATTTTTACCACAAATGTGATGCTAACTTCTGTTAGCACATTATTAGGAATTCACATTGTGTGTTAGCATCAAGCTAATAGGCTATGTGTCTGGTGATTAAGGAATCACAGAATGCATTCTGCAATATTTCTTTGTATTTAGAATGCCATTTCACTACTAGATGTTTCACATCAAGCTGAGTTTTGGAGTGCCTTTTCCCTCTGTGTCCTTTTCTCTATAGTGCATGAGCATAACTAATGCAGTACTGTCTGATTTATGTGAATAGATGCTCAGCAGTACCAACGTGATTCAATCCGTACCCTTAAAAGCACTGAGTTTGGTGCCCAACCTGACCATCAGTAACATTTACCCTAATGCCTGAACCTATAATATAAGAGAACCATATTAGCTACAGTGCTAGTGCCAGGTTAAACTGCCTAAATATACAGTAAGGAAGCTCAAAAATGGCAAAAACTTTCACTCCTGAGTTTGAAGTCAGGTCATGGATAGTCTGTATTGATCCATTCTTGAGCTTCAGTTTTGAAGCTAATTCTGATTTGTATTGGCCCTCACCAACCAGCAGTCCAGGGTAAATGGACTGTACTTAAAAGCACTTTAAAACACAAGTCAGCATTCACCCATTCACATACACATTCACAAACTAATGCCAGGTGGCTTTTCTGTAAAGCTAACCTGCTCATTAGGAACTCATTGTACATTCACACACTGCTGACAGCCATCTGGTGTTAGGGGTTCAGTATCTTACCCAAGGATACTTTGACGTAAAGACTAGAGGAGCCAGGGATCAAACCACACCCCTTTTTGATTGGTAGACGACCCGCTCTATCTCCTGAGCTAAATTTGTGAAAAGGTTTGTGTATATGTGCAATGTGTTGTGGGGTCATTTCATCAAAAAATGTAAATTCATCCACTGAGTCAGACATCAGGGGTAGATAAAGACTTTTCGTTAATTCTTACAGTCAACAACAGAGCAAATAGCGTACTTTGTCATACCTTAAACACCTTCATTTTCCACCAGAGCCCTTTAGTAAGAAAAAAAAAGGTAGCTGTGGGCCGGACACACTAGGATTCAGGGGGACTTGATGGAAGAAACCAGCCAGCACTGGAAGTATCACCGAGTTGGAGGTGGGGCTTCGCTCCTTTTGATGTCAAAAGGGAAGCAAATATGAAGCTTTTCTCTTTTTCAGGGAGTCTGTAAACAGGTTGGGAACACATTTCCATTGGAAAACCATAAAAAAGTGTATTTTGTAGAATAAAGGACCTTACATTTTTGCAGCATTATTTTATTGTTATCAGTTGACAGTGTTTTAACAACAACAGTTTCAGCCTTGTTTATTAATATTTTTATGCCTTTAAAAAAAAATTATGCGGCTTACATTGAAGTGTTACAGAACTAACCAGTTGTAAGTTGGGTAAAATGGGTTTTTTTTGTATAACTGAGCTTCCTTATACTTTTGCCTGACCAGTGTCGGTTAACTATTATTTTTTTTTTTTTTAATTTGTTCCAAAATTAGTGTAGAGGGTAGATTGTGGTACAGTTTCTACTCTATCAAAGTTCAGCTCCAGAAAACTAGTTTTTCTCTCTATTTCTGTTATGCACATATGCAACATCCGTTGAAACAGCAAGGCACAAGATATTATCTATCTTTTTTGTTTTAATTGATAAACTGTGCCTAAGCCAGTGGTTCCCACACTGGGGGGTGGGCCCCCCTGAGGAGGCACAGAGCCACTGCAGGGAGGGCGCGGATGACCAGGAGTGAAATATAGGAGGAAACAAGGTTAAATAAATATGGTTGATGATGCTATCAACTTAAACTGTATTTTGCTATAATTCAACTTTTTTATTAGTTGCTTTGCCAAATATTGTTAATGATTGATCATATTTGTGGGGTGTGGGGCCATGAAATACCAGAAAAAGTTTGGGAACCACTGGCCTAGGCTCATTTACAGCTGCATTTTGAATAAATTCCCCTCTTAGTTGAAAAATTTTGGCAACCCATAATTTTGCATCCCTGCAGTAATTTGGGACATGCTTAAATATGTCCCTAGGTGTTCAGGACAATATTACAAGCCATATGTAGTCATATTTTGATGCAATTGTGAATGTCTGTTACATGGTACGCATAATAATGGACAGTTTGGGGGACAGTTCTTTCTTCTAAAAAAAACCTGTGTGAATGGAAATTCTTTAAAATTATATGAGTTCAGACGGCTACCTATTGCCACCTTCCGTATCTATAAAGAAACCACAGTTTTTTACAGATATTTTTTAGGCCTAATTCTCTATACTTAGAATACTGCTTTCAACATGTGTTTCCTGAAATCCACATATACCCTGCACCTTTTTGCTTCAATCAATCCATCTGTTCCTCTGTCCATTGCTCCACCCCCTCCTCCTCTCTATATCCCCTCTGCTTCCCCTACTTTCCCCAATTCACAAATTAAAAACCCTCTGGCTGTTCTCCAGCCTTCCCAAATGTGTTGGAGGTGACAAGTAGCCTCCATCAACCCAACACCACCCCCTCCCTGATCTCCACACACGCACGCACACACAAACACACGCACACACACACACATGCACACGCATGCATACAAACACACACACAGAATGTATACACATAGTATATGCACACATACACACACTGCAGTAATCCTCAGCTGAGGATGTGACTCAGGCAATGTGTATGTGTGTATGTGTATTTATGTGTATGTGGATGAGATACCTGGTGTTAAACTGACAGTAAGCCCTCCTTCCTCATATACCTCCATCGGCAGCTTGGGCCCAGTGGACCTCACCTCACTACAACCCTGCCTGGGGCTAACCCTGGGATACACTCTCTTACCAACACACACACAAACAAATGCGCACACTGGCTTCCACCTTGTCTTTTTCATTTTTTTTTTCACCAAACCAGTACACACTAAAATAGTCACACTCAGTCCATCAACTCACTTGACATGTCCATTCATTTCTACCTCTGCCTCTCTCCCTACAGACACACTGGCTCACGCCAACAAATGCGCACAGATTCATTTTCACCATTCCTGTCAACACACAAATATCGATATACAGAAGCACACAAACACCAGGTTCTGACAATCCTATGGAAAGGTGCATGACATTGATTATGGTGTCAATAGTTACTCAGTGACACCCGCTCAGACTTGTACTCTACAGTCTCTTGCTGTGCTGTTCTGTAATACATTATTGTATGTTTGCGTACATGTGTGTGTTACCAACCCACGACCTGCAAGAACAAATAAGATCTTAGGGTCCAAGTTCTGATCTGTGTGTCTACTGGTTATAAAAAAAAACAACACTGAAAAGGAAATACCATATGTGATACCAGGACCGCTGATCTTCTTTTCTTGAAGAGAGATTGTAGTAATGCTGCATTTGGTTGCAATGCTTCATGACTGAGTGGAGAAGATAGATCACTACTGGAAACAAAACGTGAGTTTGACAATGTAAATGCTACCCAAAAATTACTGGTATATTAAAACACACATTCTGGTAACATTGCTCAGTCAGCATAAGCATTTGTATTACACACATATTTTGTACTTCATGTATGAAAACTCTGGGTGCTGACAGTTTGACACATTTTGATAAATAGATAATTATTACAGTTTGACACATGTTAAAGGGTCACATAAATAATATACAAAATATTTGTTATAGAAATTAGACACAGCTGACTAAGACAACATAAAACGTATTTACAGTTAATGATTAAATTGATGTGATTATCAAAGGATTACATCCAAAAAGATTAAAATATATTAATCATTGGAATAATATGTGAGACTACAGGAGAGCCACAACCATAGATTCTGTTAGAGGGCTCCAGCTTTATTTAACTAGAGTTGCAAAATTGTTATCTTATTTGGATGACAAAATGAAGGTGTCTTTTTCAGAGTAGAAAAATTGCCTATGCTGGTCAATCAGGCCAACTACTGGATTTGGATTTCATGTTTGAGCATGCATAAATTATTTTTTTTGTGTGTGTAAATGAAGTTTCCAAACAATATCACCATTAATGTAGTAAAATATGATGAAATTGTGAAATTTCTGTTATGCCATGCCTCTCTGCTAATAATACTTACTGTGATTTTGGCCAGTGAGCCTGACTAAGGGCCCCATATTACATATAAATCTGCAGTAATGAAAATTGCAGTACAATGGTTCACTTTAGATGAAAGCTTCTTTTAATGTTTCAAATGTGTTGAAAAGGGATGCAAAATTAAAAAAGTGTCACATTTTTCTGTAGTATGTTAGTCCAGTTGTTGCCTTTTTAAAGATATGATGCTGAAATAAAACTAGCAGTTGAGTGGCTGACAACCCTTACTCGTACCCAATGCATTCTACATTCGCTGATAAAGTTACAATTTAGCAAAGAGTATCAATTATGCTAATTATTTATCATTGGCTTGCAAATGAGCACCAAGTAAAATCTAATGTAGTAAAATCACTGGGTTAGGGGGTTACCTTTCACTACCAGGCTTAATTTTTAAACACATGCAAGCTGAGAATAGATATCTGACTAAAAATGTTTTTATAAGTGTGTCGGTGGAGGGCAGAGGGGATGGTTGGGTGTTGAAGATGAAAGGGAATATTGTGGATACCTAATGTATCAGCTCTAGTGTATTTTGTGTATTTCATAAAATGCAGTTTTTAAGCCAAATTTGTGATAGGCACAAGAGAAAAAAGGATGGCTAGAGTAAAGGAAAACAAGGAGGGCAAAGAGAAAATTGATGCTTTGTTAGATAAAGAAAAAATACCCTAAGGGAAAAAAAATATGTTGAAATTTTGTATCTCCAGCTTCAGAATGCCAGTGCAATGCAAATTTGCTTTTCTACTTGGCACAGGGATGGTTGCATTAGCTAACACTTTGATCAAGGGAAACTTTTAATGGGTGTACCAGAATTGTCTTCACTTCTTAGATTACAAGCAATCAGTAAGGAGGTCAAAGCTATTACAACTGCTGTGTCTTGGCAATGGAAAATATCCATGTATATACCTGGAATGATCAGGTGGAGAAGCAGTACGAAAGATAAGAGTTGGAAGAGAGTCCCTTACTAATAAATCATATCAAGGGGTTACTTAGGGATACAAAGAGGACAAATGAATAAATGATTAAAGCAAAAAATTTTATTCTCATGAAAAGTATATCCATTTGAAAGGAGATGAATAATTTCTGGCTGATGGAACCATATACAATTTTTGACAACCTCAGAATGTTTAATTGTAACTAACTATGGCAAATATAAGGCATAAATTGTTAGTGTTGAGATTCATCAGTAGTAATAGACAAGTCTTTTAGAAGGCAACTTTCAAGTAAAACAGAGTTGAGTCAGATACCAAAAAGCAGAGAGTAATGACTTTATAGCCATGACCATTACTATGTTGTTATGACACTGATTTAATTTTAAAAGCTGCAGGTTTAGAAGCAAGTTCTCCAGTCTGACTTAAGGCAAAGTCATCAACATTTTGAGAGAGCATTATCTGTCACAATATTTCTCATCTCATTTGGCTCAAGCCTTAACATTTACATTCAAAACCTTAAATTAAATAACAACAGAGCATTTTGGTAAATCAGACTGAAGTTTCTTTTATTACGCTATTTCCACATATAAAGAGAAATGAAAAAATATACATACCAAAATGACCAGTTGTGAACATTATGGTGTCACTTTGTTCCTTTGAATGGTGTCCTTTAGTGATAGAAAAGGGTGAATAAGGTACCAAAAATATTTACTCAGTTTAAAGTACAGTTATTTCCGTTAAAAAAAGGCTCAAGTGAAAGTAAAAATTCCCATTTAATTTTTGTCAGGTAAAACAAAAAAAGGGGAACTTGTTAATTAATTACTCAAGTACAAGTTACTTTCCATTTTGATATTAACTTATAATTACAGTTATTAAATTATCTTTTTTTATTTCAAAGCCCAACAGACCACTAGAGCTAGATGATTAGTTAATATGATTATCATGAAATATTAACATTACAAATGATAGACAGACAGCAAGTTCTGCTCCATCTTTAATGAACTGTGGTAAAGACAAAGGTGATGCTTCATTATCCTTTAGGCAGCTGCCAACTTGTCACATGCTCTCCCTGTCCACACTCATTTGCCACCTTCAGAGCAGAAAAGTTGTAACTAAGGTATTTGGCTTTCAAAATGAATTCAAAATTAGATCATTTGTGAAAAAATCTACTCAAGCAAGAGTTATTCATTCTCCAGGATTATTTTTTTCCTTATGTAGGTAAAAAGTTTATGACAACCAGCCCCATTATCAGATGTCTCTCTTGGATGCAATGAAGGCTGGGTGTCCAGACATATTTGCAGAGTATTACCAGAGATGGATCAGGCATCTTTCCCAGCTGGATAACAAAGACAGAAGGTGTGATAAGGATAAAAACCAGTGGCCAAATGCAGAAGACAGGGTTGACTGTCACTGTAGTATTTCTATATCTGTAGCTATCCTATACATGTACGCATAATTAATAGGGCTTTGTCTTTGAGTTAATGTACAGCCAATGTAGTTAATGGCATATAGTGACAATTCTGACATTCAGTGCTTCTATTGAGGTTTTTAAAGCAGGCTTTGAGTGTATCATCTGGGGCTGGTTGCACCAACTGGGCTTGAGTCTGGTCTTAGCTAAGACTGGTCCAAACTTGGCGTTGTAAGATCTGTCAGTTACACCTGTTGCACCAACAGGGCTTAAGCATGCTTCTTGTTAAGACCGGTTGTAAAACTTGCACCTGGTCAGGAGAAGGCATTAAGTTAAAATCTAGGACATCACTGTAGCAAAAACGTCAGGCATCTCTACCTAGAAATGTGAATGGTGTGTGTAAATGTACAGATTAAACAACAAGAAGACATTTAGATGGGTGATAGTTACGAGGGACTGAAGCAATCCACGGGACATAAGCAGAGATGAAGAGCTGAGTGAGAGGTTTAATTTTGCAAGAGATACTTGTTTGACACTTACTTATTCTATTTACAAAATGAATTTAAATTTTAGGTGTGTGCGTGTGTGCATGTGTGCCTGCGTGCGTGCGTATGTGCGTGTTTGCATGTGCAGGTGAAATTATATTGTAGAAATAGATATGACAAAATATGGAAATGTTTGCTTTCTAAACGATTTGACTGAAGGGGGGAATTATTTGAGAGCTGTCTGACACAATACATTCACTGAGCGTTGTCCCTGTCCAGCCGAACAAATTAACGAACGAATGAATGAATGAATAAATAAATAAATAAATCTGTTTACGTTTGCGTGGAGTGTGAGATAGCAACACACCTGCGCCACTGGCCAGGTTTTTGGCCAGAGAAACACCCATGAAACGCCTATTAATTGATGAGAAGATTCTACATAGCTGATTGGACTCAAGGCTGTGCGCCAGTGGGCGGGGGGAGAGCAGGATTCCTCTGCTGCTCCTGGAACAAGGTGGCAAAGGTTGACCTGGAAACTCCCCTGAATTAATTTGAAAC